>JAVJIF010001108.1:0-530000 GCA_038442645.1 Agave tequilana | reverse complement strand
TAAAGGAAAGGGAAGAGAAACAAGCCCAAAAGCCCATCGAAATTCTGATTTAATTCAGAATTAATTCGAAATCAGAAAATCAGGGCAGATCTTGACAAATTAGAGAAGTTGAAAACCGGTTTAAAACAAATCTTCCCAAATCAATTGGTTAAAGCCAAAGATCAAAGACAGTTTCGTCATATCCAGGAGCTGAACGAGAAAAGCAGCAGGAGATAAAGGCATATCAGTAAATCAGTGAATACCACCAACTAGGTGTAGCCACCTGGCCACACCATGGCCGCGAAAACGCGGCTTTGTTTCTACGGCTTGGTTGAGTCATTTGGGGGAGCGTTTGCTCCCCCTGTATTCGTGCTCCCTCCCCCGTTTGATTTTTTCCTATAAATACTGTATTTTTTAGAGAAAAAGGGATCGAAAATTAATTTAAGTTTTTCTCTTTGTTTTTAGGGTTTAGGTTCTTTGTTAGATAGTATTGAGAAGTTGTATCTCTGTTTTTCAATATGTAGTTCAGTCCAGATGCAAGTGAGAGAGAGGAAAAGAGTGATTATAATATAAAGTTGAAGTGACATCAATAAAGGTTCAAAGCTTCTCTTCTTCTCTAATTCACGGGTATGTCTTATTTCATGTACATGTCTGGTTTTACATTATTCATGAGTAGCTAAACTTGTTTTTCTAGGCTCACTTTCATCTCTCTTCGATCCCTCTTGTCTTGAATGGTTTTTGATGTAAAGAACCCAGCGGAATTATATGTATGCCTTAAACTAAGCCTTTTTTCTTTGAAAGTGTTCTTAAAGGCACATTAGGATGGGTTTAAATTTTCAAACTTCTATTTTCTTTAAACATTATTTGAACTTGTTTTATTTCATACTTGAATGATAACTTGATGATTTAACATTCAATTTAAGAAGATTTCTAAAGAAAAAGAGTTAAACTTTTTCAAACAATCTTATTTGCCTTACTTAAAACCTGAAATCACCTAGAGGGGGGTGAATAGGTGATAATGCTAATCTAATGAACTAAATACGGAATTTAAAAACTGTAATTACACTTAATGCAACCAATAAGTGATGCACACACAACCAAGCCAAGCATATAAATATGAATGATCAATATAAAATAATGCAAGGCACAATATAAAGAGAGAGAGAGAGAGAGAGAGTAAGAGTCAATGATCAAGCGCAAACAACAAGATTTGTTTCGAGGTTCGAGCACCCAGCTCTACATCCCCGCCTTCACCCAGAAGGATTTCGAATCCACTAGCTTGTCCACAAAGGACTCCCACACAGGGAACCTCCACCGAGGATTTGGGACAATACAATAACTAGGAGTACCCAACTCCTCTCTTTACAATCACAACCTCTCACTAGAGGCAAAGCACCAGACAACCAAACAATCACCTCACAACTTGAGAGATAAGCACAAAGCTACACAAGGATCACCTCACAACTAGAGGGATGCAACCCACTTGCACAACCTCCTCAACATTATGAGGGAAAGGCACAAAGCAAAGCAAAAATAGGATTTATAACTTGGTGATCAAAAGATCACAAACCAATCTCTTTTTCCCACAAACACAAAGACCCTATAGATAGGATAGAATGAAGCTCAAGTGTGAAAAATAAAGTGTTTAAAACAAAGAAAAATCACTTGGGAAATCTCCACAAAGATATAGAATGATTAGAGCAATACAAATTCCCAAAAGACTATTTTTCTTTGAAATAATGAAACACTTTTAAAAAAACAATAAAGATTGATCTTTTTGGCACAAAGAAACTCTTTTTAAACTTGTATAAACACTAGAGAAAGCTCAGAAATTTTAGCCAAAAAATTCTTAGAGAAAACCTCTTTCCAATGGGGTATATATAGCCCCTTTTTAAAACTAGCCGTTAGCAGCAATTTAGGCCAGATTTGACCTTCCGGTCGACCGGCCGGTCGACCGGCCAACGGTCAATTTTTGACCATTAGCTGCTACCGGTCGACCGCCCGGTCGACCGGCTCCTCAACCAAAGAGCAACGGCTCTCTGGCTGGTCGACCGCTCGGTCGACCGGAGCAAACCCGAGAGTGGGTTTGCTCTCAGTCGGTTCGACCGGCTAAATGGGCAGGCCAGCGTGCACGTTTGGTGCACGTCGGTCGACCGGACCGGTCGACCGACTCTAGGTCCGGTCGACCGCCAGAGCCTGGCAGGCTATATTATGGGACAGAAAACATAGGTTTTTAATGGCTTAAAAATTCCCATAAAATCTCTAAAAATTCACAAAAATAGTTTTATCATTTTACATTGATATACAAATTTGTGTTAAAAATTTCAACACAAATTTCAAACATTTTGCACCATTATTGTGTTAAGGAAATATTACCGAAAATCAAAAACCATATTTTTCCAAACTTAGATTTCTCAATAGGAAATCTGATTTTTTCAAAACTCATTCGAATACAAAAACATGATACTTAAACACATTGAAGCATGTTGCATATGGATAGAAATCCAATATACAAGAAACATATATATATTCATGTTTTTGACTTTTAATTCCAAAAATATGTTTTGTTGAAAATACAAAACCTAAACCACATGAATAGGTAAGTCAAAATAAGTTTGTCTAGGAAGTTAACATGCATGTATATAGAACACATCTAATATACATTTAAACTATTTAAACTTGTTTTGATCTAACTATACATGAAAACCAATATCGGTTAAACCAAAAACCGAAATACCGAATCCAAAACATAAAACGTGTGTGTATTGTGAACTTGAGCATATCACACTATTCTAATCTTTACACATGGATCTAAAACACAAACTAAACTAGGATACCGAAGTCTTCTTGTAGAGCGCCGTCTCCAAGCCGACTCGATCCAAAACTCCGTGATCCACCGAGCTAGACTCCAACGAGTGCTATGTATGATCTTGTTGCTCGGGCTCTGGAATCACCAAGTGAAAGGCTTCCAAACCATCTTGTTGAAGCTAATCACCAACTAATATCTTGATAAAAGATCTGAAACTAAACATCGCAAGATTATTATTAACTATAACTACATGAGTTAATCATCATCAAAACTAGAGTGGAAGGCCTCTGGGCCAACAAAACTTTCGAAACTCAAACTTAAGTTTTTGCTTATGATCAAGTTGAGACACTAAAAATTTTAAGAGAAGAACATATCATTGAGTAGTAAGATAATGAGCCCAGATCTTTTTCCTATATTAAAAACAACGAATCAATCTTCAAACTTTTTAATAATTACCTTTTCCAAAGCCTTCTCTAAGTTTTTTATTTTTCTTTTAATCACTTCCTTACTCTCCATTCTCCTTTCAACATAAAAAACACCGACATCATTCTTTACTTTTTAAACAAAAACACCGAAACGCTTTCATCGCATTCCTCCTCATGGACACGACCTGTTAGCGCTAGACGGTAATTCTCACTGCTTTCACTCGCAATCACAGAACCTGAACCCGAGACAGGGCCCGGGCTCCGGGCTCTGGGCTCCGGCACCGGCACCTGCCTGCTGCCGCCAGCGCCCGCCCGCGCCGCCGCCGGCGGCGGCGCGCGGCGCGAGCATGGTTTCCCCCTAATCGTGAAAACTCCAAGTACCCAAAGGGCACACCCTTTGTTCCCATTTTTTTTATTTAAACATTTCAAACTTCCATCCCATGTCCAATGTGGGACTAAATGCTTTTAGCAACCTTTAGTCCCCTTTGGCTTTTGAATTAGGTAAACTTTAGACTTGAATATCTCATTCATTCGAAGTCAGAATTGAACATGTGAATATACCACATTCATCCCCAGTGGAGGAGAACACACTCTAACCATTATCCAATTGATTATATCAACAGATCTCGCTGTAATACAACTCAAAGATTCACATTTTATTCTTCATATTTCCCAATAATCCCCCACAGTGAATAGAGATTAAAGGAATTAACACACAAAGAGACTGACTCTATAGTGAAAGGTACTTTAGAAAAGAATCTGCATCAGGATAGGTGAACTAGGTCTTGAATCTTTCATAGCGAAAGTTTTATCGGACTTACTCGCTAATCAGTGAACTAAGTCTTGAACTGTTAGCCGTTAGTGTAAGGCAAGTCAACAAGCTTCACACAGTAACTTTTCAAATCAACTTTAGTTCTCGATTGTGTCTATTTTGGCCCTGGACATTCTTAGTTTTAGAGAGTATCTTTAGAGAATAACAGCCTCCATAGAAATTCTCAAAGAGCCGACCCAGCTCTATAGTCACATAGGTGATCGTCCTATTAAGAGTAGTCTACTCTACTCTACTTGTTTTAATATCAAGATATAGGCATCATTAAAAGCATTAAGCTTATCCTTAATCTACTTGTAGAAAGCACTTATGTGCACCTTAGGAATAGACTGGAGTCAAGCTCCTAAGTGCTTACTTGCTGAGTCAATCATAACTAGTTTTTCCTCTTGAACTTAGTCTGTGGGTTCTCCAGTTGCTAAATGAAGTTTCCATTAAGCTGACTCGGTAAGGTTAGGCTTTTAGACTCATTCCCCTCGATGCGCAGTTTATATGCTCTCCACTTAAATCTTTAGTAAACAGATCCGCTAAATTATCTTTTGACGAGACAAAGTCAATAGAGATAATTTCATTTGAGAACAACTGCTTAACCGTATTATGTCTACGATGAATATGTTTAGACTTATCGTTATAAATAAAATTTTGTACCCTAGATATAGCTGCTTGATTATCGCAGTGAATGCATATAGCGGGCACTGGCTTTAGCCATAATGGTATATCTTCTAAAAATTGTCGAAACCATTCTGCTTCTTCTCCGGCCTTATCTAAGGCTATGAATTTTGATTCTATAGTGGAACGGGCAATATATGTTTGTTTGAAAGATTTTCAGGATACCGTTGCTCCCCCTAAAGTAAATACGTATCCGCTAGTTGATTTTATTCCTCAGAATCTGCAATCCAATTAGCATCACTGTATCCTTTAAGTATAGGTGGATACTGTCTATATCTCAAGCAGTCCAATGATCATCACTAGAGTTACTAGCAGTGTTCTAAAAAAAAGTATAAGCAGCTGATTAATCGTCCGCTTAAATGTTTTCGACTTGAAACTGAACAGAACTTGAAGAAAGCAATCGGATTATTCGGCAAAGCGATTGATTCGCTTAAGTGATGATTAAGCGTTTAAAATTGGTGATTAATTAGCGTCTGTTTAAACGTTATTCAATCGTTTTCTAAATGGATTCAAATTTCGAACCCATTAAGCTAACTGAACTCAAACTTGATCCAATAATTGAGGATATAAATTGTCTTGTGTTGGAGAATTAGGGTTCGTGAGCACTAAATTTATCTGCATCATTGATCCTCCTGCGGCGACGACGAAGCTCTCGAATCTTATGAAGAAGCTCTCGATGCTCATGACGACGAGACGACAAAGCTCCCGAAGCTCCCGAAGCTTTTATTATATCTGAAGCTCCCGAAGCTCACGGCGGCGCCCGAAGCTCGACGATGAAGAAGTTCACAAAGCACTGATCCTCCTGTAGCAATTTCCCCCTTCGACGACGACCTCCCCTTGCGGTTGATCCTCCCACTACGACCTCCCTCTTTGTTGACAAAGACCTCCCCTTGCGATGAACTCTCTGCTCAGCAGCAAAGCGTCGACGGCGACCTCCTCTTGCGTCAATGACGACCTCCCCGGGTCAGCTCTCTCTCTCCCTCACGTGCACGTATTTTGCCCAGGTCTTGCCAATGATCTCTGTTTCTTTTAATAGGCTGAGGAGTGCCCAAGCGTGAGAAGGATAGAGTTGCACATTACTTGCAGTTGCATCTAGCAGTGAACCAAAATTATTGGAAGTATGTTGCTTTTTAAAAGAAATACATATATTTGTTCATTTAAAAAGTATTTTAACTATAGTTTTGGAGGTGGAGGTACATTGATGTACTTGAACTGATTGACATTATTATTTTTTAAATTCCTCTTAGTATTAGCAATTTAATTTTTCAAGTTATGTTTGCTATATCTTTTATACTTTTTTGGAAGTTTATAGTATTCATATTTGTATGTTTTAAGTATTATAATATTATTATATATTAACATAATAATAAAATGTGCAATCTGTTTAATCATCGTTTAAACCGTCTAAGCATTATGTGCACCCGGACCACGCACGTACTGAATCCGCTTTTTAGAACATTGGTTACTAGTGTATCTGCTTAACTTACTAACAACGTAAGCAATATCGGGTCTAGTGCAATTCATTAAATATATTAAACTTCTAATAATCTGAGAATACTCCAACTGGCGTACTCCAGTTCCTGATTCTTACGAAGGTGGATGTGTGGGAGAAAAGGATTTGTATTCTCCTTTATCCCATGATCCTTGAATTTTTTTATCATCTTATCCACGTAGTGAGATTGAGATAGACTGATTCAATCTGGTGTTCTTATGATTTTATTCTTAAAATTACATCAGCAACCCTCAGATCTTTCTTGTCAAAATTATTGGATAACATTCTTTTAGTGAACTTAATAATTTCAATATTAGTCCCAGGCATCAACATGTCGTCTACATAACGACAAACAATGATACATACATTTTCAACTGTTTTAGTGTAAACACACTTATCGCATTCATTGATAGTGAATCCATCTTTGATCATGACACTATCGAATTTCTCATGGCATTATTTTGGAGCCTGCTTTAGACCGTATAAGGATTTTACCAATTTACACACTTTGTGTTCTTGGACATTGACTATAAATCCTTCAAGTTGCTCTATATATTTTCTTCATTTAATTCATCATTTAAGAATGCAGTCTTGACATCTATTTGATAGATATCTAAGTTATGTAATACTGCAATTGTAATTAACATCCGAATGGAGGTTATTCTTGTTACTGGTGAATGAGTATCGAAATAGTCAAGTCCTTTCTTTGTCGATAACCCTTGGCTACTAATATAGCCTTGTACTTATCGATAGATCCATCGGGTTTTAATTTTCTTTTGAAAATCCACTTACCCCTAATTGGTTTACTGTCAGGAGGCAAGTTTGCCAATTCTCAAATATGATTACTTAGTATGGATTCTATTTCGCTATGAAATCACCTAGAGGGGGGTGAATAGGTGATAATGCTAATCTAGAGAACTTAATGCGGAATTTGAAAACTAATTGCAATTAACAAGAGATGCACACTTAAACAAGCCAAGCAAATAATTATGAATGAACAATATGAATTGATGCAAGGCACAAAGTAAAGAGAGAGAGAGAGAGAGAGAGAGAGAGAGAGAGAGAGAGAGATAGAGAGAGAGTCAAGGGATCAAGCGCAAACAACAAGATATGTTTCGAGGTTCGAGCACCCAGCTCTACATCCCCGCCTTCACACAGAAGGATTTCAACTCCACTAGCTTGTCCACAAAGGACTCCCACAAAGGGAACTTCCACCGAGGATTTGGGGCAATAACAATTATAAGGAGTACCCAACTCCTCTCTTTACAACCACAACCTCCTTCTTGAGGCAAAGCACCAAGCCAACAAACAATCACCTCACAACTTGAGGGATAAGCACAAAGCTACACAAGGATCACCTCACCACTTGAGGGATACAACCCAAATGCACAACCTCCTCAACACAATAAGGGAAAGGCACAAAGCCAAGCAAAGATTGGGTTTACAACTTGATGGTCTAACAAACAACCACAAACAATTTCTTTCCCACACAAGGATCCTATAGAATGAGATAGTAGATGTAGCTCAAGTGTGGAAAAAATAAAGTGTTTAAAACAAAGAAAATCACTTGGGAAATCACCACAAAGATATAGAATGAATGAACCAAAATCAATTCCCAAAAGACTATTTTTTTTTGAAATATTAAAATACTTTTACAATAAAGATTGATCTTTTTAGCACAAAGAAACTCTTTTTAAACTTGTGAAAACACTAGAGAAAGTTCAGAAATTTCGTCCAAAAAATTCTTAGAGAAAAACTCTTTCCAATGGGGTATTTATAGCCCAATTTTAAAACTAGCCGTTGGCAGCAAAATCTGCCAAAAATGAACTACCGGTCGACCGGTCGGTCGACCGGCCAACGGTCACATTTGACAGCTGGCAGCTACCGGTCGACCGGGCGGTCGACCGTCCCCAGAACCAGAGAGCAACGGCTCTCTGGTCGGTCGACCGCTCGATCGACCGGGAGAAACCCGAGAGCAACCTGCTCTCAGTCGGTCGACCGTGCGGTCAACCGGCTTATGGGGCAGCCAGCGTGCACGTATCCGTGCACGTCAGTCGACCGCTACGGTCGACCGGCTACTTGGTCCGGTCGACCGACCTAACCTGGCAGCAGCAGTTCTGGTCAGAAAAACATGTAATTTTTTAATCCTAAAAGTTCCCATAAAATCTCTAAAATTACACAAAAATAGTTTTATCATTTTACATTGAAATATAAACTTGTGATAAAAATTTCATCACAAATAACAAACATTTTGAAACATTTTTTTGTCTTATCATTTTTACCAAAAATCAAAAACTGTATTTTGTAAAACTTGGATTTTTGAATTGAAAATACATTTTGTCCAAAACTCATCCAAATACAAAAACATGATATTAAATAACATTTAGGCATGATGTATATGGATATAATCATATATACATGAAACATTTATATATATCCATGTTTTTGACTATAATTCCAAAATATGTTTTGTTAAAAATACCAAAACATAAAACACATGAATAAGTAAGTCAAAACTAAGTTTGTCTAGGAAGTTAAGCATGCATGTATCTAGAATGAATCTACTATACATAAAACCATTTAAACTTATTTTGATCTATCTATTCATGAAACCAAGATCAGTTAAACCAAAAACGGAAAAACCGAAAACCAATATTCAAAACATGAAACGTATGTGTTGTGAACTTGAGCATATCATACTATTTTAATCTTTACAAATGGATCTAAAACTCAAACTAAACTAGGGTACCGAAGACTTCTTGTAGAGCGCCATCTCCAAGCCAACTCGATCCAAAACTTCGTGATCCACCGAGCTTGACTCCAATGAGTGCTATATATGATCTTGTCGCTCGGGCTCTTGAATCACCATGTGAATGCTTCCAAACCATCTTTGTTGAAGCTAATCACCTACTAACATCTTGATTAATAATCTGAAACTAAAATCACAAGATTATTAGTACACATAACTACATGAGTTAATCATCATCAAAACTAGAGTGGAAGGCCTTTGGGCCAACACGCTATTTATAGCTTCTTCCACATTTGTATTTCTGGGGTAGACATAGCCTCTTTAAATGTTTGAGGCTTACTTTCAATAGCATATGCTATAAAATATGGACCAAAAAATTTTGAGATTCTAGATCTCTGACTTTTCTTGTTTAATTTCGCATTAACAATCGGTTCCTTGGGACTTTCGTTTCTGAACGCCATTTCATGTGTTCTTTTCCCAGAAGTCTTATATGTTTCCCGTTTGTATGGAAAGATGTCTTCAAATAACATAGCATCTCTAGATTTAATAATCATGTTTACATTAATATCTAGTATTTTTGATTTATGAACCAGAAATCTATAGGCACTACTATTCAAGGCATAGCCTATGAACATACAGTCCATTGTTCTTACTCCTCACTTAGTCTTTTTAGGCAGTGGTGCTAGTACCTTTGCAAGGCACCCTCACATTTTGAGGTAATAGTAGGAAGGTGTCCTTCCATGCCATAACTCAAATGGTATAAGACCAAGTTTCTTGTGAGGTACTCTATTTAGAATATAATTTGCTGTTAACAGAGCTCCCCCACAAGTTCTGCGGAGCTCCAGAACTTACGAGCATGAAATTGACCATCTCCTTCAAAGTTATGGTTTTCTGTTCAGCAATTCCATTTTGCTGAGGAGTATATGGTGCTGTAGTTTGATGGATTATACCAATTTACTACATAACTCACTAAAATCATTTGATTCATATTCTCTGCCTCGATCGGATTATAGAATCTTGATATTCTTGTTGAGTTGATTCTCAACTTTGGCTTTATATGTTATAAATATATTCATTGCCTCATCCTTACTGTTTAAAAAATACACATAATAACAGTATCTTGTACAGTCATCAATAAACGTAATAAAATACTTTTTCCTGCCTCAAGTTGGCGTAAACTTCAAGTCACACAAATCGCTATGAATTAACCCTAACGGTTTTGTATTTCGATCAATTGAGTGAAATGAATTTTTCACAAACTTAGCCTCAACACAAATCTCACACTTGTGAATTTCTTCCAAGTTGAGTTTAGGAATATATCCTAAATTAGACAAGTTTTTTAAAAACTTATAATTTACATGCCTAATCTAGCATGCCATAAAATAGGATACTCAAACAAATAAACAGAAAACTTTTCTTTATTTATAAGCTTAGGGTACAAATACACAGATTTTTTGTCCACAACTGCAACATTGGCCTTAAAAAGGCCATCAACAAGATAACCCTTACCCACATACATTCCCCCCTTAGTAAGTACAAATTTATCTGATTCAAAAATCATTCTAAATCCTTTCTTACTAAGTATTGATCCAGAGATCAGATTCTTGCGGATATCTGGAACTGTAGCACATCTTTCAGAATAAGCTCTTTCCTAGATGTCCACTTCAGGATGACCTTTCCTTTTCCCTCAACCTTGGAGACGGCTGAGTTTCCCATGAAGAGTTGTTCATCTTTCTCTAGTTTTTGATATTCAAAGAACAATAATTTCTCAGAGCAGATGTGCCGAGTAGCCCTAGTATCTACCCACCAATCCTTATTGTTGGTCGTCAGATTCACTTCTGACACCACAGTTGAAAGGCTTGGCGACGCATGATCGGTCAGGTTTGCCTGTGGATGGTTCTTCTTATTCTTTTTGAGACGGCTGCGACATTCATTCGCCTTATGTCCCTCTTTGTTGCTAATGTAGCAAGTTCCCTTGAAGCGCATGTTCTTGCTTTCTTGGACCTTGCCTTTGTACCCTTGGGCAGTCTTCTTCTGCTTTAAGCCTTTGAAAGTTGACGCTTTCCCTTTGAGTCTTCGATCACATTGGCCTTGGCTTCATAGGAGTTCTTATTACTCCTTTTTTTAGACTTTCGGTTGTCCTTCTCAATTCAAAGCCTCACAATGAGATCTTCCACTTCAACTCCTTGTGCTTGTGCTTTAGGTAGTTCTTGAAATCTCTCCATGCAGGTGGGAGTTTCTCCACAATAGTAGCAACCTGAAAAGATTCAGGTAGTTTCATACCTTTAGTCTCTATCTCGTGCAAGATAAGTTGGAACTCTTACACCTGACAGATCACAGTCTTGTTGTCTACCATCTTGTACTTCAGAAATCGTCCAACGATGAATTTCTTGGTACGGCATCCTCAGTCTTATACTTCTTATCAAGACTGGCCCATAACTTCTTTGCCGTTGTGATTGGACTGTAGACATGTAAAGAGAGTCACCCAGTCCATTTAAAATATAGTTTCGACAAAGGAAGTCACCTTGCGTCCATGCATCGACTGCAAGGACTTAGTCCCGATCAGTTCTGAATTCTGGTGGATCCTCTTGGAGGAATTTTGCCAATTACAGAGTGATCAAGTAGAAGAGCATCTTCTATTGCTACCTCTTGAATTCTATGCCACCGAATTTTTCTGGCTTCTCCGGCTTCGGTTTAGGAAGTGGAGCAGGCATCAAAGTTTGAATCTGCATGTTTAGTGCTTTACTTAAGCTGTCTTGATTAATCAGACATTTTCTGCAATTTCAAGCAGAACAGAAGTAAGTAACTTCAATTTTTAATTCTCTTAAGATTATTAATATTCTAGGAATCAATCTGACAATAATTAATGTCACCGATCTAATTGGCCAGGTCAGTGAATATCAGGTGGGAGATTTTTCGTTCAATAGAACGTTCCTTAATTACAGAACCACCTTTCAATTACCTTCCTTAGTTAAACACCAATTAGACTGGTATAAGTCAGTCTCGATATATTGTATATCAGTATAACCCCTGTATAAAGAATATTAATTCACTTATACAGTACTTAGAGTGAGATACGCTTATAGCAAATATCCTTAAGACAATTACGTCCCCCGCTACGGCGCTAACGGGTTACTGGACGCTGATCTCCCAAGATACACTCCTTCACGGTATTTGAATAGCACTACCAAATCACCGTACGGTCGAACCGTAGTTAACCAGTACCTTCACAGGATTATCAATGCAGCAGGACAAAGACAAATCTCAGGGAGAATATTTGTCTTTACTTTGGAGGAACACCCACTGTAGAGAAAGGAGGGAGATAGAAGAATATTCTTTTTTAGAAGTCACAGATTCAGACAACAATTCTATTAAAGAAACTGTTGAATTTTCTGAGCCTTCTTTCAGAAGGAATCTTGCTTCAGAATCTGAGTATAGAGTATTCAGAACTCAAGTTATAGAAGAAGGGAGAGAGAGATGCGCTCTGTCGCTGTGTCTGAAAGAAAAGAGCACTATTATAGCGCTTCGGGAAGGGCAGAGGCGTAAATTAGAGTCCGAACAGTTGCAACGGTTCGATCTGAACGTTGCAACGGATTGTTCTAGACAGGAACCGCACAGACCGAGGCCCGGTTCAAAAAGAACTTGACCGGGTAGGATTACCAATCCCAAACCCGGGCTCGTGCTCCGGCTCCGGCTCCAACTCCAGTCGGCTGCCGGCCGCGCGCATGTGTGCATGGTTTCCCCCTAATCGCGCACGAAAACTTCAAGTACCCAAAGGGCACACCCTTTGTTCCCATTTTTCTCTATTTAAACATTTCAAACTTCCATCACATGTCCAATGTGGGACTAAATGCTTTTAGCTATCTTTAATCCCCTTTGGCTTTTGAATTAGGCAAACTTTAGACTTGAATATCTCATTCATTCGAAGTCAGAATTGAACATGTGAATATACCACATTCATCCCCAAT
The DNA here is from genome assembly GCA_038442645.1 of Agave tequilana. Classification (NCBI taxonomy): domain Eukaryota; kingdom Viridiplantae; phylum Streptophyta; class Magnoliopsida; order Asparagales; family Asparagaceae; genus Agave; species Agave tequilana. The sequence goes on along the minus strand of JAVJIF010001108.1, from coordinate 517,083 downwards.
GGAAGGAGAACACACTGCAACTATTATTCAATTGATTCTATTAATAGATCTCGCCGTAATTCAACTCAAGATTCACATTTAATTCTTCATATTTCCCAACATTATATAGATACTGTTAGAGTACTACATGGATGATCATTTGAAGCTTGCTTTCAAGAAGGAGATATTCTTGACAGATCTCCGCAAATGCACCAGGTAATAGCTAAAAATGTTGAGCAGAAGCGTGGTGGTTGTCGGACAAATAGTCCCACATGGGCTAGACAAGGGGATGATCTCGAGTATATATAAAGATTTAAGTAACTCCACATAGAAAGTTAATCTTTTGAGATAGTGCCCAAATCCTTACAAGTGGTATCAGAGCATGCCCCGAACTTAGTCACGAACAAACGGAGAAGGTCTTCTTACAAAAAAACAATTTTATTCTAAAGATTAGAAATAGAATAAGTAATTAAAAGAAACTTTGTTTAATTTATATAATTTTTTTTACCCTTCTTTGATATTCACAAAGCAGTAGAGTACTTTGATATCACGCACCATCCTCTCAACACAAATCTATAAAATAGCCAAATAAAGAAATATTTAATCTTGACGACTTAGATCGTTCAAAAATGGCAATAACCATGATAATAATATTGACATGCTTGGTATTTTTTGAATTAAGTTCAAACTATTCTCATTAACTTATGAAAAGAGATTGTGGGCTTATGGCAATCCAACTATTTTTTTAATGTCAATAGAACTAAGAATAAAACTCTCTCTCTCTCTCTCTCTCTCTTCTCTCTCTCTCTCTCTCTCAACTATTTTTTTAGTGCCAATAGAACTGAGAATAAAACTCTCTCTCTCACTCTCACGCGCGCGCGCGCACCTACACACGCATACAAAGGAAGAAATGAGAAACATCGTAGTAAACTTAAAGTATAACACATCAATATGATGCTAGTGAGCTCTCCCTCTCTCTTTCTCTCGCGCGCCTACACACGCACACAAAAGAAGAAATGAGAAACATCGTAGAAAACTTAAAGTATTACACATCAATATGATGCTAGTGAGAGCTTTGGTCTACCAAAAAGAAACAGGTGGATTATGAATGGTTTCAACCTTATAACCATACAACTTTCTATTTAAAAAGAGAGTTTCAGGAAGACGAACTAGTTGTTAGATGCAGGAATTGATCTGACAACTAATCAATATCACCGATTTAGTTGGCTAGGTCGGTGAATATCAGGTGAGAAGTTTTCCGTTCAGTAGAATGTTATTTAATTACAGAACCACCTTTCAATTACCTTCCTTAGTTAAACACTAATTAGACTAGTATTAGTCAGTCTCAATATACAGTAATATTTATAAGCATAAATATTTCAGTATAACCCTTGTATAAGGTATGTTAGTTCACTTATACGGCAATTGTAGTGAGGTACGCATGCAGCGAATCTCTTTAAGACAATTACGTCCCCCGCTTCGGTGCTAACGGGTTACTGGACGCTGGTCTCTCAAGATACAACATTCCTTCACGATATTTGGATAGCACTACCAAATCACCGTATAGTTGAACCGTAGTTAATCAGTACTTTCACTGGATTTCAATGTAGCAGGACGAAGAGAAATTTTAGGGAAAATATTTGTCTTAACTTAGAAAATTTATTCACTTGTAGAGAAAGGAGAGAGAGAAGAATTAATGTCTTAGGAAGACAGAAATTCAGATAACAATTCTATTTAAGAATCTATTGAATTTGAAATTACACCTAGAGGGGGGGTGAATAGGTGTAAGGCTAATCAATTCAATATCCAATGCAAAATAAAAATGATATGATGCAAACGATCATTCAAAACAATATTAGAAGTCGTATGCCCTGTGAAGGGTTCTGAACTTCTTCCTCGTGATTCCTCTAGATAAGAGTTTGAGGTGCTCAATGCAATCTTATTGTAAGAGTATAGATTGACAATAAATGAATGAAATGCAAACAAAGATATTTGTTTCAAAGTTCGAGCCACCGCTCTACGTCCCCGCCTTCACCCAGAAAGATTTCCGATCCACTAGAATTTTCACAAAGGATTATATTCAACCCAACTCCTCAATCATGCTCCTCTACTTCAGAGGTAGCGTAGCAACAATTACAATAAGCACTGGATGATCAAAAGACCACAAAGTCTCTCTTGAAAAACTTTCTTTACAAAAACCCTAGAGAATAATATATAAGATTGAAGCTCAAGGTTTTGTAAGTGATATAAAAACAAAAGAGAGATTTTAAGAACCAAAACTTTCAGAAAACTTTTGAAAATAATAGCCCAAAACTTAAACAAAAGTTCTTTCTCAAGAAAACTCAAAACTTTTGATATTTGAATTTGTTGTTGTGAAACTCTATCCTAATGACCCCTTTATATAGGATTTAGGAAGAGTAAACATAGAAAACTTTTACCTGAATAAAAAAGGAAGAAATTGATCCTCTGATACAGCTAACCACATTTTTGTTGAACTTAAACATGTTAAAAATCAGCCTCCAGAAAATTAGCCATTACTGCCAATCTAGCAGATTAGTCAACTTTGAGCACATTTTTCAGGCTGTAAATGTCCGAATTCAGAATTAGGTAAATAGAATTTCTAAATATTTAAGTCTTCTTTTTAATGCAACTGAAATCAACTCAATATCATTTTGTATTAAAAGTTATCAATAAAACACTGACAGGTGTCAAATCAGAAACTGTAAGTTGTTTTCAGAATAAGAACAGACTTCAACCAAATATTTGACATCTTTAACATTTGAATCTGAAAATGATTATTGAATAAGAAATTTAGATCTGAAAGTTAGCTTTGAAATGCAAGTTAAATCATGTTATTTAAATATAAGAATAAAAAGTTATGATAAGAAATGTAAAAGGTTATCAAGCAGATCAGCAGAACTAAAACTGGTTCAAATCCAAAACATGATATATGTACTTGAAATCCAAAACCGGTTAAACCAAAAACCAAACGTATTGAATTTGTGTGTGTGTATTTGAGCTTCAAACATATATACTATTCTTTAACAAAACAAACTATATGAGTCTACAAGTAGGAGTCTCTGATAGTTGATGTTGAGCAACGTTTGAGTTAGACCCTAATATCTCATGCTTGAGAACTCTTGAGCCATCAATACCTGTATCAATCTGAAATTCATTCTTGAACTTCTATTAGTACCAAATAGCTTTTATATAGTTTGTTATCATCAAACACATAACCTGGAGATTGTAACCTTTGGGCCAACAATCTCCCCCATTTTTGATGATGACAAAACATATAAGCTATAAAACAAAATATAGGAGGGAGGTAAAAGCTTCCCCTCAAATGATGCTCTATTTTTCAAGTATAAAACATGAAAACATATACATATATGAACATGTATAAAACATGAAACCTACATATATGAGATAAACATGTACAAAACATGAACATGTACAAAACATGAAACCAAATCATGAAACCACCAATACTCCCCCTCTTTTTGTCATACATCAAAAAGGGTTAGGAAACAACCAATAAACAATATATGCATAAACAAGATATAAACATGCATATATGCATACATAAACTCAAATATCTCTTCCCCTTTTTGTGAATTCATCAACAAAAGAGCTAAGGAAAAACAATCAATTGTCATATCATCAAATCTTAAAGACCAAAACTTAAAGTTTTTTTATACCAATTTAAAATTTTGATAAACATATTGATACCAATTGAAAAATATTGATACCAATTAAAGGTAAAAACCAAATTTTTAGATGAACACTAAAATCATTTTGCAATAAGGATACCAAACAAAGAATAATACCAATTTAAGATAATTGATACTAATATTGGAAATGTTAGCATATATCAAACCAAAGTATTTACATTATAAATGGTAGGAGTAAGATACCAATTTGAAATGAAAAGTGATACAAATTAAAAATACAATCAATACCAATTTTACATAAAACCAACAAGAATTTTCTCCCCCTTTATGAAATACTAAAAGAAATAATGCATAAGCTTGTAATAGATACTAATTAAAAATAATTGACATGATAAACTAAATCAAACTTAGCAAACATAATTTGTGCTTTTTGAAAAAAATTGTAAAGACATGTGAAACAAGCACAATCAAATCATATATATGTATGTATGGATATACCAATTGAAATATGAGGCTATATAGAAAATACATATGAGTATACAAATATATGAAATATCAATTTTGATACCAATAGAAATATAATGAGGATCAAGTGTATAACTCAAACCTACCACCTTATCATGCACAAGTTTAAAAGATATTCAAGAAGGGTATATAAGACATGGTCGCCCATCCAACCGCCCTAAGAAGGTAGGGGTTTCCAAAAATCATGATTTGAAAGTAAATAGGCATAGTTTGAAAACTCTACCATTTGAAGAATAGAAACTAGTTTTAAAGATATTTTTAAAAACTAGTAAGAAATCCTTCAAAATATGAAATCAAATCATACATCTTATGAAAACATGAAAATCACATAATAATTGACACTCAAAGTCTATAAAGCACATATATGCTCATGAAAACAAAGTCATGAGTAAACACCAAATATAGAGTGTAAGAATCATGTAATCAACAAAATCATGAAAATAAGGCATTTAAACTCAAATCATATTCCTTTACAAACATGAAAAACCTAAAAGTTTAATTTTCATCAAAACAAAACAAACCTCAAGATATATATATATATATATATATATATATATATATATATATATTATATATATATATATATATATATATTATTATATATATATATATATATAATAATATATATATATATATATATATATATGTTTTGTATAAACTAGAGTATACATACTTATCCAAGCATAAACGAGTCCATAACAGTATATTGCATGAAGGTAAGTGGCTCAAGGATGTACATGCATATTTATTACTTTAGACAAAAGTAACATATACATGAAGCTAACACATTATCATGAAATCAAGTGCAAAAATAGAAAATACAAGTGTAAATGAGAGAATCATCAAAACTAGGCTATACAAGTACATATAATGAGTACAAGTGAACAATGAAGCACAAACACATAATAACTAAGTGTAGCTCACTACTTGTACAAGTATATACACAAGTTTTAATGAAAACTACATTTAAACAAGTAATCAAAATCATGAAGTACAAAATCAAGCACATAAACTAAAACATGAATCTAAACATGGTCAATCATAATGAGCATTGAAATCAAAACATGCTAAAAATATTTATATGAAAGCATGTGAATAAAATAGGAGTTAGAAATTGTTATCAAAACCAATAGGGTAATCTCTTAGTCTCCAAACCAAGGTGATCCTCCCACCAAACATCTTTGAAAGTGATACATCCAATGTAGTGTCCATTAAGCACAAATGCATCCACCATCAAGGAACCATTACTCTCACGTTAAGTGAGAGCCCACACCTACATCAAATACAATAGGGGTGGATTTTGGTACCCATATCTTATTGGGTCCATGGGGATTAGCACCTTTCCTAAACCAAACATGATTATTAGTACCATTTATACGATCATAACAAAATTTAGCTAGATGACCATTTCGGTCACAATAAGTATATTTATAAATCTCACATACTTGAAAGCATGATGTGCATGATGAACATGTGGTTTATGAGCATGCTGAACATGTGGTATATGATCATGCTTGGTTTGTGTGTGAGCATGTGTAGTATGAATGTGTTTCTTTAAAGAATTTTTCTTTGAAAACATGTCTTCTAATTTAGTATTGTTAAAAGCACATTCTTTTAAAACATTTCCCAAATCATTTATTTTAGTTTTTAACATAAAAATCTCATTTTCATCAATTTTAGGATATTTAGCTTTGCATGCAACTCTATAGGCATCAAAATCTCTTTGTGTTGAAATAATAGTGGAAGATAATTCATCTTTTTCTTTTGTAAAAATAGCATTTTGGTTGTTAAGCATTTATTTTCTTTTTTCAATTTTAAACAATCTTTCTTCTTAGAATCATAATTTTCTGAAAGTTCAATGAAAACTTGTAATAACTCTTCTTTACTTATTTTAATATCATCATAAGATGGTTCAGAAATTACCTTAGGTGTGTTTGCCATGAAACACATGTTAGCCATGTCAACTTCATCTTCGGATTCACTTTCCGAATCCCAAGTGGCTTTGAACGCCTTCTTTACAAACGGCTTCTTTTGCTTCATGGAGGAAGATATCTTGTTCTTGAAATCTGGACATTCAGCCATGATGTGTCCAGATTTTCGACAGTTGTAGCATGTGATCTTCTTCTCCTCCTTCCCTTCACATCCCCTTCTATGATTGAGATTTTTCTTGTGGTACATTCTTTTTACATTTCTCGTAAGAAGAGATAGCTCTTCATCTTCTTCTTCATCTTCTTCATCATCGGAGATGGTGGAGGTAGACTTGAAAGCAATAGACTTTTTCTTTTGAGGCGTCATTTCTTCTCTAGCATTTTTCTCCATCTCATGAGTCTTAAGGTTACAAATAAGACTGATGAGCTCCATCTCGTCTTTGTCGTTCAATTCCTTCAAGGTGGTAGCTTTGATTTCCCATGATGAAAGGAGTGAACGAATCACCTTACGCACCTTTTGGTCGTTGTTGATTTCATCACCTAGAGAAGTAAGAGCATTTATGATTTTAGTAAACTTAGTAATCATATTATCAATAGATTCATTTTCTTGCATTCTAAAACTTTCATAGTGGGAACGCAAGAGATCAATTTTAGCTCTCTTGACTTGTGATGTTCCCTCATGAGTGACCAATAAGTGTTGCCAAATCTCATAGGCAGATTTGCAATGGATAACCCGTATTAAGTCATCCTTATTTAACGCTACAAGCAAGGCATTTTGAGCCTTCGAATTTGCATCAACTTCCTTGGAGGTAAAATCGGACCAAGTGTCCTCCTCACCTACGGGTGCACTATAGGGCTTGGTTAAAGACTTAGCAACTCGACTTCCAAGAGATTGCAAAAATATGTTTATCCTAACTTTCCATATAGGAAAGTTGAGTCCATCAAATTTGGATGGGGTCTTAATGTTATCGTCCATCTTTACTAGTAGATGAATGAAGATATGAAAATAGTGATTAGCAACTTATAGGATCTCTCTAAGGATGTAAAGCCAAAAACTAGAGTCATATCTCTGATACCAATTGAAATTACATCTAGAGGGGGGGGTGAATAGGTGTAAGGCTAATCAATTCAATATCCAATGCAAAATAAAAATGATATGATGCAAATGATCACTCAAAGTAAGATTAGAAGCCGTATGCCCTGTGAAGGGTTCTGAACTTCTTCCTCGTGATTCCTCTAGATAAGAGTTTAAGGTGCTCAATGCAATTTTATTGTAAGAGTATAGATCGACAATAGATGAATGAAAATAAAGTAGATTAAGAGACAAGAAATTAATCGCAAACAAAGAGATTTGTTTCGAGGTTCGAGCCACCGCTCTACGTCCCCGCCTTCACCCAGAAGGATTTCCGATCCATTAGAATTTTCACAAAGGATTACATTCACTAGGGAGTACCCAACTCCTCAATCATACTCCTCTATTCCAGAGGTAGCGTAGCAACAATTACAATAAGTACTAGATGATCAAAAAATCACAAACTCTCTCTTGAAAAACTTTCTTTATAAAAACCCTAGAGAATAATATATAAGATTGAAGCTCAAGGTTTTGTAAGTGATATAAAAACAGAAGAGGGATTTTAAGAACCAAAAACTTTAAGAAAATTTTTGAAAATAATAGCCCAAAACTTAAACAAAAGCTCTTTCTCAAAAAACTCAAAACTTTTGATCTTTGAATTTGTTGTTGTGAAAACCTCTACCCTAATGACCCCTTTATATAGGATTTAGGAAGAGTAAATATAGAAAACTTTTACCTGAATAAAAGAGGAAGAAATTGACCCTCTAATACAGCTAATCATATTTTTTTTAAACTTAAACACGTTTTAAAAACATGTTAAAAATCAGCCTCCAGAAAATTAGCCATGCTACCAATCTAGCAGATTGGTCAACTTTGAGCACATTTTTCAGGCTGCATACGTCTGAATTCAGAATAAGATATATAAGAATACTTTGTAAATATTTAAGTTCTCTTTAATGCAACTTAAATCAACTCAATATCATTTTGTATTAGAAAGTTATTAATAAAACACTGACAGGTGTCAAATCAAAAATGTAAGCTGTTTTTAGAATAAGAACAGACTTCAACCAACTATTTGACATCTTTAACATTTGAATCTAAAAATGATTATGAATAAAAAATTTAGATCTTAAAGTTATCTTTGAAATGCAAGTTAAATCATGTTATTTAAATATAAGAATAAAAAGTTATGATAAGAAATGTAAAAGGGTATCAAGCAGATCAGCAGAACTAAAACTGGTTCAAATCCAAAACCTGATATATGTACTTGAATCCAAAACCGGTTAAACTAAAAACCAAACGTATTGAATTTGTGTGTGTGTATTTGAGCTTCAAACGTATATACTATTCTTTAACAAAATAAACTATATGAGTCTACAAGTAGGAGTCTCTGATAGTTGTTGTTGAGTAACGTTTGAGCTAAACCCTAATATCCCATGCTTGAGAACTCTTGAGCCATCAATACCTGTATCAACCTGAAATTTATTCTTGAACTTCTATTAGTACCAAATAGCTTTTATATGGTTCGTTATCATCAAAACACATAACCCGGGGATTGTAACCTTTGGGCCAATAGAATTTTCTAAGATTTCTTTCAGAACGATCTTTTTCTTGCTTCAGATTTTTCTTCAAAATCTGACTCCTTTTCAGACCCGAATGTTGTAAAAGGAAGAGAGGAGAACGAATTCTATTTAGCGTGTTTTAATCCACGGAGAGGAGTGTTATTTATAGCGCCCTTGGGAATTGTTTGGAGGGCAAATCCGTCCATGAGTCCGAGCAGTTGCAATGGTTCTGTCTGAACCGTTGCAACTGTTCGTTCTAGACAGGAACCCTCGTAGCATTTCATTCCAACTGTTTCAGCGTAGCGGCAGAGCGGGTCGAGACTCGTTTGCGGCCCTGGCGCCGGCGCAGGGCGGGCCAATGGCGGCGCGCGCGTGTAGGCATAGTTCCCCCCAATCGCGCGCGAAAACTCCAAGTACCCAAAGGGCACGCCCTTTGTTTCCATTTTCCTCTATTTATACAATTTAATTGTCTATCACATATCCATTGTGGGACTAAATGCTTTTAGTTACCGTTAGTCCCCTTTAGCTTTTGAATTAGGCAAACTTTAGACTTGAATATCTCATTCATTTTAAAACGGAGTTAAACATGTAAATATACCATGTTCATCCCCAATGAAAGGAGAACATACTCCAACCATTATCTGGTTGATTCTATCAACGAATCTCGCCTTAATTCAGCTCAAAGATTCATGTTTTAATTCTTTGTTTACCAACAATCCCCAACAATGAATGGAGATTCAAGAAATTGACGCACAAAGAGACTGACTCTATAGTGAATGGTATTTTAAAAAAAAACTGCATCCAGATTGGTGAACTAGGTCTTGAACATTCCATAGCGAAAACTTTATCAGACTTACTGGCTAATCAGTGAACTAAATCTTGAACGGTCAGCCATTATTATAAGCCAAGTCAACAAGTTTCACACAATAACTGTGGCGCCCCGATCCGGCAGGTAGGGGACGCACTGCGACGTACATATGCAGGGTGATGGTTATATACGCTAAGCATCAATACGACATAATACAGGGATCAGAGTGCGAAAATACGTGGAGTTATACATTCCAATACAAAATAGTATAAGTACTTAGTCATCACAAATTGTGACATAATATTACATAAATATTGCATCACCAGATAGTACAAAAGTAGACTGTACATGGTATAAAAGATAGAACTCACGAGCTGGAAGAGGAAATCTCGCGAGCGGGGAAGACGGGATGGAACTACGGCTGATCCGCCTGCTCCTCGAAGTAGGCCTAGTCGTCAGCCGAAAAGTCCACCTCGGATCAACCTGCTAAATCTAAACATACAAATTCAGGGTTATTAGTGGACAACCCAGCGAGTGCAAAAAGAAGCCAAATGGCAAGTATAAATAAAAGTAAGTGCATCAGTCAAGTATAATGTACCCAAATCAATAAGTATGGAATAACCACAATAAATAGTGAAATATGGAAATGACATTAGAATTTATGTGGCATAAAATAAAAGCATGTGTAGCAAGTCAATGTCATGTAATCAAATTAGCAAGCATGGGATAACTCCAATAGATAACAAATATGACAATGAAATTTGTGTAGCATTAAGTCAAATTATCAAGTTATTATTAAGACTCATTCAATTTGTATGTTTCAGTATATGACCGGTGCCATATACTTCCGCATACATGTCAAGCAAGGCTGATTATTGGAAATTGATGGGGAACGACGAACCATATTTAGAATGGGTCTCGTGCATGCCCGGACAACGGTCCAGGAGTATCCGGTACTGAGACGGAACGTATCGCTAGGCACCGGGACTTACTATATGCCCGAATGTCTTAGTATACGCCCGAACAGGAATAGAGTATCACCGTTCCCCACAGGATATACCCAGGGGATTATAGCACACCCGGCAGGCAGGCAGGGGGTAGGGGTGCCAGAGTACCCCTTGAAAACGCCTGGTGGCCTCCAGGTTGAATCCAACAGGAATAGTTGTACAACATATGTGTGGCCACCATAAACACAGAAGTTATATCGATACCCATCAATTTCCCCCGTCCCGTGTAAGTTGTTAAATATAACAGAGTGTTAAATAGTAATGTCCACAGGGTATTCACAAAAGTCCAATATCCATGGCTATCCTATTACGGGGGTCAACAGAAGTATAATATCAGGAGCAATGTCAGGAGCCTCCCTATTTCAGGGGTTCAAGTATACAGGAGTTCAGGAGTACAGGAGTACCAAATATCTGGTAATAATATAATAATCATGTCAAGTCCCCGTAAAAGTGATAGACATGAATATGTCATATAATGCAGGTCTCAGGGGTGGTAGTGTCCGGTCAAGGGTCACGATGTCAAGTCAATGTACTGCTACCACATAAAGCATATCAAGTAAGGGTTAACATGTGTCATATACCGGGATCAGGATCAGGTGACAAGTATGACATATATCAAGTACCGGTGTAAATAGCGAGTACAACAACATATATTAACTTATGTAGCGGGGTATCATGTACTAAAAATTACAGTAGCAAGTAAGGTATTAAACATTACGGTGGTAACAAGATGTCCACAAATTAATTAACATGCTATAAATATTTGAGTGGTAGTTATTAAGCATAAAATAAACACTCGCCTAAAATCCGGGACGCAATACCGAGAAAAGTCCGGGGGAGTCCGCTAACACGCGCCATCATTTTATTAGCCCATAAATATATTAAAATATAACATATATATATTATATATTATAAATATTAGAGAGGGAATGAGAGAAGAGAGAGAGAGAGAGAGTTGTAGGAAGGGGGAGAGAGAGAGAGAAAGAGAGAGAAAATAGGGTATTTATAGAAAAGGATTATGAATTAAAAGGGGAGGGGTAGGGTTGTAAATATAGGGTAGTAATTTGAGGAAAGGTGGAGGGTATTTTAGGAAAGTGGGAAAAGTTAGTTTTATTTAGGGAAAGAAAGAGAAAAGAAAGGAAAATAAAGAAAGAAAGGATTAAAGAAAGGAGGAAAGAAAGAAAGAAAGAAAAATGGAGGGGGTGGGGGTGGCCGTCGGCCAGGCGCCGGCGCCGGCGCCGCCGCCGGAGGGGAGGCGGCACGCGGGACTAGGGGGAGGAGGGAGGTGGAGTTGGTGTTGTTTGGTTGGTATTGTTGTTGGTGGTGGTGGTAGTTGGTGTGGTGGTGGATATGGTGGTGGTGGTGATTGGCGGTGTTGGGGAGTTAGAGGAGGAGGAGGAGGTGATGATGGGGTGGTGGGAGTGGTGGAATTGATGAAGATGATGATGAATTTTAGAGAAGAAGTGGAAGGGAAGTGATGAGTTTTTGTTGAAATTAGAGGAGGAGGAGGGGTTTTTTGGGATGATGGGAGTGGAGAAAGGAAGTGGGGAGGTGGGGGTGTGTGGCCGGCGGCTAGGGGCGGCCGACGGTGGTGGTGATGATGGTGGAGGCGGCGGCCATGGAGAGGAGTTGGTGTTGGTTTGTTTAGTTGAAGTGTTTTGGAGTTTGAAATTGAATTGGAAGAATGAGAAGGAGAAAAAAAGGGGAAGTGTTTTTAATGAAGGGGAGAGGATTTGTGATGATGAAAGGGGATGGAGGGGGATGGGCTGCAGCAGCAACCCATCATGCCTCTGTGGCTGCTGTTGCAGCTGTGGAGCAGGAAACGCAGGGTATGGGAGGGGGGAAAGTCAAAGGGGAGAGAAAGAAGAGAAGAAAAAGAAAAAGAAAGGAAATTTAAAAAAACAAGAAAAAGAAAATAAAATAATATAAAATTTTATTATTAAATAATTTATTTATTATAATTTTTGAAAGTACAAAGTAGGGGAATAGAGAAGGAAAAAGTAAGAAAGAAATTGTCGGTAAATAATATTATTATTTTAATAGGGCGAAAATTCGACTGTTTCAGAAATGATCCAAAAAATTCTCAAAAATAACAAATATTATTTTAAAATATTCTATGAAATTGGATTTGAGAAATTAAATATAATTTTCAAATTAAAAATCCTGAAATCTTCCAGCGATATCGGCCGAACACCAGAATCGGTGAAATTTTGATAAATTTAGAAAAATTTCAAAAAATATTTTTAGATAGAAAATAAAATTCCAAGAAGTATTGTGAAAACCGTTTTTAAAAATTCAATTCCATTTAAAAATTAAAATTCGAGAATCAGTCAGCGATGCCGACCGACACCAGTTTTGGAGTTTTTGCAGAAAAATTCTGAAAAATTCTAAAAAATCATGAAAAATTTAAATATTAGAAAACAGTATCTGAAACTAAAATTGGTCAAATCAGACTACCATAATTGTCAAATTGGGCAGCAAGCTAGTATCAGTTCTCGGTCCGGGTCAGGGCTTACTCTAGGTCTGAGATCCAGGTCCGATACTCAATAACATAAGTAATCACAACCCAAAAACACATACTGGAAGAAAATTGAACAATATGGTCGAAAAAATTGGGACACGCATCTGGGTACGTATCCCGGGAACGGGGTGCTACAATAACTTTTCAAAATCAACTTTGGTTTTCGCTTGTGCCTATTTTGGGCCTGGACATTCTTACTTTCAGAGAGTTTCTTAAGGAAATAACAGCCTCCATATAGATTCCAAAAGAGCTGACCCAGCTCTATACTCCCATAGGTGATCGTCCTATTAAAGTAGTCTACTCTACCCAACTTGTTTTAATAAAAAATATAGGCATCATTAAAAGCGTTAAGCTTATCCTTAATCCACTTGTAGAAAGCACTTGGGTGCACCATAAGAATAGGTTGGAATCAAGCTCATAAGTGCTTACTCACAGAGTCAAAATAACTAGTTTTTCCTCTTGAACTTAGTCTGTGGGATCTCCAGTCGCTAAGTGAGATTTTCATTAAGCTGACTCGGTAAGATTAGGCTTTTAGGCCCATTCCCCTCGATGAGCAGTTTGTACGCACTCCACTTAAACCTTTAGTAAACGGATCCGCTAAATTATCTTTTGACGATACAAAGTCAATAGAGATAATTTTATTTGAGAGCAACAGCTTAACGGCATTATTGTTGGCCCAGAGGCCTTCCACTCTAGTTTTGATGATGATTAACTCGTGTAGTTATGTGTACTAATAATCTTGTGATTTTAGTTTCAGATCATTAACCAAGATATTAGTTGGTGATTAGCTTCAACAAGGAGTTTTGAAGCCTTTCACATGGTGATTCAAGAGCCCGAGCATAAAGATCATATATAGCACTCGTTGGAGTCTAGCACGATGGATCACGGAGTTTTGGATCGAGTTGGCTTGGAGACGGCGTTCTATAAGAAGACCTCGGTATCTTAGTTTAGTTTGTTTTAGATCCATTTGTAAAGATTAGATAGTGTGATATGCTCAAGTTCACAATACACACACGTTTTATGGTTTGGATATTGGTTTTCGGTTTTGGTTTAACTGACTTTGGTTTTCATGAATAGTTAGATCAAACCAAGTTTAAATGGTTTATGTATAGTAGATTCATTCTATATACATGCATGCTTAACTTTCTAGACAAACTTATTTTGACTTACCTATTCATGTGGTTTGGTGTTTTGTATTTTTAACAAAACATTATTTTGGAATTAAAGACAAAAACTATGATATGTATATGTTCATGTATATTGGACCTATGTCCATATGCAACATGCCTAAAAGTGTTTAAGTATCATGTTTTTGTATTTGAATGAGTTTTAGGAAAAATCAGATTTCCTATTGAAAAATACAAGTTTGAAAAAATACAGGTTTTGGTTTTCGATAATTTTTCCATCACACAAAAATGGTTCAATATGTTTGATATTTGTGTTGAAATTTTTAACACATGTTTGTATATCAATGTAAAATGATAAAACTATTTTGTGGATTTTTAGAAGTTTTATGAGATTTTTTAGAATATTTAAAAACCCAGTTTTCTGACCCAGATTGCCTTCTGCCAGGCTCTGGCGGTCGACCGGTCGGTCGACCGACGTGCACAAGCTTGTGCACGTTGGCCAGGTTCAAGGCACGGTCGACCGAGCGGTCGACCGGCCAGAGAGCTTTGCTCTCTGGTTTTGGGCGGTCGACCGGGCGGTCGACCGGCTTCTTCCAACGGTCAAAAATATGACCGTTGGCGGTCGACCAGCCGGTCGACCGCCAGCCGCCAGGACTGACAAACAGTTCCAACGGCTAATTTTTGATGGAGGGCTATTTAAGCCCCATTTCTTTGGGATTTTGGCAAGATTTTTAGAGCTAAAAATTCCTACTCTCTAGTGTTTATTCCAGCAAGTTTTTAAAAGGTTTTGGTGCTTAAAGAGTTCATCTCTATTTATTTCAAAAAGGGTTGGAAAATTCAAGAAAAAGAAAAGCTTTGGGATTGGGTTTTTGATCTTCATTGTATTCTATCCTAGTTATTTTCCCAATAGTTTTCTTTGAGTTTTTTATTTCCAAAAACACCTTGATTTCCACTTGAGCTATATCATGTATCCTATTCTATAGGATCATTTATTGTGGGAAAAGAGATTGAGTTTGTGATCTTTTGTGATCACCTTGTTGTAAACCTCATTTGTTGTATCCCTCTTTGGTAGAGGTGGATTTGGGTTGTTGGTTGCTCCCTCTTTGGTAGAGGTTGAGGTTATGCTTTACTCCCTCTTGGTGAGGTGGAGTTGGATTGGATTTGTATCCCTCTTCGGTAGAGGTGGATTGGTGTTAGCCTCGGTGGAGGTTGTATTGGTGGATTTGTGGAGTTCGGTACTCCAGTCTTCGGTAGACCATTTGATTGCCTCGGTGGAGATTGTATTGGTTGAGAGAGGAGTTCGGTACTCCCAGTTGTATTTACAAATCCTCGGTGGAGGTTCCCTCAGTGGGAGTCCTAGGTGGACAAGTTAGTGGATTAGAATTCCTTCTCGGTGAAGGCGGGGACGTAGAGCTCGGTGCTCGAACCTCGAAACACATCTTGTTGTTTGCGTTTGATCCACTGACTCTTAACTCTCTCTCTCTTTATTTGTGTTGTGCATAGCATCATTTATATTATCATATCTTATATGCTTGTGTTGTGCCTTGCATTGATTCATGTTGCTTAATCTTATATGCTTGGTTGTGTTTGCATGTGTGCCTCACTTGTGCTTAACCACGAGAGCTTCATATAGCGCCTCAACTCTTATTCAGAGGAATCAAGAGGAGTTAGTCCAGAGCCCTTCGTGGGGAATTCGGCTACACTCGTTGGTTGCACTAAGTGTAGTTGCAAATTAGTTTTAATTTCCGCATTTAGTTCATTAGATTAGCGGTACACCTATTCACCCCCCTCTAGGTGTACTTACAATTGGTATCAGAGCCTACACTCCTGATATTTGGTTTAACCACCTAGGAGTGAGATCTTGGTTTGCTAATCTATCATTTGCATTTACACATTATTTGTTTGCACACACTCATCGCTTGCTTGTCACCTCCCATGTTCGATGTTTCCAACATTGACACATGGAAATTTAGGATATTCATGTATTTGAAAACCCTAGGCTTGCATGTTTTCCTTGCCGCTATCAAGAAATGCTATCTTGGTAACCTCAATCATATAGGGGCCAATACATAAGCCCTTGAGGCTATTAGAAGCACGCTAAATAAAGAATTTCTTATGTTTGTTTCTAACTATGATTCCGCCTTTGCAGTATGGAACAAGTTGACCACCTCCAAGCTTCAATTGCCAATTCAACCGGAGGATGAATCTAGTGGAAAATCCGAGCCACAATGCTTTATGGTCCAAGGGAATGACTCTCTTGAGGTATACTCGGAAACTTAATTAGATAGTGATGATGCTAGTTCTTCATGTGATGATCATATTGATGCCAATGCCTTGAATGAAGAACTCTCTATTGTTTGTGAAAAATTATTAGAAAAATATAATTTGTTGAAAAAGAAAAGTTTTGAACTAAAAGAAGAAAACAAGGATTTTTGTTCAAGACTTGATTTGATTTTGCAAGAGAAGGTGAGATGTCTAATGAAAGGGAGACTTGAACTTGCCCTAAAAGAAAATGAAGTTTTAAAATCTAAAAATGATTGTGAAATAATTTTGATGAAAAATGAAAACTTGTCTTCAAAAATTAATTTTGTTTTAAAAGAAAACGATTCTTTAAAAATGAAAATTGCTTCTATTTCTAAGGATTTAGAAATTTGTTTAAAGAAAAATGAATCTTTGAAAAATAATATGTCTACACATGTTTGCCATGCTAGGATAGTTTCATCTAGCACACTTATTGCATGCCACACTTCTTCTTTAATTGAAAATGATATATCCATGCTTAAGAAGAGTGTAGATTGTTTGGGCTCCACTTTGAGCCAATGTGTTTTGAGTCATACACGTTTGGAATCTTTGTTTCGAAAGAAACAAGTTCCTATTATGCATGCACACCCTCCACGGCATACACATGCTACTCACGGTCACAACCATCACACTTTGTATGCTCATGTGTACACTTGTACACATTGTGGACGTAAGGGCCACCTTGATAAATTTTGCTATAATCGTATAAATGATTCTAATTTAGCAAATAAATTTGTTTGGGTTAGGAAAGGTGCTAACCCCCATGGACCCAAAAGAGTGTGGGTACCAAAGACCACCCCTATTGTATTTGATGTAGGTGTGGGCTCTCGCATGATGTAAGAGTGATGGTGCCTTGAGGTGGATGCGTTCCGAGCTTAAAGATTACAATTTAGATGCATCACTTTCAAGGGAAGTTTAGTGGGAGGACCACCTTGGTTTGGAGAACTAAAGAGGTGCCTTCATCGGTTTTGGTATGATCTCTAACTCCCATTTATTATTTGCATGCTTTTCATGTCTTTGATTCATAGCATGTCATGTTTTATTGGTCATTATGCTTATGCCATGTTTATTAGATTAGTGATATACATGTTTAGTTATTTGAGACACTCATGTTTAATATGGACCTATATCTATATGTTCTCACCTTGTTTTTTTAACTAATATGTATGTCCTAGATCTAATGCACATGCATATATATAATGATCATATGTGTGTTTATGATTTTTGTTTTGTTTTGATGCTTCATGAATTGATTACATGTTTAAATGTTAGTTTTCATTAAAACTAGGATATATACTTGTATATATAATGGGCCACAAATAGATCATTATATGTTTGTGCTTAAACGCTTATTTGTACCCATTAGATGTGCTAGTATAGTCTAATTTTGATGATTCATGCATTTAACTTGTATTCCCATCTTTGTACATGTTTTCCATGTTTTTATGTTTAACTTCATGTATATGTCTATCTTGTCTAAACTATTGACTATACATATACATCCTTTGAGCCACGTGCCTTAATGCATATACATTTGTGGACTCGTTATGTTTTGGATATGTATGTATACTTTAGTTTATACTTGACATACATATGCCTTGAAGAAATCGAGTTTTGATGATTTTCATGTTTTGAGAAATATTGAGCTTGAATGTCTATTTTCATGATTATTTATGTCACATAACACTTGTACACTCACTTCATTTAAATGTTTCTCATGATTATGTTTTTCATGAGTATGTATGGGCTTTATGGACTTCGAGTGTTTAGTGCCATGTGATTTACATGTATTTCATGAAATATAATTTTGTTTTATTCCTTACTTGAAGGATTTCATACTAGTTTAGAAATTTTTTCATTTAACTAGTTCGGATTCTTCGTTTTGGTAGAGTTTTTCAAACATACTATATTTTCAAATCTATTTTTGAAAACCCTACCTTCTACGGGCGGTTGGATGGGAGACAATGCCTTGTATGCTTTTATTGAAAATCATTTTAAACTTGAGCATGCGTTGGGAGGATAGAAATATGAGATATACTCTTGATATTATTGTTGTTTCAATTGGTATCATTGGATTCTTTCAATTGGTATCAATATTGACATTTCTTGTATACTCATATATATTTTTGTGTATGTATGCTTTCAATTGGTATCATCTATTTTGATTGGTACTAATTTTTCATACACTTATACATGTTTTATTTGTGCTTACTATATCCCTATATCTTTGAGCACAAATGTTATATATGTTTATGCTAAAGCTTGAATTTCTAATGCCTATCATGTTTCAATTGATGTTTCAATTGATATTTTAATAACAATGCATAAGCTTATGAAAAATAAAAAATTTTTGATCATCGTTTTATTTGGTATTTCATAAAGGGGGAGAAAAATTGTATTTTTATCCTCAATTGGTATTTTGTTTACCGTTGATTTCTACTCCCACATTTTATGTTGAAAATTGATTTTATTTTGATATCATATGCTCTAAATGACAAATACTTACAATTGGTATCTTTTTGTATCAAGATGCTTATTTGATACTTTAAATTGGTATTAAGATTTATTTGTTTTCTCAAAATTGGTATCTATGCCTTATTTACTTTCAAGTGATTTATATTTACTTTCATTTAGTATCCAAATGTACTACTTTGACACATTTTTTAAATGGTATCAAATTTATGTTATTGAGAAAATTAGAAATGTTTTAATAAGAAATATGAAAAATGTTTTGATTTATAATTCTTATATACAAGGGGAGCTTAACATCTCTTCTACATATAGATTCATGTTGAGTGTATATTATATTGAGGAGCTTGACAACTCTTCTTTATGCGATACACGTGTGTAGGGGGAGCTTCACATCTCTTCTTATGCATTGCATATTATGTGTTATGTGAATTAGGGCTTGTTATCCCTTCTTCATGTAATGCATATATGTAGAGAAGTTAACTTAGCGTCTTCCTCTTCATGAATGTATATCGCATATGTATATTTATTGATTTGTTTGTTTGACCCCTTAGTTAATTCTTTGTTTTGAACAAAAAGGGGGAGAAGAATTTATTGATTTGTTTTTACTTTGACCCCTTGTTGATGATTGACAAAAAGGGGGAGAAGTATTTGGTATATATATGCATGTTTTCAGGATTTATGTTCATGCATATATGTTTTGTTTTGCAAATAGGAGAAAAAGAATTTATGAGTTTTATGTTTGATTGGCATGTTTATCTCCTTATATTTGCATACATGTTTATGAGCTTTCATTGCATATTTATTATGTTTCTTCCTATGCATGAGTAAAGGGGGAGCTTCTTTGAAGCTTAACTTTAATCCATGCATATATAACTCCATGAGTTTTGTCATCATCAAAAAGGGGGAGATTGTTGGCCCAGAGGCCTTCCACTCTAGTTTTGATGATGATTAACTCATGTAGTTATGTGTACTAATAATCTTGTGATTTTAGTTTCAGATCATTAACCAAGATATTAGTTGGTGATTAGCTTCAACAAGGAGTTTTGAAGCCTTTTACATAGTGATTCAAGAGCCCGAGCATAAAGATCATATATAGCACTCGTTGGAGTCTAGCTCGGTGGATCACGGAGTTTTGGATCGAGTCGGCTTGGAGACAGCGTTCTACAAGAAGACCTCGGTATCTTAGTTTAGTTTGTTTTAGATTCATTTGTAAAGATTAGATAGTGTGATATGCTCAAGCTCACAATACACACACGTTTTATGTTTTGGATATTGGTTTTCGATTTTTTGTTTAACCGACTTTGGTTTTCATGAATAGTTAGATCAAAACAAGTTTAAATGGTTTATGTATAGTAGATTCATTCTATATACATGCATGCTTAACTTCCTAGACAAACTTATTTTGACTTACCTATTCATGTGGTTTGGTGTTTTGTATTTTTAACAAAACATTATTTTGGAATTAAAGACAAAAACTATGATATGTATATGTTTCATGTATATTGGACCTATGTCCATATGCAACATGCCTAAAAGTGTTTAAGTATCATGTTTTTGTATTTGAATGAGTTTTAGGAAAAATCAGATTTCCTATTGAAAAATACAAGTTTGGAAAAATACAGGTTTTGGTTTTCGGTAATTTTTCCATCACACAAAAATGGTTCAATATGTTTGATATTTGTGTTGAAATTTTTAACACATGTTTGTATATCAATGTAAAATGATAAAACTATTTTTGTAGATTTTTAGAAGTTTTATGGTATTTTTTAGAATATCTAAAAACCCAGTTTTCTGACCCAGATTGCCTTCTGCCAGGCTCTGGCGGTCGACCGGGCCGGTCGACCGGGCCCAGAGTCAGTCAATCGGGGTCGGTCGACCGACGTGCACAAGCTTGTGCACGTTGGCCAGTTCAAGGCACGGTCGACCGGCCAGAGAGCTTTGCTCTCTGGTTTTGGGCGGTCGACGGCTTCTTCCAACGGTCAAAAATATGACCGTTGGCGGTCGACTGGCCGGTCGACCGCCAGCCGCCAGGACTGACAAACAGTCTCAACGGCTAGTTTTTGATGGAGGGCTATTTAAGCCTCATTTCTTTGGGATTTTGGCAAGACTTTTAGAGCTAAAAATTCCTACACTCTAGTATTTATTTCAGCAAGTTTTCAAAGGATTTTGGTGCTTAAAGAGTTCATCTCTATTTGTTTCAAAAAGGGTTTGGAAAATTCAAGAAAAAGAAATGCTTTGGGATTGGGTTTTTGATCTTCATTGTATTCTATGCTAGTTATTTTCCAATAGTTTTCTTTGAGTTTTTTATTTCCAAAAACACCTTGATTTCCACTTGAGCTATATCATCTATCATATTCTATAGGATCATTTATTTATGGGAGAAGAGATTGAGTTTGTGATCTTTTGTGATCACCTTGTTGTAAACCCTCATTTGTTGTATCCCTCTTTGGTAGAGGTGGATTTGGGTTGTTGGTTGCTCCCTCTTTGGTAGAGGTTGAGGTTGTGGTTTACTCCCTCTGGGTGAGGTAGAGTTGGATTGGATTTGTATCCCTCTTCGGTAGAGGTGGATTGGTGTTAGCCTCGGTGGAGGTTGTATTGGTGGATTTGTGGAGTTCGGTACTCCGGTCTTCGGTAGACCATTTGATTGCCTCGGTGGAGGTTGTATTGGTTGAGAGAGGAGTTTGGTACTCCCGGTTGTATTTGCAAATCCTCGATGGGAGTCTTAGGTGGACAAGTTAGTGGATTAGAAATCCTTCTCGGTGAAGGCGGGGACGTTGAGCTCAGTGCTCGAACCTCGAAACACATCTTGTTGTTTGCGTTTGATCCATTGACTCTTAACTCTCTCTCTCTCTCTCTCTTTATTTGTGTTATGCATAGCATCATTCATATTGTCATATCTTATATGCTTGTGTTGTGCCTTGCATTGATTCATATTGCTTAATCCTATATGCTTGGTTGTGTTTGCTTGTGTGCCTCACTTGTGCTTAACCACGAGAGCTTCATATAGCGCCTCAACTCTTATTCAGAGGAATCAAGAGGAGTTAGTCCAGAGCCCTTCACGGGGAATTCAGCTACACTCGTTGGTTGCACTAAGTGTAGTTGCAAATTAGTTTTAATTTTCGCATTTAGTTCATTAGATTAGCGGTACACCTATTCACCCCCCTCTAGGTGTACTTACAATTATGTCTACGACGAATATATCTAGACTTACCATTATATAAAATTTTGTGCCCTAGATATCGTTGCTTGATTATCACAGTGAATGCATATAGCAGGTACTGGCTTTGGCCGTAATGGTATATCTTCCAAAAATTATCGAATCCATTCTGCTTCTTCTCCTGCCTTGTCTAAGGCTATGAATTCTGATTCCATTGTGGAACATGCAATACATGTTTTTTTGGAAGATTTTCAGAATAATGTTGCGCCTCCATGAGTAAATATGTATCCACTAGTTGATTTCGATTATTCAGAATCTGCAATCCAATTAGCATCGTTGTATCCTTCAAGTACAGGTGGATATTGTTCATATCTTAAGCCATAATCCTTGGTATGAGATATGTAACTTTATACTCGTAGTAAAGCAGTCCAATGATCATCACTAGGGTTACTAGTGTATCTACTTAATTTACTTACAGCATAAGCAATATCGGGTCTAGTGCAATTTATTAAATACATTATACTTTCGATAATCTGATAATACTCCAACTGTCGTACTCACCTAGAGGGGGGTGAATAGGTGTTATGCTAATCAAATGATCTTTAAAAAACTAGTTAAGAAGTATGATGCAAGTGGTCACTCAAAATAAGAAATTGAAGCCGAATTCCCGGTGAAGGGCTCTAGAACTTCTCCTCTTTGATTCCTCTAGATGATGAGTTGAGGTGCTTAATTTCTTCCTTGTTGAGATGAGTATAGAACGAAAATACAAGAAGATGAAATGAATACAATATGAAAACAAGACAAATAGTATCACAAGTATAGGAATGTAAAGCAATAAAGAGCAAAAAGAAATCAATCGCAAACACAAGAGAATTTGTTTCGAGGTTCGAGCCACTGCTCTACGTCCTCGCCTTCACCACTATGAAGGATTTTCATTAAATCCACAAAGAAAACTTTCACACAGGAACCTTACACCCAAGGGATTATAATTGGTCTACTCAAGACCGGAGTGCCCAACTCCAACAATACTATCCTCCACATAAGAGGAACCACAACTCAATGGAATACAAGTCACTTGATGATCTGGAAGACCACAAACACTCTCTTACAACTTCTTTTAGAGTAGAGTATGATTTTAGGCTCAAGAAGTAAAGTGAGAGAAAATTTTCAATAGTAAAGATTTAGAAGACTTGAAAAACCAACTGAAAATTTTGCAATAGAAAGAACTTTAAAAATGAAAAGCAATGAAACACTTCTTCTCTTGAAAACACTTGAAACTTGAATATTTTTCTTGTTAAAAACCAAAGACCCATGACCTCTATTTATAAGCAAAGGATAAATACTTCATAAGTGATACTAGGTCATTAGGGGTGAGTTTAACCACTTGGAAACTAGAAATAGCCGTTGGAACCCATAAAAAAACAAAACAGATTCAAAATAGAGCCGTTGGTGCCAGTTTAGACGTCTGCCGGTCGACCGGCCAGTCAACCGGCACGCCACTTGTCAAATAGCCGTTGGCTTTGGTCGACCGCGCCGGTCGACCGTAGGGCAATTTAAAAAGAGAATTTTGAATTGCTGGTCGACCGACACAAATCGAGAGCAAGTGTCATGCAGTCGGTCGACCGGTCGGTCGACCGCAGGGTTTGACAGTCGACCGGCCCGATCGACCGACAAACGTGCACAGCGTGCACGCCCACGGCCAAAAGGCCCAGTCGACCGGTCGGTCGACCGTGTTGGCCTGAAACAGCTACGGTCGACCGCCCGGTCGACCATTATGGCCTAAAATAGAATTTAAACAGATTTTTGAACTTGAAAATATTTTTAAAATATTTTGCATGGGTTTGAGGGTTATGTAGCATAGAACAGGAGATAAAATACATGTTCTAAACTTGATATAAAAATTTAAAAAATTTATGAAACATGTATATTAACCAAACATGCAATAAAACCAATACTACCCAAAACTTGTATTTTTGAAAAGTGTCTTTTTGTGTGTGTAACTTCTTGAGCACATCATATCCTTACTCTTTAACATGCTAAAATCTTACAAGGGTCAGGTGACTACAAGACCTTCAATCGGGCTTTTCCATTTGCATCATTGAGTTACTTGAATTCTTGATCCCGTATTTAAGTCATCTTGAGTCAACACCACCTTCCTTTAGGGGAAGAAACTTCTTGAATCCTTAGAACCCTGAAATGATCTTAAACACTTAAACTTTATTAATACAAATAACTATATATGTTTTGTGATCATCAAAACTCTAAAACCGAGTGATTATAACCTTGGGCCAACAATCTCTCCCCTTTTTGATGATGACAAAACATATGAGTTATTTAAACAAAAAATGTGAAAGAAGCTTGAAAAAGCTCCCCCTCAAATCATACTATCTATCAAATATAAGAAAAGAATATGTTCTTTATAAATAAAGTGAACGTTACAAATTATAACAAAAACAAATTGAAAAATATGCATGAAAAAGAAATAATAACTCAAAAGTATTTTTCCCCCTTTTTGTCATGCATAAAAAAAGGGTTAAGCCAACAAAACAATTTTAAGAGTATTTGCAAACTTCTCATGAATCCATAATATAAATGTTTAACTCACCACAAATAAATAAAAATCTATTATAATCTAGTGGTTTAGTAAAAATATCCGCAAGTTGAAAATTGGTGGAAACATAATCAAATTCAATGTCACCTTTCTCATAATGATCTCTAAGAAAGTGATATCGAATGTCAATGTGTTTTGTCTTACTATGTTGATTTGCATTTTGAGTCATATGAATAGTACTAGTATTATCATAAAATATTTTAATATGGTCATAATGCAAATCATAGTCAAGGAGAGTATGTTTCATTCAAAGAACTTGAGCACAAGCCCCTGCCGCAACATACTCCGCCTCGGCGGTTGAGAGGGCTACAGAATTTTACTTCTTGGAAGACCATGAAATAAGGCAATTTCCTAGAAACTGACAGGTTCCACTAGTACTATTTCTATCCACTTTACAACCTGCATAGTCAGCATCCGAAAACTCGTCATGAAAAATTATCCGGTCTTCGGATACCACAAACCCATTCTAATGGTGCTCGATATCTAATAATGTGTTTTACCGCCATTAAATGGGACTCTTTAGGATACGATTGAAATCTAGTACATAGACAAACACTAAACATAATATCCGGCCTACTAGCTTAAATATAATAAACTACCAATCATGCTACGATAGAGTTTAATGTCCACATTTATACCTTGTTCATCCTTGTCAAGTCTTGTTATGGTAGCCATGGGAGTTTTACTTGTCTTAGCCCCTTCAAGCCCAAATTTCTTAATGAATTTCTTCGTGTACTTGGCTTGATTTATAAAAATCCCATCACTCCTTTGCTTGATTTGGAGTCCAAGGAAATAGTTAAGTTCGCCCATTATAGACATCTCAAATCCTCCTTCATATATGATTCAAAATCTTTGCAAAGTTTTTATTAGTAGATCCAAATATAATATCATCAACATATATTTGAACAATAAGTATCATTTTCAACATGTTTAGTAAATAAAGTGGTATTTATTGTTCCTTTAGCAAAACCATTAGAAATAAGAAATGATGAAAATCTTTCATACCAAGCTCTAGGAGCTTATTTTAAACCATATAAAGCTTTGCCTAGTTTGAAAACAAAATCCGGATGTATAGGATCAACAAACCCGGGGGGTTGTTCAACATACACCCCCTCTTCAATAAACCCATTTAAAAATGCACTTTTAACATCCATTTGAAAAGGTTTGAAATCTTTATAGGAAGCAAAAGCAAGTGTTATCTGTATGGCTTCAAGCCATGCTACGGATGCAGAGGTTTCCTCAAAATCGATACCTTCGATTTGGGTGTAACCTTGGGCCACTAACCTAGCTTTATTCCTAACAACATTGCCCGACTTATCCAACTTGTTCCTAAAAATTCATTTAGTGCCAATTATTGGTCTATCATGGGGTCTAGGGATAAGATGCCAAACTTGATTGTGCTCAAATTGATTGAGCTCCTCTTGCATGGCAAGCAACCAATATGAGTCGCCCTCGGCTTCGAGGATGTTCTTTGGTTCAAAATGAGAAATAAAAGCATAATGGCCACAAAGATCATGGAGCTTGGAACGAGTAGTTACCCCCTTTGATACATCACCTATAATGAGATCCTTGGGATGAAGTGGAGCGAATCTCCAATCCTTTGGAAGTGGTTGTGGTGGCTCCACTTCAACTTCTTGAACTTCACTTTGCTCATCAATTTTTGACTTGTCTTCTTGTATAGGCGAGTCCTTCAAGGTTATCCTCTCCATGTCTTCACCTAAGGAATCTATTTCTACAACATTCTCAAAAAAAAATATTAGATTCCTCAAACTTTACATGTATAAATTCTTCAATAGTCATTATAGATTTATTGAAGACTCTATAGGATTTTCTATTGTTAGAGTAGCCAACAAAAATATCTTCATAAGATTTTGCATCAAACTTACCTAAATTATCTTTAGTATTTAAAACAAAACATTTACAACCAAAAATTTTAAAATAAGAAACATTTAGTTTTCTTGAATAGTAAATTTTGAAAGAAGTTTTAGAATTGTTTTTGCAAAAGAAAACTCGATTTGATATGTAACAAGATGTGTTTACTGTCTCGGCCATAGGTATTACGGGAGACCGTATTCATTTATCATAGTCCTAGCCATCTCTTGTAGTGTTCAATTTTTCCTCTCAACTACTCCATTTTGTTGTGGAGTTCTAGGACAAGATAATTCATGTTTAATTTCATGTTCTTTGCAGTAAGTGACAAAGGATTGGTTATTGAATTCACCACCTCTATCACTCCTTAGTCGTAAAATTGAAGAATCTTTTTCCTTTTCAACTCTTTTCCTAAACATTTAAAAATGTGAAAAGACTTGATTTTTATGTTCTTAAAAGAAAACTCATGTAAAACGAGAAAAATCATCAACCAATACAAAAGCAAAACGATTCCCAATTAGATTTTTGATTTTAGTAGGACCATAAAAATCCATATAAATTAACTCTAAGGGTCGTGATGTCATGATATCCTTGATGGATTTGAAAGAGGGCTTGGTTTGTTTCTCAAGTTGGCACGCATCGCAAATGCGGTCCTTTTTAAATTTCAAACAAGGAATATCTTTCACCGCTTTCTTCTTGTTTATTTTAGATAGATGGTCAAAAGAAATATGGCCTAGTCTCCTATGCCACAATCAAGAGTCATTATTGAAGGCATTCAAACATGTGGCATTGCATTGCATATTAGACATATCAATCATGTATACATTATTTTCACGAAATCTGAAAAGTATACATGCATTAGTTTGTCTATCAAATACATTACAAACTGAGTCATCAAAAATCACATTAAAACCTTTATCACAAAGTTGACTAACACTCAAGAGATTATGCTTGAGGCCATCAACTAAAGCAACATTCTCAATCATAGGAGATGAACCAAGTTTAATGTTACCTATACCAACAATCTTTCCTTTGGAGTCATCTCCGTAGGTGACGATGCCACCTTCATGGTATCTTGATAGGGTTGCAAAGTTGTTGATATCCCATGTCATATGTCTTGAGCAACCATTATCAAGATACCACCGCTCCCTACATCTTTGAGCTTTGGAGTGTACCTACATCATGTAACATATTGGTTGACTTTGGTACCCAAATTTTCTTGGGTCCTTTAATGTTAGCATTACGAATCCAAACATGATTATTTGAGGCATTTATTCTATGAAAATAAAATTTAGCTAAGTGATCCTTTCAGCCACAATAAGTGCATGCATAAATTTTACCATACATGAATGTATGATTAGTGTGTGGAGTGTGAATGTTTGGTTTGTGAACATGTTTAGCATGATCTGAGTGCAAATGTTGAGACTTATGAGTATGGGTGTGTGTGTAGCATGATTTTGTTTCTTTGAAATATGTTTCTTAGGAAATATAGCCTCTAGTCTAGATTTGTCAAATTCATATTTCTTTAAAACTTCTCTTAAAGAGTTAATTTTATTCTTTAGCATAGAAATTTCATCTTTATCTATTTGTGAAAATTTAGCTTTACAAGAAATCTTATAAGCATCAAAATCTTTTTGAGTAGAAGTGAGAGTTAAAAACAAATCATCCTTTTCTTTTGTGAGTATGAAAACTTTGTGGTGAAGAGTTTCATTTTCCTTTTTCATTTTTAAATATTTCTTTTTAAGAAAATCATAACTGTGAGTTAATTCTTCAAAAGCTTCTCCTAATTCATCCATAGATAATTCACAATCGTCAATAGATGATTCGGGGGTTACCTTATTTGTGTTATCATTTGCCATAAAACACATGTAGGCCGTGGCAACTTCTTCGTCGGATTCACTCTCCGAATCTCATGTAGCCTTCAAAGCCTTCTTCTTAGAGGTGGAGGTTTGCTCTTATTTTCGAACAGTCCGCAACGATGTGCCCCGGCTTCCGGCAATTGAAACAAATAATCTTCTTTCTTCCTTTTCATGCCATCTTCTTCTATTTTGAAATTTTGCTTCATTGTACATTCTCCGAACATTGTTCACAAGAAGAGAGAGATCTTCATCAACCTCTTCTTCATCATCTTCGTCGGAGTAGGTGGAAAATCTTTTGAAAGCGATTGCTTTCTTCTTTAGAGGAATCATCTCTTCTCTAGCCTTTCTTTCCATCTCATGGGTCTTAAGGTTCCCGATAAGACCAATGAGCTCCATTTCCTCCTTGTCGTTGAGCTCCTTCAAGGTTGTAGCTTTGAATTCCCAAGATGGTGGGAGTGCACGAATGATCTTCCTCACCTTTCGATCGTTGTCAATGTCGTCACCTAAAGAAGCAAGACCGTTAGTTATTTTTGTAAATTTTGTAACCATATCATCAATGGACTCATTTTCTTGTATGGTAAAGTTTTCATATTGGGAACATAAGAGGTCAATTTTAGCTCTCTTTACTTGTGATGTTCCCTCATGAGTGACTAAAAGGTGAGTCCAAATCTCATAAGCGGATTTGCAGTGTATGACTCTAACAATGTCATCATCATTAAGAGTTTGAAATAAGGCATAGTGTGCCCTAGCATTAGCGTCAAACGCTTTCGTAGCAATATCAGACCAAGTGTCCTCATCGCCAAGGGATGCGATAAAGGGTTTAGTTACCGCCTTTGCAACCCGGC
Organism: Agave tequilana; assembly: GCA_038442645.1. Classification (NCBI taxonomy): domain Eukaryota; kingdom Viridiplantae; phylum Streptophyta; class Magnoliopsida; order Asparagales; family Asparagaceae; genus Agave; species Agave tequilana. Next base: position 487,769 of record JAVJIF010001108.1, on the reverse strand, counting down.
TTCCTAAGGATTGCAAAAACACGGTCATCTTAACCTTCCATATGGGAAAGATAAGGCCATCAAACTTGGGTGGGGTCTTAATACCTTCGGCCATCTTTACTAAAGTGTATGATGATGAAATATAAAAAAGATGATTAGCAATTAAGGATCTCTCTAAGGTTGTTAAACCAAAAAGTTAGAGACCAAAGCTTTGATACCAATTGAAAAACACCTAAAGGGGGGTGAATAGGTGTTATGCTAATCAAATTATCTTTAAAAAACTAGTTAAGAAGTATGATGCAAGCGGTCACTCAAAACAAGAAATTGAAGCCGAATTCCCGGTGAAGGACTCTAGAACTTCTCCTATTTGATTCCTCTAGATGATGAGTTGAGGTGCTTAATTGCTTCCTGTTGAGATGAGTATAGACCGAAAATGTAAGAAGATGAAATGAATGCAATATGAAAACAAAAATAATATCACAAGTATAGGAATGTAAAGCAATAAAGATCAAAAAGAAATCAATCACAAACACAAGAGAATTTGTTTCGAGGTTCGAGCCACTGCTCTACGTCTCCGCCTTCACCACTATGAAGGATTTCCACTAAAATCCACAAAGGAAACTTCCACACAGGAACCTTACACCCAAGGGATTACAATTGGTCTACTTAAGACCGGAGTACCCAACTCTAACATACTATCCTCCACACAAGAGGAACCACAACTCAATGGAATACAAGTCACTTGGTGATCTAGGAAAACCACAAACACTCTCTTACAACTTATAGGGTGGAGTATGATTTTAGGCTCAAGAAGTAAAGTGAGAAAAAATTTTCAGTAGTAAGATTTAGAAACTTAAAAAACTAACTGAAAAATTTTGCAATAGAAAAAACTTTGAAAATGAAAAGCAATGAAACACTTCTTCTCTTGAAAACACTTGAAACTTGGATATTTTTCTTGTTAAAAATCAAGGACCCATGACCTCTATTTATAGGCAAAGGATAAATACCATTCATAAGTAATATTAGGTCATTAGGGGTGAGTTTAAACACTTGAAAATAAGAAATAGCCGTTGGAACCCATCAAAAAACAAAACAGATCCATAATAGAGCCGTTGGTGCAAGTCTGGACGTCTGACGGTCGACCGGCCGATCGACCGGCACGCCACTTATCAAATAGCCATTGGCTCCAGTCGACCGCCCAGTCGATCGTAGGGCAATTTAAAAAGAGAATTTTGAACTGCCAGTCGGTCGACCGGTACAAACCGAGAGCAAGTGTCATGCAATCGGTCGACCACAGGGTTTGACAGTCGACCAGCCCGGTCAATCAACAAACGTGCACAGCGTACTCGCCCACGGCCAAAAGGCTCGGTCGACCGTGTTGGCCTGAAACAGCTACGGTCAACCGCCCGGTCGACCGTTATGGCCTGAAATAGAATTTAAACAGATTTTTGAACTTGAAAATATTTTTAAAATATTTTACATGGGTTTGAGAGTTATGTAGCATAGTGCAGGAGATAAAATACATGTTCTAAACTTGATATAAAAATTTAAAAAATTTATGAAAAATGTTTATTAACCAAACATGCAACAAAACTAATACTACCTAAAACTTGTATTTTTGAAAAGTGTCTTTTTGTGTCTGTAACTTCTTGAGCACATCATATATTTACTCTTTAACATGCTTAAATCTTACAAGGTTCTAGGTGACTACAAGATCTTCAATCGGGCTTTTCCATTTGCATCGTTGAGTTACTTGAATTTTTGATCCCGTATTTGAGCCATCTTGAGTCAACACCACCTTTCTTTAGGGGAAGAAACTTCTTGAATCCTTAAAACCCTGAAATGATCTTAAACACTTAAACTTGATTAGAACAAATAACTATATATGTTTTGTGATCATCAAAACTCTAAAGCCGGGTGATTGTAACCTTGTGTTGGTCCCGATATGATGCCAAATGCGGAACTTTCTCTGTTGGCACTTATGGATCTAAACAAAGTCAACACAAATACTAAATAAAGAAGAATTAAGTTAAACAAATAAATAAACTTGCAATAAAGGAAATCAAATCTCAGAAAAGTTTAGACAAACGCAAACACGAGAGATTTATCCTGGTTTGGTCCTCGTGACCCGCATCCAGTCCCCAAGCCACCCGCTTGAGATTTTCCTTTATCCTTGATTTTGTACACCCAAAATCACAAACATGCACACCACTTGACAAATCCCCTTTGCCAAATGTGTACCCTTCTCTTCCACTGAGAGAACACCTTCTCTTCCACCAAGAGAACAAACTTCACCTTGTACAACTGCTTCTACACCAAGAAGACGCCCGTGTACAATGATTGCTTTGAGTATTACAACACTTTCCTATAAGCCTTGGTACTGTATGTGAACGTGGATAAGGTCTAGTATAGGAGACAAACTTCAGAGAACTTCACAAAGGAATTGAATTTTGGTGAAGAACAGAAGTTGGAATCAGTTTTCAGGTGTGACAGAATTTTTAATGTAGAAAACTGAAGATTTGGATTGGTATTTGGCCTTTAGAATAACAACCCTTTATATAGCTGCACTCTAGGGTAAGTTAGGGTAGTTATAGGTTCCTTTTGAATGATTGAAACGTTGGAAAACGTTGCACAAAAGACCAGATAACAGAAGTTGTCCAACAGTCAGAAACTGCCTATAGTCGACTTGCCTTTTGAGTTAGTCGACTATACAAGGCAATTTTTCAAAGGTTAGTCGACTAAGTTTGAGTATAAGTCGACTAGGTCAATAAAATTCAAGTGACAGGCTTCTGGTTAACTGAATCAAGTCGACTGCAACTAACTTTCAAGTCGACTGGACCAATGATTAGTCGACTAGGTGCATGGGATTAGTCGACTACAATTGCTTATTAGTCGACTATATTGTCTGTCAAGTCGACTAATGGACAAACAGAGAGTTGAGTTTCTTTTGGACACATGACTAGTCGACTAGGGGGTTTGAGTTAGTCGACTACCAAATGGATTAGTCGACTAATAGGGAATATAAGTCGACTAATGATCAATGATATGTGTGTGTGTGTATCAAGGCTTTTGACATGCTATTTCACAATTACAAACCACATCATATCAACTCTCTTTGGGACATCTTGATCATGAAGAACTCTTGATTCGTCGTGTGTTAGAGCTCCAAATGAAATGCTTCACAAAGTCTTCATCAAAACAAGTTCCAACATTCTCTCCCTTTTTGATGATGACGCTTTGTGTGCACAAGTGCTCCCCCTGCAGAAAATATGTTATATTTTTCTCCCCCTGCAGAAATTGGGTTATAACAGATAGAGAAATACTTTGTTCTCCCCCTAAAACAAATATATCATTAGAATGTGTGTGTGTGTGTGTGTGTGTGTGTGTGTGTGTGTGTATATATATATATATATATATATATATATATATATATATATTCTTATCAACTTTTATATGGTACCTGTAAGATAAATGTTAGATGGTACCAATCATAAGAGTATAAAACATTTAACCTTTAGGAGACCAAACCCAATTAGAATTTAGTTTTCACCTGTTAGTATACACATAATTGCATGAATCACATATATCATGAATGTATGATGCAATATAGGCATTTTTATCATGAATACTTAAATTCTTAGGAATCCATATAAACTTATTTTTCTTAGACTTTCTTTTTACAAAAGAATCATATGGATTACTACAATATGAAGATTTTTCAATATATCCAATACCATAATTATTATGTGACAACTTCCGAAAAGATAATAAATCATTCAACTTTTCTTTTCCTTGATTGAACTTAGTCACATTTTGCAAAATATCTTCATATTTCTTTTTGAAAGCTGAAATATCTTTATCTAAAATAGAAATCCTTTTATTCAAAGACTCAGTTTCCTTTTTAAGAAAAATGTTCTCTTTTATAAACTTCTCATTATCATTTTTCAAAGATGATATGACTTTTCAAACTCATCTTGTTGAGAATTTATAGAAGATACTTGTAAAGCATAACATGAATTTTCCTTTAAAAGTTTTTCATTTTCTTTGATAAAACTTTATTTTCAGTTTTTCATGCTTTAGATCATTAAACAATTCATGAAATGCATCAGAAAGTTCAGTAAATGATACCTCATCATCTTCTAGTGCCATGTAACAAAGATTGACACGTTCTGTGGTTTCTTTTTCGTCAGAGGACGAGGAATCACTGTTTTCCCATGAGGCTTCATAGTCTTTCACCTTTCTGAACTTTTTGCTCTTGTATTTGCTTTTATTCTTGAGCAATGGGCAATCCATCTTCATATGACCTGATTTATTGCAATTAAAGCATTTAAATTTACCTTGCTTTAGGAATCTCCTGAATTTCTTTGAAAGCATTGCCATCTCCTCTTCATCTTCGTTTGAATCGTCCGTGTCGGAGGATGCATGGAAGGCAATTTCTTTCTTCTTTGAGTGGTGTTGTCGTTCCTCCTTCTTTCTTTCTTCTAACTGCACTTCATATGCCATTAGATTACCGATTAGGTTTTCTAATGTCATAGTTGAGAGATCATTCACCTCTTCAATTGCGGTTGTCTTCTTCTCCCATTCTGGTGTGAGTGCACGAAGTATCTTACGAACTCTTTCAACTTGGGTGTAGTCCTTTCCAAGGGATGCTAATGAATTGGTAATGCCGGTGAATCTTGTAACCATTTCGGATATGGTTTCATTCTCCTCCATTCTGAATAATTCAAACCTGTGGACAAGAACAGATATTTTAGATTCTTTAACTTTACTTGTGCCTTCGTGTGTTACCTGAAGAGTATGCCATATTTGATGTGCAGAAGTGGCTGTTGACACTCTGTTGAACTCTCCTTTGGTTAATGTACAGAACAAAGCATTCATCGCTTTGGCGTCAAGGTTTGCATTCTTCTTTTGATCATCACTCCAAGCGCTGTAGTTGGTTGTTGGTTTGGTGTACGATGCTTCAACGATGTTCCATAGTTCGTAGTTGAGCGATTGCAAGTAGATCTTCATTCTACACTTCCAATAGTTGTAATTGGATCCGTCAAATAGCGGTGGACGTTGTGTAGAATGTCCTTCTTTGAATTGTGACGAAGGGAACTCCGTTGCCATCCTTGTTTGGTTGTTGACTTGAACCCGCTCTGATACCAATTGTTGGTCCCGATATGATGCCAAATGCGGAACTTTCTCTGTTGGCACTTATGGATCTAAACAAAGTCAACACAAATACTAAACAAAGAAGAATTAAGTTAAACAATAAATAAACTTGCAATAAAGGAAATCAAATCTCAGAAAAGTTTAGACAAACGCAAACACGAGAGATTTATCCTGGTTCGGTCCTCGTGACCTACATCCAGTCCCCAAGCCACCCGCTTGAGATTTTCCTTTATCCTTGATTTTGTACACCCAAAATCACAACCATGTACACCCAAAATCACAACCATGCACACCACTGGACCAATGATTAGTCGACTAGGTGCATGGGATTAGTCGACTACAATTGCTTATTAGTCTTCATCAAAACAAGTACCAACACCTTGGACCAACAGATATTGTTCATATCTCAAGACATAATCCTTGGTATGTGATACGTAACCTTATACTCATAGTAAAGCAGTCCAATGATCATCACTAAGGTTACTAGTGTATCTGCTTAATTTGTTTACAGCATAAGCAATATCGGGTCTAGTGCAATTTATTAAATACATTATATTTTTGATAATCTGAGAATACTCCAACTGTCATACTCCTGTTCCTGTATTCTTGCGAAGGTGGATGTGTGGAGAAAAGTATTTGTATTCTTTTTTATCTCATGCTTCTTGAATCTTTCTGTCATTTTATCCACATAGTGAGATTGAGATAAACTGACTCCATCTGGTGTTCTTGTGATCTTAATTTCTAAAATTATATCAGTAACTCTCAGATACTTCATATCAAAATTGTTGGATAACATTCTTTTAGTGTACTTAATAACTTCAATATTAGTCCCAAGTATCAGCATGTCATCTAAATAAAAACAAACAATAATACATGCATCTCCAACTGTTTTAGTGTATACACACTTATCGCATTCATTGATCGTGAATGCATCTTTAATCATGACACTATCGAATTTTTCATGCCATTATTTTGGAGCCTGTTTTAGATTGTATAAGAATTTTATCAATTTACACACTTTATGTTCTTGGCCCTTGATTATAAATCCTTCAGGTTGCTCCATATATATTTCTTCATTTAATTCAATATTTAAGAATGTAGTCTTGATATCCATTTGATGAATATCTAAGTTGTGCAATACTGCAATCGCAATTAACATCCGAATGGAAGTTATTCTTATTACTGGTGAATAAGCATCGAAGTAGTCAAGCTCTTCTTTTTGTCGATAACCCTCGCCTACTAATCTAGCCTTGTACTTATCGATAGATCCATCGGATTTTAAATTTTTTTGAAAATCTACTTACTCCCAATTGGTTTACTGTCAGGAGGCAAGTTGGTCAATTCTCACGTATGATTGCTTAGGATGGATTCTAATTCGTTATTTATACCTTCTTTCCACATTTGTACTTCTAGGGTAGACACAACCTCTTTAAATATTTGAGGCTCGCTTTCAATAGTATATGTTATGAAATTCGGACCAAAAGATTTTGAGATTCTTGATCTCTGACTTTTTCTTGGTTCAACTTCTGCATTACCAATTGGTTCCCTGGGGCTTCCCTCGTGTGTTCTTTTCCCAGAAGTCTTCTCCTCTTCCTGTTTGTATGGAAAGATGTCTTCAAAGAAGACAGCATCTTTAAATTCGATAATCATATTTATATGAATATCTGGTATTGATTTATGTTACCAGAAATCTATAAGCACTGTTATTCATAGTATAAGCCTATGCATATGCAGTCTATTATTTTTACTCGCAACTTAGTCCTTTTAGGCAGTGGTGCTAGTACCTTTGCAAGGTACCATGCCATACTGTGCTATAATTTGATAAATTATACCATTCTACCATTTGTAAGGACTCAGGGCACCATCCCAGAAGACTAATCTGTTAGGTGGAGTAGCCTAAATTCTTATAAACCCAAGACCATCCCTATGTCTAGCCAATGTGGGACTATATGTTCGACCCAAATCCCAACACTTGACATCCTCTCCCTTGTCCTGCCTAAGATGAGAAAACTCCAGTAAGAAATAAAAGCATAGAAAAATGCAGAAGATGGTTGACATTGTAAAATGTTGGTAGGATTATCTTTAGCCTCAACAATCTCTAGCTTGATTTTTGGTTCAGTTCTGAATTAACTGAATTCAATCGTACATGCTCCAAACTTGCAAACTCCATCTAATCTCTTATTGTGGACGCATCTCATTTCAGAATGCTTTCCACATTTTATGTGGTTCTACGTACAAGAGCATATTTTAAGATCAACTTTTGTTTTATTGATTGAGGCGGTGAAGTTCACAATGTCACAGTAAAATTTGAATTCCTTTCGTGATCATGCAAAAGGTTTGTGTCTCCTTCCTCAACGTATGTGCATGTGTGCCCACAGACATGGACAAAAGATTATCATAGTAGCTAGTTGAAAGCAGAGTAAAAGGATTTGAATGAATGGGATGTTGCGCGCGAGGCAATAACCAATGAGAAATCCACCAAATAGAGATAGATGTAGTCGGAGAAGTACCCACATGACAAGAACAGAGAAAACAAGAGAGAAAGCAAGCCAACACAATATTTAACAAAGTTCGGCAATTTGCCTACATCCTCGGGGCAATGGAGAGAGAGATTCTATTGATTCAACAATCGATTACAACTTGTTCCTTACTTCAAGGATTTTCCAAGGGAGATTTTCAGTGGGATATAATACATGAGGGCTCTAGCCCATATTTATAGCCAGAGAGTCCTAGGGATTTAGGAAATCCTGATTGAAGTCGACCCCAAAACGGAAAAGGAGTCCGAACCCTAAAAACCGAACAAAACGCGTCTGTCGGTCGATCGACCGGCCGGTCGACCGATCCTTTTCCTCGGTCGACCGGGCCCGGTCGACAGGGACCAGCCGAGAGCTAGCTCATGTCAGTCGGTCGATCGGTCCGGTTGACCGTTCCTTAGCCACGGTCGATCGGGCGATCGACTGGGCCATATCTGTGCACATCGTGCACACCGGTCGACCGTCCGGTCGACTGGGTGATCGACCGGGTTATGTCTTGGCCTGCTGCAAGCATCGTTCTGGCTCTTTTTGACTTTCGATCTCTGCGCTATCTCCTCTATCTCCTCTCTCCCTACAATTCTCCACCTCGATGAAGATTTTCCAAATCTGATCTGAACTTCAATGAACATCTAGCGAAATTGACACACAATCTCTGCGAAATCGACACACGATCTCGGCTTGAGCACTCTGAACGAAATCGACACACGATCTCGACGAAATCGACACACGATCTTGACTTGACCAACAGACGAAACCTATTCCTTCAAACGAATCGCCAGCAGACGTATAATTGATTTTCACTGATCTCACCAGATCCAAATTGAGTTTGTCGTTGCCACCTGCAACTCTCACTAAACTCCAATATCAATTGTAATCTTCCAACTTCAGGTCAGCTATCCAACCGGAATGCACCATACATGCCTTCCCATCACTTCACGTAAAGAGAAATACCATACGAGCCGGCCAACGAACGAGTCTACAACTCAGCAACTTCATGGAAATCTATTCCAAATGACCTCAAGAAGAACCTATCTGAGTCAACATTGACTCTCCAATTAAGTGGCTCTCTCCAGTCCACATGTCTTCAAGATGGTCCAACCAATTCTGAGTAGAGCACACCAAACACCATCATCGGCTTCAACAAACTGGATGCACTCCCCCTTATGCAAGCTTAACCATCTTCTCACCAGAAGATCAACTGTTTATCGAGATCACAATGTTTCACCTCTACGTGAAGTCCAACTCTTCACCTCTACGTGAAGTCCCAATCAGCTTCTCGAGAACCCAAACAGCTTCATACAGGTTGCATCACCAAATGGTTGTGCCCCTACGTACCTTGCCTAAGGGATCAAGCCAATCATAGTTCATTTAAATGAGCTCCATCAAGCTCAAGTAGTTGTGATTGAATCTTCTGCAGCGAACTAACCTGACTGAGTCATATGAATCTCCTTGTTACCGTCATGAAGAACAACGGCCTTCAACTTGAGTTTATTGCGGTGACAAACTTGAGATTCATGCTTCTTTGGTTTTATCTTGGTTCCAATTGCTATAAATAATTCGACATTCTAATCAATGTCTTTAACCTATTCAGCATCAAAACTGGGTACATGATCTCCAGTCGGTGTCACATCCGGTGAAGTCCTCACTGATACCGAACCTACTGGAGATGGTGGAGTAGCATCAACCTCCACCCGCTGCGATACTTCCTTGGTATTCATCCTCTCCACCCGCTGAGAGATGGCAGACTTCAACACTGAAGTCTCATCAAATATGACATACTGACTCAACACGATCTTCTTGTTTTCAGGGTCCTATAACCTATAACCTTTCATATTTCTTTTGACACCTAAAAATACAAACTTCTTTACTCGCAGATTCACTTTGTCATCTTTGGCACTAAAGTAGGTCGGACTTTCGAATTCCCGCAGCAAACCATGATCTTGAGCAGCTTTTCCAGACCAAACTTCTAGTGAAGTTTTACCTCCTATCGCAGTCGGTGACAACCATTTATGAGATGGCTAGCATACACAATCGCCTCAGCCCAAAACGATTTGTGTAATTGTGCATTAGACAACAAACACTGAACCTTCTCTAGCAAGGAACGCTTGATCTCCTTAGCCAACCCATGTATTCCATCTGTGAAGTGAGTTCCAATACTAATATTCTGGTCAAATCGTAGAAATTGGTTCTTGTATCTTTCAATATTACCAATTTGTAGTTTCTTAATCTTCCTACTAGTTTACTTCTCCATCATATCTTTCTATTTCACCAACATATCTAGGGCTTCACACCTTTATCTCATGGGATATATCCAGCAATGCCTACATAAATTATCAATAAAAGAGGCAAAGTGCCTATGACCTCCAAGTGATGCAGTCTTAGCAGGTACCCAAATACTTCCGTGAACACAATCAAGAAGACCTTCAGAGTGATGAGTAATGGTACTGAATTTCACCTTCTTCTTGTCCAGAATGCCATGTTCACCCAATTCCATGTTGCAGGTAGATGCACCTTCCAATGATCTCTTCTTTGCTGGAGCTTGCAAAGACTTTTCACCTATGTGTCCGACCTTCATCTGCCAGACCTGTGTGCAAACATCATCTGAAGAAATAAAAGTCTCCACCTGTTCTGTAACTATACTACCCTTCAAATAGTAGAAATTGTTCCAGTGGACGTCCTTCATAACCACCATTAAGCCTTTGGTCATCTTGAGAACACCATCTCATATAGATACCACAAGACCCAACATTTCTAAAGCACCAACAGAGATAAGATTCCTTTTGAGTTGAGATACATATCTCACTTCCTTCAATTCTCGTATTATCCTATCAAACATCTTGATACGGATTGTATCTATCCCTTTCACATTACATGGATGATCATCACCATGACAGTGAAACATCCATTTAGTTTCTTAAAACTAGAAAACCAGTCCCTGTTCGGGCACACATGATAGGTAACTCCTATATCTAAGATCCACTCAGAATTATCTGAGTAACCAACAGTAGGAATAGTAACAGAGAAAGAAAATACCAATGAGTTTGAGTTCAAATCATCCACCTGTGAAGTACTGGCATGAGTACTGACCACCTGTGCGAGATTTGCCTTGGTCACCGACTCCTTCTTCTTACCTTTGACCATTAGACAATTAACCTTCCAGTGCCCTAACTCCTTGCATAAGGCGCACTGGTTCTTCTTCAGATCTCTGAAACCTGATCTGCACTTCGATCTTCCCTAATCACCTCTGCCCTCCCGATTGGAACTCTTGCCTCTTACTGCCAACGCCTCTGCGGTTGTGCTCTCTGAAGAAGACAATCTGTCCTACCTCTTTACTTCATAATTCACAAGAGCAGCAAACACTTCAATGTAGTTAAGGGATTTTCTTTCATTGATCAATGTAAGAGTAACGGTCTCATACTCTTCTTCAAGAAGATAATTCAATAGAATTAGCGCCTTATCTTTTTCATCGATCTCCATATCCATATTAACTAGGTCTGTCAGAAGCTTTGTGTGGCTATTCATGTGTTCATTAATAGAGCGTCTTCTCTTCATCTGGAAATGATAAATCCTCCTCTTTACTGCAACCGCGATTCAACGCTTTTCGTCAGATATTTTTCCTCTAGGATCTCCTATAGCTGCCTCGCAGATGTTTCATACAACACATGATACTTGATGTCTTGTGTCAAACAAGACCTGATCAAGTCATACATCATCCGGTTCATCTTGTCTCAATCCTCTTCAGTAGTAGAATTACGTTTTTTTCTCCAACCGTAGAGTGTCTTTGAGATTTGATGTCGTCAATGCATCTATCACCTCACATCTCTACATACCGAAGTTGTTCTTACCGTCGAACTTCACCGTATCAATCCTCAACGGATGTGGATTCATAGATTTCACCGTAGATGTACTATCTCCAGCCATCTTCTCAACAGATTTCTCAAAATAATGCAAAAGAAAAACGGATTAGATCAAATAAGTAGATAAAGATAGGTTCTTTACCTTAAAGCAAAACCCTCAAAGAGTTTCCGAAGAGATCTACTCCTCCGAATTGATTCCTCGAGCAATCCAAACGCTGTTTTGAGATCGACACACGATCCCACAAACAGTCCCAATGCTGCTTCGAGATCGACACACAATCTCTGCCGAACAGCAACCAATGCTCTTGGAATGACACAGGATCCCACGACGAAACTGGAATGCTCTGATACCTCTTATTGCGTGCGAGGTAACAACCAATGAGGAATCCACCAAATAGAGATAGATGCAGCCAAAGAAGTACCCACACGACAAGAATACAGAAAAGAAGAGAGAAAGCAAGCCAACATAATATTTAACGAGGCTCGGTAATTTTCCTACATCCTCAGGGCAGGGGAGAGAGAGATTTTATTGCTTCAAGGAATTGTCAAGGGAGATTTTCAGTAGAATATAATACATGAGGGCCCTAACCCATAGTTATAGCCAGAGAGTCCTAGGGATTTAGGAAACCCTGATTGGATTCGACCCCAAAATAGAAAAGGAGTCCGACCTCTAAAAGGAGAACTAAACGCGTCTCGGTCGGCCGGTCGACCGACCCTTATCCTCGGTCGACCGGCTCGGTCGACCAGGACCAACCGAGAGCGGGCTCATGTCAGTCGGTCGACCACTTTCGTCGACCGTTCCTTAGCCACGGTCGATCGGGCAGTCGACCGGGCCATATCTGTGCACGTCGTGCACACCGGTTGACCGGGCGGTCGACCGGCTCCACCTCCGGTCGACCGGGCACGTTTTGCACACCGGTCGACCAGGCGGTCGACCTCGTTCTGTCTCGGCCTGCTGCAAGTGTCATTTTTGCTCTCTTTGACTTTTGATCTCTGCGCTATCTTCTCTATCTCTTTTCTACCTACATGGGAAAAGAAAAAGGACATCTTAAAATTAGGGATGTTACACACTACGAGTATGATGTTGGTGACTTGACACTGAAAGTCGAAGTGTTTGAATATAAATGTGTTATCTTAAATATTCATCATAACTTTAGAGTTTTAGCTTTCTAATGGAGACTTTAATATAATATCAGATTAATCAAAATTCAATTCCAAAAAAATGGCTTTAAGAACGAAAAGAATACAACTGCGAAAAAGCCCAGATTTCAACCTAAAAAATCGCTCTAATCTAAAGGCGTGTTAGAATATAATATATTACACCTCAATCCTCAAAGAAAAAAGACGCTCAATTCAAGTTCAAAATAAAATTACTAGTGTTTTTCCTTTTTTACAATTTAAACAATCTAGAAACTCTTCTTTTAAATATAATCAACATTCCTATGCACATTCAAACTAACCCATCGCCGGTCCCGGTGCTGCACAACATTTGGTGCCACACTGTTCAGCGAATATCACTGTAATGTGGATGCAGCAATCCGCATAAACTTGTCAGGTTGGGCTACAAAAGTGGCGTGTAAAATTTCTGGTAGTGGCGAGGGTGGAAACTAGTATAGCTAAAGATGTACTCGGTGAGTCACGGGGTGGTGCTCCACCATGTAAGAACACATCATGATGGAATGAGGTGATAAAGCTGCCATTAAAATCAAACGAAACTCTTAAAGAGATTTGAAAAAAATTGTTAACTGCATTAAAAGAGTAGCTAAAGATGGAACAAAATTACTAGTTGCGCTAAAAGAGTAGCAAAAATATACTTGGTGAGTCACGGGGTGGTGCTCCACCATGTAAGGACACATCATGATGGAATGAAGAGGTAAAAACTACCATTAAGATCAAACGAGACTCTTACAGAGATTTGAAGAAAAATTGTGACAAAGTGAGTTTTGAGAGGTATAAGCTAGCCAGAAGGAGGCTAAGAAAACTGTTCAGAATGCAACAGCTAAAGTATACAAAGAAGTGTAAGAGAAGTTGGATACCAAAGAGATTGAAAAGAATATATATAGAATTGCTCGAATAAGAGAGAGAAAAACTAGAGACTTATGTACTGTGAGGTGTGTCAAAAATAAGGATCAGAAGGTTTTAGTTCGAGATGAAAAAAATCAAAGAAAGATGAAGAGAGTATTTTGACAGATTGTTCAATGGTAGTTCTACTCAAGATTTGGGTGATCTTACCATTCAATGTCAGGATATGAACCATAATTGTATGTACAAAATTAGCGAATCTGAAGTTAAAGAGGCCTTGAAGAGGATGAAATCAAGAAAAGCTGTTGGCCCGGATGAATTTCCTATTGAGGTATAGAGATGTTTAGGATAGATGGGCGTGAGATGGTTGACAAACCTCTTTAATAAGATCTGGCTAACTAAAAGGATGCCAAATTAGTGGAGAAAGATTACCCTAGTACCTCTTTATAAGATCAAGAGTGATACCCAGAGTTGTTCAAACTACCATGGAATAAAACTCGTGTGTCACACCATGTAACTTTGAAAAAGGGTAATTGAATACAGGTTAAGGTAGATGTTAAAATATCAGAGAACCGTTTGGGTTCATGCCGGGGCGATCGACGACAAACTCTATTCATTTGCTTTGACAAGTTATAGAACAATTTCGAGAGAGGAGGAGAAATTTACATATGGTCTTTATTGATTTAGGAAAAGCTTATGATAAGGTGCAAAGAGAGGTATTATGGTGGACATTGATGAAAAGTAGAGTTTCTATTAAATATATTGCCATAATCAAGGACATGTACGATGGAGTAGTGGCAAATGTCAGAACTTGTGTAGGCATAACAAGTAATTTTTTGCATCAAGGATCTGCATTGAGTGCATTCTTATTTGTCATAGTGATGGATGAGCTTATTAGAGCTATTCAGGATGAGATACCATGGTGTATGCTATTTGCTGATGATATTATCCTAGTCGATGAGACGAGAGCTGGGATAAATGCCAAATTGGAGTTATAGAGGCAAACTCTAGAATCTCGAGGTTTTAAATTAAGTAGGGCCAATACAGTATATATAGAGTACAAATTCAATAAACAAGAAATCTGAGATTATAGTATTGTGACACTAGACGGATAAAGAATATCGTTAAGCAGTCATTTTAACTACTTGGGTTTATTATCCAAAAGGATGAGGAGATCAATAGTGATGTCAACATAGGATCTATATCGGCTAGTTGAAATGGAGGAGTGCAACAGGAGTTTTATGCGATCGAAAATTCCGTTATGGCTGAAGGAAAAGTTTTATCGGACTGCTATTAGGCCAGCTTTGTTATATGACACAGAATGTTGGGTTATAAAGAGATATCATACTTAGAAGATGAGTGTAGTAGATATGTGCATACTTCTTTGAATGTGTGGTAACACGAGGAGAGATAAGGTGAGAAATGAGGATATTCGTATTAAGATAGGTGTAGCCCCTATAGAAGAGAAGATGAGAGAATATCGCATACGATGGTTTGGTCATTTGCGATGTAGACCTATAGATGTGTCAGTTCGGCGAGTAGAGCATATCAAATTAAGGCAAGTTAAAAGAGCGCATGGGAGACCGAAGAAAACATGGATGGAGGTGATACGACAAGATATAGAGGCTAAAAGTCTTAGTGAAGGCATATTGCTCGATAAGAATGAGTGAAGAAAGCTGATTCATGTGCCCGATCCAACGTAGTTCTCTTTTGGTTCATGTAGCCTACCCCCAAATACTTGGGACAAATGGCTTAGTTGTTGTTATTGGGGAGGGTGAAAACTGCGAGTCCTGAAGTTGAAGATGCTATTGGGATCTCGTGGCTCTCAAGCTGGCTACAAACTCTTTGCTCTCGTCTATTCACATCTACAGTGATGCTCAGCCGATAGTCGGTTGGATATGCAGTTTCTTTATTACCCCGCCTTAGTTCATGCAACATATTATTAAAGAGTCTATTTGGCATACAAAGAAAGTTTCACTTTCCTTTGCTAGAAGATCTACAAATCACGCTACGTATCCTTCCAGACCATCTTTACTGCCATCGCCTTTGGCGACATCATCCCATCACGCCAAACCATGATAACTGTTGTTGTCCCCACCAACTCTCATTCTATGGTCACGCAATCGCAAAGTGGCGCTCGACTGGTTTGCACCACGTATTCCTCTCGCTATTAGATTGATAGCCCCTATCACCTCTCTCAAGGACATGGAAGTTTCACCTTCCACGTACAAGCGTGACAATAGTCGTCTCGACGAGTACTTTTTGGTATTGGCTTCCTATGCAGTTTCCCCACACACTTGTATCCCCACTTTGTATCACACCTGCGGCTACACCCTCCACCCCCAAAAAAAAACAATAATAATAATTGTTTATAAAAAAATTAGATACACCACTATATTGTTGATTAATTAGAAGAGAATTACTCTATTGCACACCTTCAATTTATTTGCATGTTCACTCAAGAGACAAAGTCTATGATATTTATGTCTTGACAAAGATACAAGTAGATTACCAAGAATTTTTTTATTAAACATCACAGTTTAGTGTTATTAAAAAGAAGGAAAATTTGCTTAAAAAAAAACCCTACAATGTCATGTTTCCATTAAAGCCCCTAAACTATTGAAATAAGCAAAAAAATCCTTCTATATTATCAAATTCATCAAAAAAACAACTAATACTATAATAAAATTCAATAATATATTTATTTATTTTATTGAATTCAATGAAGAATATATTTGTACGAGTTAAGATATGATAAAACATCTCTGTTTTTTTACTCCATCTTATATTTAAGATGAAAATTATAAAGTAAAATCTTTTGCATGTTACTCTCCAAATAAATTCATTGGATATCCTTGTCTGTCTTCTCTCTGCCCCCTTGTATAGCCGAAAAAGAATGCGGAACGGCAGTTAACACAGTGGAAATTCTTTAGTTGTGTGATTGACAGAGTCTTGAAAAGCGTAGTGATTACGTTGCCCCAGCATCATCATCATCACCCGCAACGTGGGCGCCAGTGGTCTTTGTCCCAACAATCACCCCCGCACGACAACGCGGCAAGGACGTCCGACCGCTTGCGGCTCGGGCCCGGTGCCTGCCGGTCTCTGCCAGGCTACCTGGCCAGAACCGGCCCCCTGGACAGCCGGCGGTCTTGTTGGTGAACCGAGACGAGGCGGTTCGCTTTTGGGAAAGGGGTTGAATGGGATGACGTCACTCTGACACAACACGTGGTCGGGTACGGAGTCATTGGATCGAGGTGTCGGGGTAGGGGTGGCCAACGGGACGAATCGGGTTGATTCGTCCCGTCTGGCAAACGAATCGTAGACGAGACGGGTTGGACCCGTCTCGTCACGGGTTAAACGGGACGGGTTCAAATCCCGGGTAACGAATCGGGTCTCCTGACCCGATTCGTTACCGGATTCGGCGAGACGGGTTAGACCCGTCTCGCCTATTTTTTTTTTTTTTAATTCGTTAATTCATAAATTTTAAATTTTAAAGTTAAAAAGAAAAAATAGGAAAAAATAGGAAAAAAATAGGGAAAAAAGAGGAAAAAATTTTAAAAAATTTTCTAAAATTATAAAAAAAAATAGAATTGATTTTCACTAATTACAAGTTTTTTTGTAAGGCAAAATGGCAAATTATTTTATTAATATGAAAAAATCATATACATTGCTCATCACATATACAATGTACATAAAACTCATCTCGTATACATAACAAAACTCTGGTGCTCATCTCATACAATGTATATAAAAAACTCTGGTGGTTCTCTATTCGTCATCCTCGTCTTGTTCAAATTCTTCATCCAGAATAGCTTTTCCTTGTGTGCGTCTTTCTGCATCGAACCAGTCCTTTAAGCAAACCGCCATCTCCAAGTGTTTCGGCGTCAGCCTGCTCCTCCAGGGTGTCAAAACTCTACCACCTGCAGAAAACGCGCTCTCGGACGCTACTGTAGAGGCCGGAGGTGTTAGTATATCTCGGGCCATGGTAGAAAGAACAGGAAATTATTTTCTCTGTTCTTTCCACCACGACAAAACATCAAATGTTTCCCATGGCTCTTCATCATTTTCATTTATTTCAGCAGGCATTGTGTTCAAATATAAATTAAGTTCATCAAATGAACCTGCTCCTGAAGAGTGTTTCTTTCTAGTATTAGAGGAAAGTATACTTTTAAAATTAGATAATCTTTTACCTAGACTACTAGAAGAAGTTTGTGATGGTGTAGGTGCCCTAAATTCAGAAGAAGAAGGTGGAAATAACTCATCTCTGTACAATGAGTACATTTCTTCTAAAAGAGATCTAATTTCTAAAAGTAATTTATCTACATCTTGTTCATAATTTAAACATAAAATAAAATTAGATAATAAAAGTTTTAAATTATCTATTTTAATTCTAGGATCCATAATTGCAGCTAAGTAAAATAAAAAAGGCATATTTTCAAAATATTTTCGAAATTTTTCTTCCATATCATGTATAGCCTCTACAAGACTATCATCATCTCTATATGCAGCAAATACTTGAGCAATTTCATTAAGATTATAAAAAACTAAGTTACATGTGGGATAATACGTACCAGAAAGTGCTTTTGTGGCAGTGTCAAATTTTTCTAGAAAACTACAAAAATTTTCATATAATTTCCATTCTTCATCACTAATATAAAGAGATGAACATTCATTTATTGTAAAAAATTGAATTGCTTGTTTAAAAGGAAGGCAATCTTTAATCATATAGTAGCTTGAATTCCAACGAGTTTTCACATCTGCTTGGAGCAGTTTTTCCTTTAGTCCACATTGTCGGCAATAAGCTTTAAAAGATTGTCTCCTAGGTCCACTGTGTTTTATATGTAAAATAATTTCTTTAACTTTATAAATATATTTGTCTAAGAGCTTTAGACCATCTTGTACACATAAATTCAATATATGGCAAACACATCTAACATGAAAAAGTTTACCATTTAAAATTGGATCTAATATCGTTTTCAATTGTCTTATTGAAGCAGTATTTTCACTTGCATTATCAAAAGAAATGGAAAATATTTTATTTTCTATACCATAATTTCTACAAGTAAGAAAAATTGAATTTGCTACATTTGTAGCAGAATGTTTCTCAGAAAATTTAGAAAATGATAAAATACGTTTTTGTAAAATCCAATTTTCATCAATAAAGTGAGCAGTAACACATAAATAATGAATAAGATTAAGAGCTTCCCATATATCGGAAGTTAAAGAAATTTTTCTAGCATCACTAGTAAAAAGAGCCTTCAAAATTTTTTCTATTTACAAATAAATCTTCAATTTCTCTAGTTATAGTTTGTCTGCTAATTCTCTTATAATCAGGAGCAAAAACAGATTTAAGATAATCAACTAATGCATCTGATTCAGTAAAAGAAAATGGAAGTTCTGCTCGAACAATAAATTCAGCTAACTTATGTTTATTTACTTCAGGCTTATATCTCCAAGTGGAGAGTGTGCCTGAATCAGCTAATATTTGTGCTTGTTGTGGTGGTAAACCGTGACTTTTAGCATGCTTTTTTTCATAGTGTTTATTAAGAACACCTGTACCGTATCCTTCTTTATGATCAAATAGTTGATGACAGTACTTACATTCTGCCTTTCTTCTACCTTCAACAATTTTTAAGACAAAATGGTTCCACACTGCAGAAGTTTTGGCTCTTTCTTTAGTGGTTGTGCTTGTGCTTGTGCTAGTTGGTTCAGGTTGTTGTGTTTCTGGAACTATAGTGTCATGCTGTGTTGGTTGTGTATCGTGTTGTTCTTGTGTTTCAGTAAAAAAAAGGAGCCAGAGATTGTGCGTGCATTGGTGATGTTGACATTAAAAGTTGAGAATATGAGGCATATTGAGGAGGGAAGGAAATAGAATGCCGACCTGTACCACTATCACTGGCATATGCAGCATGTGTATATGGTGCATAACCACTGTAGTCAAATGCATAGCTTGACGAACTGTGATAGGGAGCAAATGCGGATGTTGGTGGAGCATAGCTGTATGGTGGGTAGGCGGTATATGCTGATGATGAGCTACCGCCAACATCGGTGTAAGGTGCGGCAGCTGACGGATTGTGTGTTGATGAAGAGCTGCCACCGGCTTCGGATGAGGAACCGCCAGTACTCCAGTTGGGATCCATTAGACTAGATTGAAAGTTGGTAGAGATTTGTAATTGTAAGAGAATAAGAGTGAATTAGAGTTAGAGGATAAAAATAGAAGAGAGAGTTGAGATGAAGTGAGAATGTGAGATGAAAATGAATGAGGGTAGAGGGTATTTATAGAAGATTAGAGGTTAGGGTTTTTATTTTTTTTATTTTTTTTTTAGTGCCAACGGCTCAAAACTGAGCCGTTGGGGTGAAAAACGAGGGTGCCACGTGGCACCCTCGTTTTTCACCCCAACGGCTCAGTTTTGAGCCGTTGAGGGTTTAAAATAAAAAAAAAATTAATATAGGGGGCGTATAATAATTTTCCCCTCTAACGTTATTAAAAAATTATTGGACTAAAAAAAAAAAAATTAAGAAGGGGGGGTCGGGGAAATTTTCCCCGACCCGACTCGTCCCGTGATTCGTCACGGGACGAATTGGATTCGTCCCGTGACCACGGGACGGGTCAACCCGTTTCGACCCGCCCCTTAACGGGGTGGGTACGGGTTGACCTGCCAACCGTCTGTGCGACTCCGACGAGTCGCACAGTACGGGTCGGGGCGGGTCGACGCGGGTCGACCCGCCCCGGTGGCCACCCCTATGTCGGGGCTTCGATCTTGAGCTGCCTTCCCTTTTCGGAACTCGCCGGTTCTTGTGGGCGGGTGTGACATTTGTTGCTGGTCGCTGACCGTTTTGGATTGGCTGGTTGCTGGGTGTTTCTCTCTCTCTTCATCCATATTTGTTTTCCTAGGGCATATTTGATTTTTCATGAGGGGAGATAAAGAAGGGTCAGTGATAAATGTTGGGGGGCTAGAGCATGCTAATAACACAAACTCTAGATCACAAATACACAGAAAGAGAGGAAAATCAAATTTTACAAGGTTCAACAAGATGCTCACGTCTTCCGGACAGAAGAAAGATCTATTGATTATTTACACAAGATACAAGCGAATTACAATTGGTTCTCTGGAGAACTCTCACTAGAAATCAACCTCACGGATTAACATCCTATATCTATAGGGAGGAAAAAAAACCCCAAACAACTCCAGGTCGGGTACAGAATTCGTTCTGACCCGACTGTCGGTTGACCGACCCAAGTGTGCGGTCGACCGCGCAAAGTCCTCTGGTATTACAGGACTTACTAGAAATGTCAGTGTACTGGGCGGTCGACCGACCCAACTAGGTTCCTGTTCGTCGTGCAACAACCAATCCAAGTCTTGTGCATGTCGGTCGACCGAAGACCTGTTATAACGGTCCCAGATTTCTTAGATTCTTAATTAATATAAACATTATTTAAAACTAGCAGATTATCATAATTATTTCCAATTTCTTAAAAATTTCAGCAGCACCTCCTTTATAAATATTAATTTGTCTCAATATACATTTCAAACCACAATAATTTTGACAACATCAGTCTACTAATTCTCAATCCAAATATATAAATCAAACTCAACAATCACCCATGCAATCATAATAATATTTTGGCCCTCTACGGCCTACTTATTTTTTAAATAACAATTTCAGCTTAACATCGCCTACTTATATAAAAACATAATAACATAAGTTCGAGAGTACCCCTCTCGGCATCCACGAAATAATGCAATACCGATATATTTTCAATTTATCATGATTATCACCATTAACTCAATAATACATCTGTGAGAATACTTATCTCATTATTACCAATCATAAAAACTATATCTGATGTCAACTTTGAATGAGACTATTTGCAACATACCTCTAAAATATATTTATACAAGGTCAACTAACTATCTCACAACTAACCCATAGTATCAACAAGCACAAATACTCGAAAATTTCAACACGATTAAATTACACATAAAGAAAAATAGATTCCAAGCGAAGTTCCCTCACAACTTAAACCTGGCCCCTGCCTCAACGCAACCTGCAAACATATAAACCTGAGGGGGAGTGAGCGCGATAACTCAGTGAGTGGAGTCAATGAGTAAACCAAGGAAAGATATACAAAAGAATGTTGGCCCGGAGGCCTTCCTCTCTAGTTTTGATGATGATTAACTCATGTAGTTATGTTTACTAATAATCTTGTGATTTTAGTTTCAGATCATATAACAAGATATTAGTAGGTGATTGCTTCAAAGAGAGGAGTTTGGAAGCTTTTACTTGGTGATTCCAGGGCCCGAGCATCAAGATCATATATAGCCTAGCTCGTGGATCACGTTGGGATCGAGTCGGCTTGAAGATTGAAGATCGTCAAGAAGACTTAGGTATTCTAATTTAGTTTAGTGTGTTTTAGATCCATGCGTAAAGCTTAGAATAGTTGATATGCTCAAGTGCACAACATACACGTTTTATGTTTGGATATTGGTTTTCCGGTTTTGGTTAAACCAATATTTGTTTTCATGAATAGTTGATCAAAACAAGTTTAATTGGTTTATGTATAGTAGTTTCATTCTATACATGCATGCTTAACTTTTAAACAAACTTATTTTGACTATCCTATTCATGTATTGAAAAATCAAAGTTTGACAAAATACAAGTTTTGGTTTTAGGTAAAAATGTTAAAACACAAAAATAGATCAAATTGCATGATATTTGAGTTGAAACTTTTATCACATGTTTATATATCAATGCAAAATGTTAAAACTATTTTTGGGGATTTTTAGAAGTTTTTATAAGATTTTTAGAAATATTTTTAACATGTTTTTCTGACCCAGTTTCTGACCCAGAACTAGCTGACAGGCCAGGTCGGCCGACCGCACGGTCGACCGCACCAAGGGCCGGTCGACCGTACGGTCGACCGACGTGCACAGAGCTGTGCACGTCTGGTAGCACAGTGGGCCGGTCGACCGGGCGGTCGACCGGAACAAAGAGCTCTGCTCTCTGTATCTGGGCGGTCGACCGGGTAGTCGACCAGATTGCTCCAACGGTCATATTTTTGACCGTTGGCGGTCGACCGGCCGGTCGACCGCAAGCCTGTCAGGCTGACAGATCAGCCTAACGGCTAGTTTTGTTTTGGGGCTATAAATACCCCATTTCTTGGGGGTTTTGGACAAGATTTTAAGAGCCAAAATTTCTCTCATATACAAGTGTTTTAAACAAGTTTTCAAAAGTGTTTTTGTGCCAAAAAGGATTCATCTTATTTGTTTTAGAGTTTTTGAAAAAATCAAAGAAAATAGAAAAATTGGGAGATTTGTATTGTTCTTCATTTCTATCTTTTACAAGAGTTTTCTCAAATATTTTTCTTTGAGTTTTTGTTTTCCAAACTCTAGTTTTTCCACACTTGAGCTTATCTTCTATCCTATTCTATTAGGATCTTGTTTTGTGGAAAAGAGGAAAGAGAGATTGTTTGTGGTTGAAAGAAACCACTAGTTGTACACCCTTACTTTTGTTGTATCCCTCTTTGGTAGAGGTTAATTGGGTGATTGGTTTGCTCCCTCTTTGGTAGAGGTTGAGGCTTGTGGTTTGCTCCCTCTAGTGAGAGGTGGAGATTGGTTGTAACCCTCTTCGGTAGAGGCGTTGTGTAACGCCCCGATTCCACGGATACGGGGACGTCACTGCAACGTATATACGTAGGTCCGAACTACCCTCCCGTATATACGCTAAGCATCAGTACAAACAAAAATCAGAGTACGGAAGCAAATGGTGCATTATACATTCCAACATATATATACAATTACACAGTTATCATCAGAAGTGATCACAATATTACATGAATATCATATCACAAGTATGCGCAAATGCGGGAATACAAAAGATATACATATATGAACAGTAAAGAGGGAGCTCGCATACAAGTATACAAGGAAAAGTATAAGTATGAACAGTATAAAAGTCGCTCACGAGATAGCTGGAGACCCACGCTACCGCTGCGAACTCTGATCAACAACAAGGAGGTCTACACGCTCCCAGCTCCAATACCTGGACATGAGAATCCAGGGGAGTCAGTGAAACTCCCCAGGCGAGTAGGATACAAAACCAGGTGGCGAGCCAGGAGGAACACAAGTGACAAACTCAGAAGACAGGAGGGTTAGAACACAAGTAAAGCAGGTATGAACAAGTATAACACAGTATCCATAAAACAGGAAATCCGGAGTAAAGCTGAATATAAGCAAAAGTGATTGTATATGCTTAAATCACGGTCACATGAGACTAGTACATCGAAGGAATAATCCAAACAAGGAAACCCTCATATATATACCTTTATCTCATGCCACAGAAATATCTAAGCGTATAGAATCAGAGATGCAAATCACATGAAAGTCAAACAGGAATACGAAACCGAAATCATAACATGTATAGCAAGTACAACAGGAATCATAACAGGTACCAATTATTATTATTATTACTCGTCTGACCCATATATCTAGGTATGTGTCTCGGTATCGATCCCAACTCACATACATCCATATATAAGCTAGGCGAGGTTGTTAACGGAAGTAGATGGAGAACTGATATCTCTTCTTATAGAGGTACGTGGAAGCAATCATGTAACATATTCCCAAGCTATAAGCAAGATGTTAATCTCCACTTATAGAGGTACGTAATCAGGTAACATATTCCCAAGCTATAAGCAAGATATCATTCCGGCATCCATCACTTCCTCCCATACCCCAATACAAGTTGTAGTTTATTAAGGATTATCAGTTTACGGGAATAACAGGAATAAGTCATGATCAGGAATCAGGAGTACATAAGTATATATAGTCAGGTCACTGCATATAAAGCAGGAATACAGGTCACTGCATATAAAGCAGGAATACAGGTCACTGATCATGATACAGGATAATAAGTCAAGTTCCCGTAAAGGTAATAATCACAAGGTCAAGTGTATCATGCTTGGTTTTAAGAGATAGCATGACTAGGTGGTGATGTATAGCAAGCAATAAAACATAATAACAGACTTATAACATGCCCGATAAATCATGACATGACAAGGGGGTCTAGCAGGTCAGGTGATAATATGGTAAAGGTCAGGTGGTCAGGTGATAACACAGTTACCAAGTGATATACATGTGTTAAAAGGTAGCATGTAATGACAGGTCTGAAATAATAGCAGGGCAAGTGATAACATATCAGAAACCAAGAATACAACGACCACGAAGGGTCGGCCACGCATATCGGAAACCAAGAATACAACGACCACGAAGGGTCTGCCACGCATATCATGAAAGCAGTAAAAGATACAACGACCACGAAGGGTCTGCCACGCATAGTATGAAAGCAGTAAAGGATACATGGAATAAAGTATATGAAAACATGAAGCGAAATACTTATCGAGCCGATGAAACGGGAAACTCAAAGAGAGGCGAGATTACTCGCCTAAATCACCAATACGCCGAAATACCCGAAATCCACTGAAGTCCGGGACTCGCCATCAAATATAATAAAATGTAAATATTTGTGGAGAGAGAAAGGAGGAGGAGAGAGAAGAGAGAGAAAGAGAGGGAAAGTTTAGAGAGAGAAAGAGAGAACCAGAGAGGGATTCCTAGAGAGAGAAAGAGAGACCTAGGGAAGAAGAGCTAGAGAGAGTTAGAGAGAGAAACTGAGGGAGATTTCTAGAGAGAGAAAATCTAGAGAGAGTGATTTCTAGAGAGAGGAAGTGTAGAGAGAGAAAGGGATATCCTAGAGAGAGAAAATGGGGATTTTTAGAGAGAGGAAACCTAGAGAGAGAAAGTCTAGAGAGAGATCTATTTAGAGAGAGAAAGAGTAAAAGACTAGAGTGAGAGAGGGATTGAGAGAGAGAGAGTAAAGAGAGGAGAGAGAGAGAGAGAGTAAGAGGGAGAGAGTGAGGGATCAGGAGAGAGAGAAAGAGAAAGAGAGAGAGAGATGAGAGAGAGAGAGAGGGAACAAGAGAGAGAGAGATAGGGCAGGAGAGAGAGAGAAGAACAGGGGGCAGCAGCCCCCCCTCTTCACTCAGGCGCAGGGGGCGGGAAGCCCCCTGGCCGGGCAGGGCCGCCGGCCACCGGCCGTCGGCGGAGCGCCGGCGGCTCGCCGGCGCTGGGGTGGCCACGGCCACCCCAGAGAAGAGACAGGGAGGGGGCAGCAGCCCCCTCCCTCCAACAGGTCACGGCCAGGGCTGTTGCCCTGGCCGGGCCAGACTCTGGCCGCGGCGGCGCGGCCAGAGGACAGAGGGGGAGAGGACGAGGGCCCGCCGGCCCTCGGTGGCCGGCCAGGCTAGGGGTGGCCGCCGGCCACCCCAACAGTGAGGGAGAGAGGGAGAAAAGAGGGGAGAGAGGGAGATCTGAGAGAGAGGAGAGGGGAAATCGGTCCCCTCTCCGGCCAGTGGCCGCCGGCGGCGGTCCTGGCCGCCGGCGTGGCCAACAGAGAGAGAGGGAGGAGAGAGAGTGAAGGAGAGAAAGGGGAGAAGAAAGAGGGGGCTCCGCCCCTCCTCCGCCTACGCACAGGGGGCCTGCAGGCCCCCTGGCCGCACCCCGCCGCCGGCGACGCGCCGGCGGCGCTCGGCCTCCATCGGGCGCCGGAGAAGAAGGGGAAGGCGGCGGTCGCTGGGCTCGCAGAAGAGAAGAAGGAGAAGAAAGAGAAAAAAGAAAAAGAAGAAGGAAAAGAAAGAAAAGAAAAAGGGGTTTATTTATTTGGAAATGATTGATGTGATGGGGGAGTAGGTGGATGAGATTGGAGAGGGGTGATGTGGCAGGTTGACTTTGGGGGAAGGAAAAAGTAAAGGAAATGGAGAAAGAGAGAGAAGGAAATAATATTATTAAAATAGGGTTAAAATCCGACTGTTTCGGAATCGTTCCGAAAAATCCTCAAAAATAGAAAATAATATTTTAAGATGCTCGGTGAAATCGGATTCGAGAAATTAAATGTAGGTTTCAAATTAAAAATCCTGGAATCTTCCGGCGATACCGGTCGACACCAAAACCGGTGAATTTCCGATAAATTCTGAAAAATCTCGAAAAATGATTTTAAATAGAAAATGCTATTCTAAGATGTAAAGTGAAAGCCGTTTTAAGAAATACCTTATAGTTTTAAAACTAAAAGTCCCGGAACCAGCTAACTACCGACTCCGGTGGAATTTTCATAAAATCATAAAATCCTCAGAAAAAGAATATAGATAGAAAATATGATTCTAAGGAATAATGTCTAAAGAATCATTTAGAAATTCCAAACCGTTTAAGAATTAAAAATCCAGGAATCGGTCAGCGGCACTGGCCGACACCGGTTTTGAAGAAATCATTTTAATCCAGGAAAAATCTAGAAAATCATAGAAAATATATAATATTAGAAAATAATGTTTGAAACTAAAATCGGTCAAATCAGAATACCAAAAGACTAATTCGAGTAATACTCTAGAATCGGGCCTTCGGTTCAGACTAAGGCTGACTCCGAGTCCACGAATCCAAATCCAAGACAAAACAATTATATAATGAATTCATAATACAATTTAAATACAGAAAGCAATTCGAAAAATACGATCGGAAAATCTGAATACGCAACTAAGTACGTATTCCGGGAACGGGGTATTACAATCTACCCACCTTACAAAAAATTGCGTCCTCGCAATTTCCTTAAGGGGTAAATTGAATACAAAAGGGAACAAGGGTGGAATTTATACCAATTAAGATATGAAGCACTATAGGTAGGGCTCTCAAGTCCGAATAATACTGCTGATGTCGTGGCTGTGTAATAAGAATAATACTGCTGATGTCGTGGCTGTGTAATAGAACTCCAGATGTCTGCATACATGATAATCCTCCAAGCATAATAATAAAGGAGACCGATAATTAAGAACCCCGAATAGATAGCCAGATCAAGATCGATCTGGAGAATACCAAGCTTCATAGAGTTCGCCAAAGAGATCACATAATAGCCTCTGAACCAGCCACTACCTTCCTAGTCTATTCATATCTTAAGTTGGCATAAGGCTTCATAAAACCAAAACAGGGAAAGGATGGGAGGAATTTGGAATCAAAGGAAGAGATTAGGAATCAAAGGAAAGATAGTCAAGAAATAGATAACTCTGTACTTGCAGTTGGAATGTATAACCAAGACTCATGTATTCCAGTTGCAAATCTCTTTACCATTGATTTGCCTTCTGGACGTACTGAAGCTGTTTAGAGCCTAAGCTCTGATACCAACCTGTAACGCCCCGATTCCACGGATACGGGGACGTCACTGCAACGTATATACGTAGGTCCGAACTACCCTCCCGTATATACGCTAAGCATCAGTACAAACAAAAATCAGAGTACGGAAGCAAATGGTGCATTATACATTCCAACATATATATACAATTACACAGTTATCATCAGAAGTGATCACAATATTACATGAATATCATATCACAAGTATGCGCAAATGCGGGAATACAAAAGATATACATATATGAACAGTAAAGAGGGAGCTCGCATACAAGTATACAAGGAAAAGTATAAGTATGAACAGTATAAAAGTCGCTCACGAGATAGCTGGAGACCCACGCTACCGCTGCGAACTCTGATCAACAACAAGGAGGTCTACACGCTCCCAGCTCCAATACCTGGACATGAGAATCCAGGGGAGTCAGTGAAACTCCCCAGGCGAGTAGGATACAAAACCAGGTGGCGAGCCAGGAGGAACACAAGTGACAAACTCAGAAGACAGGAGGGTTAGAACACAAGTAAAGCAGGTATGAACAAGTATAACACAGTATCCATAAAACAGGAAATCCGGAGTAAAGCTGAATATAAGCAAAAGTGATTGTATATGCTTAAATCACGGTCACATGAGACTAGTACATCGAAGGAATAATCCAAACAAGGAAACCCTCATATATATACCTTTATCTCATGCCACAGAAATATCTAAGCGTATAGAATCAGAGATGCAAATCACATGAAAGTCAAACAGGAATACGAAACCGAAATCATAACATGTATAGCAAGTACAACAGGAATCATAACAGGTACCAATTATTATTATTATTACTCGTCTGACCCATATATCTAGGTATGTGTCTCGGTATCGATCCCAACTCACATACATCCATATATAAGCTAGGCGAGGTTGTTAACGGAAGTAGATGGAGAACTGATATCTCTTCTTATAGAGGTACGTGGAAGCAATCATGTAACATATTCCCAAGCTATAAGCAAGATGTTAATCTCCACTTATAGAGGTACGTAATCAGGTAACATATTCCCAAGCTATAAGCAAGATATCATTCCGGCATCCATCACTTCCTCCCATACCCCAATACAAGTTGTAGTTTATTAAGGATTATCAGTTTACGGGAATAACAGGAATAAGTCATGATCAGGAATCAGGAGTACATAAGTATATATAGTCAGGTCACTGCATATAAAGCAGGAATACAGGTCACTGCATATAAAGCAGGAATACAGGTCACTGATCATGATACAGGATAATAAGTCAAGTTCCCGTAAAGGTAATAATCACAAGGTCAAGTGTATCATGCTTGGTTTTAAGAGATAGCATGACTAGGTGGTGATGTATAGCAAGCAATAAAACATAATAACAGACTTATAACATGCCCGATAAATCATGACATGACAAGGGGGTCTAGCAGGTCAGGTGATAATATGGTAAAGGTCAGGTGGTCAGGTGATAACACAGTTACCAAGTGATATACATGTGTTAAAAGGTAGCATGTAATGACAGGTCTGAAATAATAGCAGGGCAAGTGATAACATATCAGAAACCAAGAATACAACGACCACGAAGGGTCGGCCACGCATATCGGAAACCAAGAATACAACGACCACGAAGGGTCTGCCACGCATATCATGAAAGCAGTAAAAGATACAACGACCACGAAGGGTCTGCCACGCATAGTATGAAAGCAGTAAAGGATACATGGAATAAAGTATATGAAAACATGAAGCGAAATACTTATCGAGCCGATGAAACGGGAAACTCAAAGAGAGGCGAGATTACTCGCCTAAATCACCAATACGCCGAAATACCCGAAATCCACTGAAGTCCGGGACTCGCCATCAAATATAATAAAATGTAAATATTTGTGGAGAGAGAAAGGAGGAGGAGAGAGAAGAGAGAGAAAGAGAGGGAAAGTTTAGAGAGAGAAAGAGAGAACCAGAGAGGGATTCCTAGAGAGAGAAAGAGAGACCTAGGGAAGAAGAGCTAGAGAGAGTTAGAGAGAGAAACTGAGGGAGATTTCTAGAGAGAGAAAATCTAGAGAGAGTGATTTCTAGAGAGAGGAAGTGTAGAGAGAGAAAGGGATATCCTAGAGAGAGAAAATGGGGATTTTTAGAGAGAGGAAACCTAGAGAGAGAAAGTCTAGAGAGAGATCTATTTAGAGAGAGAAAGAGTAAAAGACTAGAGTGAGAGAGGGATTGAGAGAGAGAGAGTAAAGAGAGGAGAGAGAGAGAGAGAGAGTAAGAGGGAGAGAGTGAGGGATCAGGAGAGAGAGAAAGAGAAAGAGAAAGAGAGAGAGAGATGAGAGAGAGAGAGAGGGAACAAGAGAGAGAGAGATAGGGCAGGAGAGAGAGAGAAGAACAGGGGGGCAGCAGCCCCCCCTCTTCACTCAGGCGCAGGGGGCGGGAAGCCCCCTGGCCGGGCAGGGCCGCCGGCCACCGGCCGTCGGCGGAGCGCCGGCGGCTCGCCGGCGCTGGGGTGGCCACGGCCACCCCAGAGAAGAGACAGGGAGGGGGCAGCAGCCCCCTCCCTCCAACAGGTCACGGCCAGGGCTGTTGCCCTGGCCGGGCCAGACTCTGGCCGCGGCGGCGCGGCCAGAGGACAGAGGGGGAGAGGACGAGGGCCCGCCGGCCCTCGGTGGCCGGCCAGGCTAGGGGTGGCCGCCGGCCACCCCAACAGTGAGGGAGAGAGGGAGAAAGAGAGGGGGAGAGAGGGAGATCTGAGAGAGAGGAGAGGGGAAATCGGTCCCCTCTCCGGCCAGTGGCCGCCGGCGGCGGTCCTGGCCGCCGGCGTGGCCAACAGAGAGAGAGGGAGGAGAGAGAGTGAAGGAGAGAAAGGGGAGAAGAAAGAGGGGGCTCCGCCCCTCCTCCGCCCACGCACAGGGGGCCTGCAGGCCCCCTGGCCGCACCCCGCCGCCGGCGACGCGCCGGCGGCGCTCGGCCTCCATCGGGCGCCGGAGAAGAAGGGGAAGGCGGCGGTCGCTGGGCTCGCAGAAGAGAAGAAGGAGAAGAAAGAGAAAAAAGAAAAAGAAGAAGGAAAAGAAAGAAAAGAAAAAGGGGTTTATTTATTTGGAAATGATTGATGTGATGGGGGAGTAGGTGGATGAGATTGGAGAGGGGTGATGTGGCAGGTTGACTTTGGGGGAAGGAAAAAGTAAAGGAAATGGAGAAAGAGAGAGAAGGAAATAATATTATTAAAATAGGGTTAAAATCCGACTGTTTCGGAATCGTTCCGAAAAATCCTCAAAAATAGAAAATAATATTTTAAGATGCTCGGTGAAATCGGATTCGAGAAATTAAATGTAGGTTTCAAATTAAAAATCCTGGAATCTTCCGGCGATACCGGTCGACACCAAAACCGGTGAATTTCCGATAAATTCTGAAAAATCTCGAAAAATGATTTTAAATAGAAAATGCTATTCTAAGATGTAAAGTGAAAGCCGTTTTAAGAAATACCTTATAGTTTTAAAACTAAAAGTCCCGGAACCAGCTAACTACCGACTCCGGTGGAATTTTCATAAAATCATAAAATCCTCAGAAAAAGAATATAGATAGAAAATATGATTCTAAGGAATAATGTCTAAAGAATCATTTAGAAATTCCAAACCGTTTAAGAATTAAAAATCCAGGAATCGGTCAGCGGCACTGGCCGACACCGGTTTTGAAGAAATCATTTTAATCCAGGAAAAAATCTAGAAAATCATAGAAAATATATAATATTAGAAAATAATGTTTGAAACTAAAATCGGTCAAATCAGAATACCAAAAGACTAATTCGAGTAATACTCTAGAATCGGGCCTTCGGTTCAGACTAAGGCTGACTCCGAGTCCACGAATCCAAATCCAAGACAAAACAATTATATAATGAATTCATAATACAATTTAAATACAGAAAGCAATTCGAAAAATACGATCGGAAAATCTGAATACGCAACTAAGTACGTATTCCGGGAACGGGGTATTACACGTTGGTTGTTGTTTGGCTACGGGCCTACCCCTCGGTTGTGAGGCGGTGTTTGAGAGAGAAGTTCGGTAATCCCTTGTTGTAAAAATCTTTCTCGATGAAGGTTCCCTTGGTGGGAGTCCTCGGTGGACAAGATAGTGGATTAGAAATCCTTCTCGGTGAAGGCGGGGACGTAGAGCTAGGGGCTCGAATCTCGGAACATATCTTTGTGTTTGCGTTTGATCCATTGTCTCTCTAACTCTCTCTCTTTTATTTGTGCAAAGCATTATTCATATTGCCATATCATTCATATTGCTTGTGTTGCCTTGCATTATTTCATATTGTTCATCCTTATATGCTTGGCTTGCTTGTGTGTGTGCCTCACTTTTACTTAACCACAAGAGCTTCATATAGCACCTTAACCCATATCTAGGGGAATCAAGAGGAGTTAGTCCAGAGCCCTTCACGGGGAATTCGGCTATACTGTTGGTTATATTAAGTGTGTTGCAAAATTTGTTTTAGCTTCCGCATTTAGTTTCTAGATTAGCATTATCACCTATTCACCCCCCCTCTAGGTGATTTACAATTAGTATCAGAGCCTACACTCCTGATACTTAGGCTTAACATCCTAGGAGTGAGATCTTTGTTTGCTAATCTACCATTTACATTTGCATTTTGTTTGTTTGCACACATATAGCTTGGACCCATGGACTTCATGACCCCACCTATATTTGACCCTTCCAACATCATTGTTTGGAAGACTATGATGTCCATTTATTTACTAACCCTAGGTTATAAGGTTCACCTTGCCGTTACCAAGGAATCCTTCCTTAGCGATAGCAAGCATATAGGGGCCAATGCACAAGCCCTTAGGGCCATTAAAAGCACGCTTTCAAAAGAATATCTTATGCATGTTTCTAATCTTGATTCCGCCTTTGCAGTGTGGAACAAGTTGACAACAACCACCACCTCCGAGCTTCAAATGCCAATCCAACAAGAGAAGGAGTCTAGTGGAGAATCCGAGCCACAACAATGCTATACGGTCCAAGGGAATGACTCCCTTGAGGTACACTCGGAAACCCACTTAGATGATGATGATGATGCTAGTTCTTCAAATGATTATGTTGATGCCCATGCTTTGAATGAAGAACTATCTATTGTGTGTGAAAAATTATTTGAAAAATATAAAGTTTTGAAAAAGAAAAGTTTAGGGGTTGAAAAAGAAAATAAAAGTTTGCATTATAGACTTGACAAGGTTTGCAAGAGAAGGTAGAGGTCTATAATGAAAGGGATTCATTGAGATCTCAACTAGACCTTGCACTAAAAGAAAATGAGTTTTGAAAATAAAAATGATTGTGATAATGTGTTGAAGAAAAATGAGTTTTTGTCTTCAAAAGTAGATTTTATTTTAAAAGATAATGATTCTTTAAAAAGAGAAATTGATTTTATTTCAAAAGAGTTAGAAATTTGTTTAAATAAAAATAAATCTTTGAAAAATGATATTGTTTCTCATGTTTGCCATGCTAGGATAGTTTCACCTAGATCACCCCTTGCATGCTCCACTTTATCTTCAAGTGTTAAAAATGATATAAATGTTTTGAAGAAGAGTGTTGATTGTTTGGGCTCCACTTTGAGCCAATGTGTAGTGGGTCATACACGGTTGGAAACCTTGTTTCGAAAGAAACAAG
Source organism: Agave tequilana (assembly GCA_038442645.1). Lineage (NCBI taxonomy): Eukaryota > Viridiplantae > Streptophyta > Magnoliopsida > Asparagales > Asparagaceae > Agave > Agave tequilana. The sequence continues at coordinate 454,355 of JAVJIF010001108.1, read as the reverse complement.
TTCCATCTATTATGCATGCACACCCTCCACGGCATACACATGCTCCTCACGGACACCATCACCACATGTATGCTCATGTGTACACTTGTACACATTGTGGACGTAAGGGCCACCTTGCTAAATTTTGTTTTGATAGATTACATGATGTAAATTTAGCAAATAAATTTGTTTGGGTTAAGAATGGAACTAACCCCCATGGACCCAATAAGATATGGGTACCAAAGACCACCCCTCTTGTTTATGATGTAGGTGTGGGCTCTCACATGACGTGAGAGTAGCGGTACCTTGGAGTGGATGCGTTCCGAGCTTCATGGAAATCAATTGGATGCATCACTTTCAAGGAAGGTTTGGTGGGAAGACCACCATGTTTTGGAGACAAGGAGAGTTGCCTTCTAGGCTTTGGTAACGATCCCTAACTCCCATTTATTTGCATGCTTTTCATGTTTATTGTTTATAGCATGTTTTGTTGTTTATAGATTATTATGTCAATACTATGTTTATTAAATCCTTGACATGCATGTATAGCCTTTTGAGACACCCATGTTTAATATGGACCAATATTTTTGTGTTCACACCATTTGTTTAGCTATCATGTTTATCATATGTTTAATAACATGTGGATTTTCTTAATAATCATATTTATGTTTACCATGATGATTTATATCTTGTTTTGATACTTCATGATTTGAATATATGTTTAAATGTTAGTTTTCATTAAGACTAGGATTTATACTTGTGCATATAGTGGGTCACAAATAAATCTATATATGTTTGTGCTTGATTGCTTATTTATTCTCATTAGATGCGTTAGTATAGTCTAGTTTTGATGATTCATGCAATTTAAACTTGTATTCCTATTTTTGGATTTGTTTTATGTGTATGAGTTTTCATTTCATGTATATGTCTATTTTGCCAAACTTTAAGATATGCATGTATACCTCTTGAGTCATTTGCCTTCATGCAAATCTATACATATGGACTCAATTGTGTTTAGGGATATGTATGTATATTTTTTGTGTTGACAAATCATACATATACCTAGAAATGAAATTTGTTTTAATGAAAATTTAGTTTTTCATGTTTCCATGTGTTTATATTTAACTTCATGTATATGTCCATTTTATCCAAATTATTGTTTATACATATACATCCTTTTGAGCCACGTGCCTTCATGCATATATCTTTGTGGACTCGTTGTGTTTGGATATATATGTATACTTTAATTTGTATAAGACATACATATACCTTGAAGATTAAATAGTTTTGATGAATTTCATGTTTTCATGTTTTAAGGAATATTGAGCTTAATTGCCAATTTTCATGATTATAAGTTTCACATAACACTTGCACACTCACCTCTTTTACAATGTTTCTCATGAGTATGTTTGAGCTTAATGGATTTTGAGTGTTTTAGTGCCATGTGGATTTCATGTTTCATGAAAAATAATTTTGTTTTATTCCTTACTTGAAGGATTTCGTACTAGTTTACAAATTTTCCTTTTAACTAGTTGCGATATTCTTCATTTTGATAGAGTTTTCAAACACACTTTATTTTTAAAATTTTTTTTTTTTGAAAACCCCTACCGTCCAAGGGCGGTTGGATGGGAGATCATGCTCATGTATGCTTTATAGTGAAAATCATTTTAACTTGAACATGAATGGGTGGTAGATAATATGAGATATACATTTGATATTATTGTCGTTTCAATTGGTATCATTGGATTCTTTCAATTGGTATCAATTTTGACTTTTTTTTATACTCATATATTTTCGTATATGTATGCTTGCATTTCAAAGAATATCAATTTCAATTGATATCTATTTTTCGCACACACACACACACACACACACACACACACACACACACACATATATATATATATGTTTGTGTTTATGCTAAGCTTGAGTTTTAACTTTGTTTCAATTGATTCAATTTTCAATTGGTATCTTATTTCAAGCCTACGCATTGTTTTTGTTGGTATTTCATAAAGGGAGAGAAAATTCAATTTTCATATTTCAATTGGTATTTGTATCTTCACTCCCTTACTTTATGATAGAAAATAAAAATTTTAAATTGATATCATATGTTTAAAAAGAAAAATACTCTCTTTTGATATCAAGATGTCTGTTTGAATGTTTTAAAATTTGGTATCTCAAAATTTTGTTTAAAAATAAATACAAAAGTTTTGATTTATATTGCATACATGCAAGGAGAGCTTAACATCTCTTCTACATATAGAATCATGATGAATGTATCTTGTATTGAAGAGCTTGACAATCTCTTCTTTATGTGGTACACGTGTGTAGGGGGAGCTTCACATCTCCTCTTATGCATTAAATAGTGTACGTTATGTGAATTAGGGCGTGTCATCCCTCCTTCATGTAATGTATCTATGTAGGGAAGCTTCACATCTTCCTCTTTATGAATGTATATCGCATATACCATTTGTTGATTGATCTATGTTTACTTTCAATTGGTATCAAGATGCTACTTGGACATATTTTAAATTGATATCTTAATTGATTGTCACCACTATTTGGTTTGTTTTTATTTTTAGACAAAAAGGGGAGAACATTGTCTTTATTTACCCCTTATTGATGATTGTTTCTTTGTATTAAAAAGGGGGAGAAGATTTTGTTTTGTTTTGATTTTTACCCCTTTTGTTGATGATTGACAAAAAGGGGGAGAAAGATTTGAGTTTGATCAAGTTTTATATATGCATATTTATGTTTTGCATATATTAAGTTTAATTTAGTTTAATTTTAATTGGTATCTAGAGCATGTTTTGTTTTGAACATTTCATTGGGTATCTAGAGCCTTTTATTGTTTTTGCATTGTCATTCATTGCATATTTATGTTTATTTGTTTTATGCATGAGTTAAGGGGAGCTTCTTTGAAGCTTAACTTTAATCCATGCATATATAACTCCATGAGTTTTGTCATCATCAAAAAGGAGGAGATTGTTGGCCCGGAGGCCTTCCTCTCTAGTTTTGATGATGATTAACTCATGTAATTATGTTTACTAATAATCTTGTGATTTTAGTTTCAGATTATGTAACAAGATATTAGTTGGTGATTGCTTCAAAGAAAGGAGTTTGGAAGCTTTCACTTGGTGATTCCAGGGCCCGAGCATCAAGATCATATATAGCCTAGCTCGTGGATCACGTTTGGGATCGAGTCGGCTTGAAGGTTAAAGATCGTCAAGAAGACTTAGGTATCCTAGTTTAGTTTAGTGTGTTTAGAGCCATGCGTAAAGCTTAGAATAGTTGATATGCTCAAGTGCACAACACACACGTTTTATGTTTGGATATTGGTTTTTCGGTTTTGGTTTAACCAATATTTGTTTTCATGAATAGTTGATCAAAACAAGTTTAATTGGTTTATGTATAGTAGTTTCATTCTATACATGCATGCTTAACTTTTAAACAAACTTATTTTGACTATCCTATTCATGTATTGAAAAATCAAAGTTTGACAAAATACAAGTTTTGGTTTTGGTAAAAATGTTAAAACACAAAAATAGTTCAAATTGCTTGATATTTGAGTTGAAACTTTTATCACATGTTTATATATCAATGCAAAATGTTAAAACTATTTTGGGGGATTTTTAGAAGTTTTTATAAGATTTTTAGAAATATTTTTAACATGTTTTTCTGACCCAGTTTCTGACCCAGAACTGGCTGACAGGCCAGGTCGGCCGACCGCACGGTCGACCGCACCAAGGGCCGGTCAACCGTACGGTCGACCGACGTGCACAGAGCTGTGCACGTCTGGCAGCACAATGGGCTGGTCGACCGGGCGGTCGACCTCTGCTCTCTGTATCTGGGCGGTCGACCGGGCGGTCGACCGGATTGCTCCAACGGTCATATTTTTGACCGTTGGCGGTCGATCGGCCGGTCGACCACAAGCCTGTCAGGCTGACAGATCAGCCTAACGGCTAGTTTTATTTTGGGGCTATAAATACCCCATTTCTTGGGGGTTTTGGACAAGATTTTAAGAGCCAAAATTTCTCTCATATACAAGTGTTTTAAATAAGTTTTCAAAAGTGTTTTTGTGCCAAAAAGGATTTATCTTATTTGTTTTAGAGTTTTTGAAAAAATCAAAGAAAATAGAAAATTTGGGAGATTTGTATTGTTCTTCATTTCTATCTTTTACAAGAGTTTTCCCAAGTATTTTTCTTTGAGTTTTTGTTTTTCAAACTCTAGTTTTTTCACACTTGAACTTATCTTCTATCCTATTCTATTAGGATCTTGTTTTGTGGAAAAGAGGAAAGAGAGATTGTTTGTGGTTGAAAGAAACCACTAGCTGTACACCCTTACTTTTGTTGTATCCCTCTTTGGTAAAGGTTGATCGGGTGATTGGTTTGCTCCCTCTTTGGTAGAGGTTGAGGCTTGTGGTTTGCTCCCTCTAGTGAGAGGTGGAGATGGTTGTAACCCTCTTCGGTAGAGGCGTTGGTTGTTGTTTGGCTACGGGCCTACCCCTCGGTTGTGAGGCGGTGTTTGAGAGAGGAGTTCGGTACTCCCTTGTTGTAAAAATCCTTCTCGGTGAAGGTTCCCTCGGTGGGAGTCCTCGGTGGATAAGATGGTGGATTAGAAATCCTTCTCGGTGAAGGCGGGGACGTAGAGCTAGGGGCTCGAACCTCGGAACATATCTTTGTGTTTGCGTTTGATCCATTGTCTCTCTAACTCTCTCTCTTTTATTTGTGCAAAGCATTATTCATATTGCCATATCATTCATATTGCTTGTATTGCCTTGCATTATTTCATATTGTTCATCCTTATATGCTTGGCTTGCTTGTGTGTGTGCCTCACTTATACTTAACCATAAGAGCTTCATATAGCATCTCAACCCACATCTAGGGGAATCAAGAGGAGTTAGTCCAGAGCCCTTCACGGGGAATTCGGCTACACTTGTTGGTTGTATTAAGTGTGTTGCAAAATTTATTTTAGCTTCCGCATTTAGTTTCTAGATTAGCATTATCACCTATTCACCCCCCCCTCTAGGTGATTTACAAAGAATAATATGAACATGATTACATCTAATAGTAAAGAATCCGAATGAGACAGGATAACTTGAAATTGACACTTCTAAATAATCATGGTGAGCAAAACAGGTGCTCTAAGGTTCTCGTTCATTAATTGGGATGGTTGATTCTTCTGGTCATTGATACTCTGTAATCTACTCAAATTCCTATCATTGCGTATTGCAGGGATATGAGTTATAGAAACTACTTATTCACTTACCTATAAGTTGATTTATCTTATGTACACCCCTCATGTATAACACACATATGCATATACCACACACGGCGGTACACCAAACATAGTGACGAAATCATAACTATAGTTTATCCTTCTTGATAATACATTTATCACCATACACACTTGTATATCAAATAATCATTTCACACTTTACAACTATCGCATATTATATATCATCCATATGCATGTATATGAATCACAAGTAGATAGATAAGTAATCACCCAAATCAATTGTAAATTATCAAAAAGTGTTTCCTAATCTAGATACAATGCAAATGTATCTTATCTCTAGCACTATTCAATATTAATTTAAAATAAATGAAATTAGACAGATGCCTATGATGCAATTCAATCCGTTTTTTAAACACTTCAATCAATGAATTACTGTTGAATTAAAAATAAAGAAGAAAAAATTAACCACTTAGTAAATTAAAAATATATCGTTCCCTCCCTGGCAATGGCGCCAAAATTTGATTGCCAAAAACACAGAGTTTAGGAAAGTGTTTATCTAATTTATGCTGACTCTGAATTCTTGCAATTTAACCGTGATAGTAAGGAATATGGGGGTCGAATCTACAGGGAAGAATGCGATAGAAACTTTTCGGTATTTTTTTAAATACTAAGTAGGTTAATAGTTCTTCTTCGAAAAAGAAAGAAAAAGTCTACGTTAGGTGTTAGAGATAGAAAGAAGATGAAGATATCTTTTGATTTTGAAGATTGGGGTTTTGAAAAAAATTAAAGAAACATGGCTTACTAATCATCTATCACCACTAAGTTACTAACTTATGCTAAGTTAAACTTCACTTTAGATCATAAGAGTTAGACCTTAGAGTTGCTTTCAAGTCAAGCATGATACATAAGATAAAAGCTAAACCCTATTTGGAATAATCACTGATCAATACCTAACATTAAACTATCAAAGCCTTTTAAGCATAGAAAAAGAAGAATAACTAAGATTCAACATTAAACTATCAAAACTATCTAAGCATAGGATAAGAAAAATCATTGAAAAGTATTAACATATATGGATTTAACTAATCATCATCATGTACCTTCAAGAACTTTAACTAATTCTAAGGTTAAGCATGTATATGATCCAATCCGTTTATTCTAACCTAGAATTAGAAGTAGTAGTGGAGAGATTAGCAAGTCATGAAGAAGATTCGCAACTCATGGCGAAAACTAAAAAAAGCATGGTAAAAGAGAAAGTAAGTAAAGAAAGCAAGCAAATAAAAAAAGATTAAAAAGAAAAATGTTATTGATGTTGTCATCTTGAATTACAAGAGCCTTCTTCTTCTTTACAAAGCTTGAAGTAGAACTAGATCCTAAAAATTACAAAAGAAATTTGGAAGAGAAACTAAAGAAAAATTCTAAGTTACGATTTCTGATGTGGAGATACTTTTTATGAGAGATTTCAGCTTTTTAAATAGAAGCCCAATATAATAAGATCCAAATTAGGAAGTTTAACTCATTCCTAATTTAATATGGGAGTTCAATTCTAAACTGATCTGCAGCAAGTTAGCGTGTTGATTTCTAAATATGACTTATCAAATGGCTGTATTAGACAAGTGATCAACGTAAGGATTGTATCCCTTCAAGTTTTCTTTCTTTAACATCTTGAATCATCATATTTGAATATCTATAGCGAAAGTTATGATCTAAATACTAAGAAGTGTCCAGTCTGAATCTGAGTCTGAATTGATTTTTAACTCTATTTATTTTGAATTATTCTCCTTATCCCTATTAGTATTAGGTTTATCCCATCTATCTTCTAAAAATATATCTTTTAATTTTGAATTTAAATTTTGAAGATGATGATATATCCTTTCCTCCTCTTGATTTCAAATTGATTTAAATTGAAACTCAAATTTAGATAAGATTAGGGATAAAATAGAAGTTTCTTGCATCATTGTCTTCTCATTTAAGTAACTACACACCATAATTAAAAAGAGAGTTAAATAAAAAAGTTAAATAAAGAATAATCAAGGATAAATATGCAAATATGATGATAATAATGTAAAATTGAGATGCAATCAGCCACATCCTGGGAGCAGATCTCTTCCTTGCATTGTTTCGTCCTTTTATCCAACTGGTTTCTTGATTTAGCTTTTGGATTTGATGATATCACTGTTGATCTTCAGTTAACCAAAATGGATTCATAAAAAATGAATTTAACCATTTTTCATTTGGTGTTATCTCTCTGATTTGCTCTGATCTTCAACTGAACATTTATCCTAATCCTTGATTTTGATTTAATCTAAATCAGTGGGCTTTTGGGCTCGTTTTCTCTTCCATCTCCTTTAGTAAAGGCCTGCATTAATTTAGACAAAAATACTATTAAAAATCAGTGTTTATTATACCATAAATATGGGAATGCGACAATAAATATGCAATATCAGTAACCGATCACACTCTCATACCTATTTTTTGCTCATCCTTGAGCAAAACAAATAAAAAGTCAAACAGAGCTAACCTACTCTTGCTCACTTTCATAGAAATCATGTTTACTCTTAGCATGTACAACAAGTCGTTAAACCTCTAGATTACCCTAGAGGACGAGTTTTATCTCATGAGGGTTTTCAGTGGATTACACTCACAAAATTCATAAAGAAAAAGTAACAAAGTGTTAGTATTTTTGAAAAGTATTTTGAAAAAGAGAGAAAATATTTAAAGTATTTTTACAAGAATTAAGCAATCTATAAGTTATGGGAAAACTAAACTTTTTATTCCTAAACTTAGTCTCTATTCAAAAACTTGTTATCAATGAAGGTAAGGAGTCAAACTGTATTTTTCATCTAGTCTATTATTTTACTCAAGTCATATACACCTTTATGATAGTGAAATTTTGACTCGGGATTTTTCAATTCTAATTCTTATGCCTTATTTTTCATATTTTTTGGTGGTATTGTCCCTTAGTTCTATTAGGCTTTCTAATCTGCTCATGTAACAAGCTTTAGATCGGTGACTCCCAAACCGAACGGTCTTAAGGAACCAGGTGAGAAAACACCCCAAGGACTTAAAGACTCGAGCAAATAAGGCCACAAAATTAAGGATGATTATTTATAAGATGGACCACTTTCAAGCGTGAATACTTATGCTTTATGAGACACAAATACTCAGCCTAATCAGAGGATTTTTGATATATACATATTTATTTCTTTTTCTTTTCTTTTTCTTTTTTTATAAGGCATAAGAATCTTGTTTTTAAACCTTAAGTGTGTAAGTATATGAAGTATGCATGTTTCATCAAGGTAAAAATCAAGATTAAATTATTTTTTCAATTTTCTTCCTAACAAAGAAAAATACAGAATTTAGAAATGAAGAATAGAAATGTGCAGAGTTACTCAATACTACCACGATAGCAAGTGGCTATGCGGGTTGTGATCCATATGGAGGGACTTGCGATGGAAGCATGTTGTAAGTTCTCTTTTAGCTTACTTGAAATGGTTAAAAGTCTTCTTTTTTGTTCTTTAAAAAGAAAAGAAAATAAGCTATGTTAAGTTAGACTGAAAGTGGTAGATTGCAGAAGATGGTGACTGTAAAAAAATGAAAAATGGAGTTTATATAAAGAATTAAAAAGAGTAAAGAGAGTTGGTGATTGAAAGTGTGTTCTACACTAAGAAATCAAAAGAAAAAAAGGAAAAAAAAAACTTACTTCTTTTAGCTGATAACTTACCTCGGATCTTTGGCACGTTTACCTGAATTCAGAGGCAATCAGCGCATAACCTATAAGATTGAATGCAATCCTCCATTCACATTATATCATCAAGAACTTCGACGAGCAAGTATGAAGTGATACGAATTTTAAGTAGAAATCCATCATCATGAGCTATCAGTGGCACTCACAAAGACAAGACAATTCCGATGTTATAAGACTCATTTGGATTATTTTCAAAACCAAAAATAAGACGAGTAGAAGAAGAAGAAAAAGAACAAAAACAAGTAACCTTTTGATTGCATAGAGAAACGATGAGAGAAAGAAGAAAGGTTACATCAGTGTCGCTCTCAACGTAAATCTCTCTCTTACTTATATGAATCTCAGTCTAACCTATGTTTACAAAAAATAAAAATTACATTAAAATAAAATAAAAATCTACACTAAACTAGAATGAAAACTAGTCTAGAAATCTATCTCTACCTAATCATCTCCTTGCCTTTGAAAATGCAGTATTTATAGGCGAAATGGAGAGGGGAGACGAGTGTACGATAGGGGGAGTAAATACTTCCCCGTTGTTTGCAACCAAGTTGCAGATCCGCGGATCCGCGGCTTTGGCCGCGGATCGCGGCCAGGATGTGGCCAGGTGGCCACATCTTAGGAGCAGATCTCTCACTTGCATTGTTTCGTTCTTTATCCAACTCGTTTCTTAATTTGGTTTCTGGATTTGATGATATCACTGTTGATCTTCAGCTAACTGAAATGGATTCATAAAAAATCTGAATTTAACGATTTTCATTTGATGTTATTCTTGGTTTGCTCTGATCTTCAACTTTGTTCTGATCTTTAGTTGAACATTTACCCTAATCATTGATTTTGATTTAATCTGAATTTCAGTGAGCTTTTGGGATCATTTCTCTCCATCTCCTTAGTAAAGGCTTGCATTAATTTAGATAAAAATACTATTAAAAAGCAATATTTATCATACCATAAATATGAGAATACGATGATAAATATGTAATATCAGTAACGATCAAGCATCATTCAACACCAAAACTAAACATATTAAGGTCTTACAAAGGAGATTAAAAAAATTTCAAGTCTTCATCAAGGAGGACTTCTCCAAATTTCATACTTTGATCATCTATGCTTGAATCCCTTCTTTGAATCAACTTGATCTCCTCAATCTTCCTTGTGAGAAAGAAAAATCTTCTTCCAAACTCTTTATACCTGAAAACTTAGAAATACTAGAACTTGATTAGTACCTTATAATTATATGTGATTTGTAATAATTAAAACAAAAACTAGGGAGTGTACCCTTATGCCATCATTTAGATGATGATGAACTTATTATGGATGGACTAGCTAAATTTTTTGAAGAATTATAAAATAGATATGAGCTCTCAAATTTTCAAAATAAAAAAAATTAAGAAAGGAAAATGAGCTTTTGAAAAATAAACTTAAAATTATTTTTAAAGAAAAAAAGAACTGTCTTTGTGTTTGAAAAGATCGAGGATGATTTTAATGCTCACAAACATATTTGTAAGGACAAAAGCCCTAAATGAGTTTTGATAAAAATGAGTTTGAATCTTTGAAAAATAGAATGAATTATTAGATCTTAATTTAAAGATTTGTGCTTTCAATATGAAAAAGCTAGATTCCTTGTTTCCAAAAGGAAAAATCCAGAAAAAACAATATTCACATGCACAAACCAAGCATGCTCACAATACACATCACAATCATACATATATTTATGGTAAGATGTACACATGTACACATTGTGGTCACAACGGCCATTTAGTCAAATTTTGTTATGCCAAGTTAAATTGAAAAAATAAGAATGTTTTGGTCCATGAGACTATTAATCCTATAGGACTCAAGAAAATTTGGGTACCAAAGTGTACACCCAACTTAATTGATGTAGATGTGTCTTCCTCTAAGATGTAGGTGGAGACGGTGCCTTGGTGGTGGATGCATTGGAGCTTGATGGAGAAACAAATTTAATGCATTGCTATCAAGAGTTTTAGGTGGGAATAAATCACCTCTTTTGGAGATTACTTAGTGTATATCAGTAACATCTCCACTTTGTTTGAGAATTTTTTTTTATACATTTGCTTAGTATTGATAAGCTTCTTGACCTGTTCCATACATGTGTATTTATTCAAAATGACTTATATGAATTTTCATGAATTAGCATGTTCTAAATTGAAATTTGTATAATATTTAATTTCTGTTATTATGTTTGTTTATATGGTATACATATATGTTGATAGCATATACTACTTGTGCTTGTCATGCCTAAATGTCTATGAGTGTAATTGATATCACACATGCTTGCATGCTTATATAAACTAGTATACTTATTTTGAAAATATATATAACATTATTTATTTCATAATTTTTAATGCACAATAAAACAAGAAAGCGATGTGCGCCTCAATTTATAATTCAGAGAAATGATGAGGAGAAGTTCAGGGCCCATTCGAGAGAATCTGGTTTCATTCTTGTTTAAATTTTCTTACTTATGAATTAAATAATTTTATGTAAATTTTTCATGATTTTTAGTGTATTTTCAATATATATACATGAAAAAATTTGTATGTTTTTCTCTTAGTTATATCATGCCCAAGATGACTTTATATACTTGATATATGTTTATTTAAGATTTAAAAATTATTGGTAAACTTAATCATTTTCTAAGTTTTTTTTTTTTGCATTTTGGGGAATCATGGTCGACCGAGTAAGTTGAAAGACTTACAGCATTCCTCGGTTGACCGATCGATCGACGGAGTAAGTCTGAGAGACTTACTGTTTTTTTAATCGTAAACTGCACGTTCGACCGATCTTTGATGGTCTTTCTTGTCAGTGCTCTCTGTTAAGATCGGTAGACCGCCCGGTCGACTGATACTGAATGATTTTATGTTACAGTGGTCTTGGGTTTTTCCGGTTGACAAACCGATCAACCGGTCCTCGAATTTGCAATTATTTATTACTTTCAAAAATCTAGGTTTGATCTCTCCCCCCCCCACCCAAATATTTTCCCTTCTATTTGCCGACTCCTCTCTTTACACCCATCCCCTTCCTCCATAAAATTCTCTACACACTCTCAATTTTCTCTTATGATCTTTTGGTAATCATTAGTATACTTGATCTATTCTTGATTGGAGAAGAAAATTCAGAATTTCACCAGGTAAATTTTCTTAAATTTCTTCTCAGTTCTTTTTCATCCATTATCTTATATTTTCTCTACAATTTTCTTTGATAATTTAGTTCATATATACTATTTTCATCATGTCTACCAAACATCTACGAACTGAAAAATCAAAAAAAACCCGAATTCTTTTCTAGACCCAAAAATGTATTTGTTTTAGAGAATGCCTTGTATAAACATTCTATAATCTATAACAAACATGTTATCTCAGTCGTACTGCAGCACTAACCGATTTTGAATATCTAAATCTTGCGCCCATTTTGAGGACGAGTTCCTTAGAGAACTTTATTACTGTTAAGGAACAAGTTTATCCTAAGCTAGTATAGTATTTTTATTCCAACCTTGCATTTCAAGATAATCACATTCAATCCAGAGTCAAAAATGTTGATATAAATATTACTCTTGAAAGGTTTGCTCAAATCTTTCAATTATCTTGTGAGGGTGTAAACATTTTCAATGTTGATCTACATGATATTGAGTATTCAGACAGTGAGACTACTCTCACCGCTTCTTATCTCTTGCACGATGATGAGAACTGATTCTTGTAAGGAGTGAGGAGGTGAAGTACTATTCACTTCCCTCTTAGGTCCTTGCTAAGATAGTATTCTATAACCTTCTCCCAAAATCGAGAGAAATAAGTCACGCCAGGGGATCTGCTCTGCTTCTCGTCTATTGCCTTCTACGAGGCATTAGAGTCAATATTCATAAACTCATCATCAACTTTATGCTTTCAGAACATCTCTTGATTCTGAGAAGAAATCTTCCCTGCGGGATGATTATTACTCATCTCTTAAAGCATCATAAGACTGACCTTTCTGGCGAGAAAGCCATTGCTCTCTCGGTGGATATAAATAGCACACTTCTTAAGAGGATGCAAGCTGACACTCGTGCTCCTGCACAACCGCCCCTCCTATTCAGCCTCAAGCACCTTTTCTTTCTGGCTCTTTCTCATCTTCAACAGATCCATATGATGCTATCATGACCCAGATCCAAGATTTATCTCTGAACTTCACCATTGCCATCGAGAAGATATGGGCAAATCAGGATGAACTTCGACAGGAGTATCGAAATGATATATCTTATGTCTACTCTTCTATTCGTTATCTTCAGAGATTTATCGACGCTGGCTTCTCCAGGAATGATTGACCCATTCCTCTTCCTGATGAATATTCTCGGCCTCTTCCTGCTATGGGTCCTCCTTTTGATTCGTGGGTCATACCTTCTGATCCCTCTGAGGTCTATCGTCTAATGACTGCTCCTCCTGAATATCCATACTTTCAGTTGGACAAAACCTTCCTTGAAGAAGACGATACTTGAGCTCCCCAAAAGGGGGAGAAGGAGATGTATGATGGGTGCTAGGGGTTATTTTAAATATTTTGAAAACTTTATGGTATTTTGCACTTTTATTTTTTTTCATGTATTAAAACTTTGGATTTTGTGATGGTTTGTTTGGCATGAACTTAGGATCCATTTTGTGATGGTTTATGGATTTGGTGGTTTATAGTATCATATGTCTCTGTTATGATATTCTTTTTGAGTAATTTGTGTTCTTATCTTTGCTCTCGCACTATGTGATGATATTTGGCACATCTAGATGGTATATGATCTTGACATATATTGTATCTTGTTATATGTGTGATGGTGGTATGTATATTTTTTATGATTTCTTTGTAACCATCCATCAACCCTTTATTTTGAGGATGGCGGTATTGGATGGATGGAGGTATACATTTATGCATATGTTTTTTTTATGTCTTTATCCTATTGTGCATAAATGTATTGTATAGAGTTCATATATTAACTATCTTTTTCCTATGCTTTAAATTGATGCATTGATTCTAACTGTTGTATTTTTATATGCATATATTTAGGGGTAACATCACATGAAGTTTGTTTTCAATTTATTTAAAATAACTCCATGTGTTTTGTCATCATCAAAAAGAGAGATATTGTTGTCCCAAAGGCTATTTACCCTAGTTTTGATGATGATAATCTCATGTAGTTATTTATTCTAATAATTTCATGCACATAAGTTTCAGGATATAAAGGACTGTTTCAATCATGCATTGGTTTCTCTATAAAGACTGACATGTTTTGAAGTCTTCAAAATTGTGATCCAAGAGCCCAAGCACAAAAGATCAAACATGGACTCGTGATAGGAGTTGAACTCAAAGGATCCAAGTTACAAGATGAAGTATTCAAAAAAAAAGTGTTTTTCTTGTATTTTTTTTCATGTAAGAATTTAGATTTGTCAAAACAAACTTAGTGGCTTTGATGGCTCATGAGATTCACACACACACACACACACACAAAATTCTATATTTTTGTTTCTAAAAGTTTTGAAAAGAATTTTAGTAGTTTAGAATGGTTTTTAAAAAACAATTTTTGTTCAATAGAAATTTCTTTTCTAACAAAATATTAGTTCTACATTTAGATTTTTGTGATGATCTTTGATCACACACATATGGACTTTAGTTACCCCAATGAACTTTGTTTTGTATATATTTATCAAGGAATTTTGATAGAAAATCAAAGGTATTTTAAAAGCTTAATGTATTCTATTTTTTGACCTTGAGCCGGTCGACCGAGCGATCAACCAACTAGGAAAGTTGATTTGTTCTGTCGGTCGATTGTACAGTCCACCATATTTACACTAACTTGTACTTAAGTTCATGTGCACAGCGGTTGACCGAGCGGTCGACCAATGAGAGTTTCTGCTCACTTTTTGGGCATTTCGGTCGACCGTCCGGTCGATCGCAAATCCCCAACGGTCAGAAATTTGATTGTTGACGGTCGACTGGCCGATTGACCGACAGGCAGTTCCAAATGACTAATTTCTTAATTTGTCTTATTTGGGTTAATTCCTAACGGCTATTTTGAAGCTCTCTCTTTATAAATAGATGGCCACTAGAAAAACCCAAATAACAAAATGACTAACTTTTTATTAAGAGATTTATAAAGATTTTCAAAAGAGAATTTCAAAAGTTTTAAAGCTAAATCCTCTCAAATTTCCTCAAGCTTTGTTCTCCAATTCTCTCATTTTTCATAACTTCACTCACTATAATCTCTGAGCTTCAAATCCCTCTTCTTGGTTATAAGGATTGTTTGTGAGCCTATTTTTGGTGATCTAGGGGAGATCATTTCACTTCTTGTATTGAAGAGTTGTAGAGATTGCAGCCTCAAATGAGCTTGCGGATTCATCGATTGTAAGGTGTTGCGGCACCAATTGAGAGGACTTGTGAGTCCGTTCGTTCTTATTGAGAACATATTGATCTTGCAGGATTAAAGCTAATGAAATCCCTCATTGCGGTAAAGGGGAGGACATAGAGTATGGCTCGAATCTCAAACCAAATCTCCCGTCTGTGCAATTGCCTTCTGTTTCTTTCTCTTTACATATTCACTCTTACTTTATTGCATTGCTTTAAATTGCTCTATCATTTTGCAATATTCTTTCTTGTGCTTCGTTATTTTATGTTGAGATTGTTTACTTGCTCTAGTTAGTTCTAAGTAATTTTTATTCCGCCTTAATCACCATTATTATATAGACATCACCTATTCACCCCCCTCCAGGTGATTTTAGAAACAATGCAGACATGATCCATAGTTCAAAGCTGATCCGAATCCAACAGTCCAGTCCCTTTTGCAGAACAGACCTGCTAGCAGTTCAAGTTTTAGCTTGTTGGTTGTTTCTCTGCTATCTGAAGCCTGATTCAAGTCATTTCTGAAGTGTTGGACTCATAGAGGACAGAGCTACGCATCAGCAGGACATTAAGGTCAATATGATCCTCATTAGATATATATTTTTAGACACGATATTTATGAGTCATGATAATACTTTTATAGTATTTTATCAATTTTATTTATGCTACACAAATAATAGTGAGATTGTGAGAATTTATTATATCCTTGATTGCTAGTCATTGATAATGATTGTACAACTGTTGCCATCACAACTAAATATTTGTATTAATTTGTTTGAGATTAGAACAGTACAATCTACACTTACATTTTTGTAACGGTTCTAGATTTTAATCATCATCATTATCGTAACCAATCAATAATCATCGAGATTTACACAACATCTCCTCTATAATATAGAGTCTATCTGCTACATGATTTAACAATTTCAGTTCACATCAACCTACTTATAATTTTGAGAGTACACTTCTCAGTCATTATCCACATATGCTTAAATCCACTTACTTTTAAAAAAACATTCATAGAAAATTCAGGTGACACTAAATAGACTAATCCTTACTATCCATATTACCTTCAACCATCTACATATGCACATATGAAAATGAGTATTCATAAGTGCTCGACCCTACACATATACAAAAGAAATATTAAAAGATTAACATGGACATTCGACAAAATGTTCTTCAGTCTCCTCCTTAGCCGCTCATAGTATTTCAAGCTGGACCCTTACCTTTATCTCGACCTGAAAAGAGGGGTTTAATATAACAGGGTAAGCTTGACAACTCAGTGAGCAAAGTTCAAGTTAAATTACATTTTATCATGGCATTCTTTTATGTGATATGCAGATTATAAGGAGATACATAATCATATATCTTAATTGTTTGGTTTACATAATTGTCTCAACTAGGTTATCAAATTCATTCAAGCCATTATTCAATATTCTCGGTGTATGCTTATATATAATAAATATCGAGATGTCTTTTATAAATTGGGTGAATCAGTACTCTAATATCATATTGGTGATTATGTATATTCTTCTTGATATATTTGTCACATAATAATCATGATTTACGATGTCCACAATACCATACACATGTAATATGCCTAATACATGAATATATTACATATACAAATACATGTATACCGCACGTGTACACCATTCGCACTCTCCTTCCTTCGAAGAATGGGTACCAAATATAAGCAAACGTGTACTATTAACTCTCCCCTTCTTTCGTTAAGTGAATGCAACATATATACACATGTATATCATTCGCACTCTCCTTTTTTTGACGAATGGATACAACACATATAATAAGACATACCACTCGCAATCCCCTTCCTTCGATGAGTGGATACAAAACTTCTACTTCACCATTTTCCTCCGTCAATAACTTCTTCAATTCATCATCTACATACACACATACAATTCACATTCACATATATATAATTATACGTATTTGCACATACATACATCACCAATCAAACAATCAATAGAATAGCATTGATCACTTGTCAAAAATTAGGGTTTCGGGAATCTTGTGTACTTCCGGGTCTATATTTCGTTAAAGAGTTCATGTACCCATTTTTTTTTCAAGTTCTATGTTAATTGTTCACAGTTCATTATCACTAATCACAATTAGTATTTAACAATTCTTTTATTCATTCTCAATCCAGATTTATAGACTAATTGTTATAATGGTCCCGATTCAATAACATGTACTCACAGGTTAGTCGATTATGGGCACGTCAATTCCCCGATTTAGGTATCGTCTGACTGAGTCCCGAGATTTTACAATTCAATACATTAATTCATATTTAAATATCAAAGTAATACAATTGATTAGTCTACCTAATCACATTCTTAAGGATTTGGTTAAGATGCCGATTTTTCCCCCGACAACGATCACCCTTTGTTGTCGTAAGTCACCCGCATTCGCATTCACACACCTTAGTGTCCTGTATTGGGTGTATAAGCATTACTCTAGTCTTCATGAGTCAAACGGTTAGAGAATCGTGCGAATTGAACTTTGGATGAATAAATACGACCCAAAAATCAAACCACGTTCACCGGTACACGCCTACACGCCCACGTGCGCCCGGCAACCTTGCCGGCCTGGCTTGCTGCCACCTACGAACAAAACAAGGGAGGGAGAGAGATATTATTAGGAGAGATGGGTGAGGGTTTAGAAAGAGAGAATGTGGGTAAGAGATCAGAGAGAAGGGAAGTGAGAAATAATGATTTTCTCATGTTTATAGCTATATATATATTTCCCTTTGGGATCAAGAAAGAAAGAGAAGTGAGAAATGATGATTTTCTCATGTTTATAAATATATATTTCCCTTTGATTTTTTTATCCAATTGCCACATGCTCTTTAGAATTTCTGGTCTTCCCAATATCCTCTCCACCTCCTACTAACTTTCATGACTCATTCCCTCCACCAACTTTCCCATATAATATATTAATAAGTACCTTGTATTTGTATTGTATTTTCTTGTATTTCCTTGTATGCGCGCGCGCGCGCGCACACACACACACACAATTAGGTATATGGGTATCTCATGCCACTACATTCATATATATATATATATATATATATATATATATATATATATATATATATATATATATATATATATATATATATATATATATATATAGTGAGTTGATCCCCTAAGAACGGTTCTCACGGATTCCTGTGAGAACTTTCATGTGAGTCGTCGGATCTAATAGAGATCTGATTTTATTTGATTTGATCTATCAGATCCGACAACCCACGTGAAAGTTCTCACAGGAATCCGTGAGAACCGTTCTTAAGGGATCAACTATATATATATATATATATATATATATAATTATATATATATATATATATATATATATATATATATATATATTATATGCATGTATGTATATACATACATGTATATACATACATACATATATATATGTATGTATATACATATACATATATATATATATATATATATATATATAATATATATATATATATATATATATATATATATATATGTATGTATATATGAATGTAGTGGCATGAGATACCCATATACCTAATTTTTTTTTTTTTTTTTTTTTTTGGGGAGGGGGGGCTTGTGTCATTCCGGAGGAATTTGAACCTGAATCCTTTCCGCTCAAATACAACTCTCTGACATTCGAATACAAGATCCATTCCGTTGAATTTGATTTATATTATTTCAAGTTTCTATAAATAAAAATCAAGTGTTTTGAATACTTTTGCGCATGCATCAAGTAAGAAAAATATTGACGACCTAAATAGAAAGTTGGTTAGTTTAATGGTGTAGAGCATTTGAAACTTAACAAAAATTGGTTTGTAGGGGTTTTAAATGTTTAAATCATGACCAAATAGCCGGATTGATAATTTGTATGTCTAAAGACATAAATTTAACCAACTCATTACTTTCAGCCGTCCATTTTGCACCACTTGATGGATGGGAAAAAAATATTCAAAATACTTGATTTTTGATTTATAAATACTTGAAATAATACAGATCAACTTCAACGAAGTAGATCTTATATTTGAATGTCGGAGGGTTATATTTGAGTGGGAAGGGGAAGTCTATCTCTTTCTATATATATATATGTATATGTTCAGGTATATGTAAGTATATGCTTTGTATTCCCAATATATGTATATATGTATGTGTTTTATACTTGTAGATGTCTCACTTGATTATTCATTTCAATTTTTTATTAATCCTACCAAAATTGTATTATCACATGAGTAACCGAGTTAATTATCATAAGTTATTCAAAAAATGAAAAGCAAGACATTAAACCATGATTAATTAGACTGGGCGTTATAATTTTTTTGTTTAAATCCATCTATCAATGTTACTAGTTTGGATTATCTTTCTACTCATGATTGTAATTTTGATGAAACGTTACAAATTTCAGTTATACCACTAATTACTGTTTTGCGCACACACACGTTTCAAATCAGACAAAATCTAATCTAAAAGAAAATAAAATAAGAAATTGAAAAATTAATAATATTAGAATCTTGAATTTCTAATAGAAAAAGGAAACTAATAAAAACATCAAATTCGTTTCTAATAAGCACAATTTAATATATTACGAAACTTGTCTAGATTTTACACATCGTCCCCATAGAATTTGCGGAATTGCCCATGTAACTTGAAAGCATCGCAACTTACGCACACACTTCGATTTTTGCGTTCCAAGATGCGATGAAATGATCTTTCGTTCTCTTGAGGTTGGTGTAGACAAATATGATTTTTTAAACTTTTGAACTTATCAAATTTATTGAATTTTTTTACAACAATCAAACAATTTTATATAAATAATTTAAAGAAAATAACTTTAGATTAAACTAAATAAACTAAATTATAAAAGTATTTGTCAGATTTTCTAGATTTTAGATCCAATAAAAAACCATATTTATCAATCCAATAACTTAAACTACTAGTATCAGGGGAGAGCAGAGTTCAGTTATAACCGAAATAACCGACAAAAAATCGAAAACCCGGAACCCGAACCGAATCAAACAGCTCTAATTCGTTGGGTTTCAGTTTTTGTGTTCCAAAACCCGACCCCGACCGAACCGAACCGAATCTCTCACCCTATATATCACCCTACTCAAATTCAATTTAGTGAATCATATAGTTCATGATAAAAACTGGTGGAAACTTATCTCATTACTTTTAGTAATACCATCTTTTTTATGTTGAATATGTGAAAGCTATGTTAAGTACACCATCACAATTGAGAATAATATTTATATTAATATAGTTTTTTTTTCATTCTTATCATTAAAAGTTAGTAATAATTATATGAGCTTTTGATATAAGAGCTCAAATACAATGTAAAAGTTTTAGAATATGAAATTTTCAATTCACATTAAGATTAAGGTCTTTTTCTTATTTCTAATTTGGGTAATGGATATTTGAGATTAGAATATTAAAGGATGATAATATAACGGTGATTAAAAAATGTAAGAAATGATGGCAATATATTGGCCTAACCGAAAAAAACCGAAAAATCGAACCTAACTGAATCGATTCGGTGCGGTTCGATTTTTAAGCCTAATCGGTTCGACTTCGATTTTGTAAAATTAGTAAAAATCGAACCGAACCGACCGATGCTCACCCCAAACTAGTATGATTTTAAAAATTTAAACACCAAAGTTGTGACAGATTTTGACCAGATTATTAGGTTAGCAAGCCCATTGTCATTCCACCACTGAGCCTGATCACGTTCAAACATGTAATTCTTTTGCGCAGAAAAATGTGCTCCCTTCTTCTTATGTTTGTTTGTCCAAATTTTTAAAGAAGGAAGCGAAGAGATGGGATTTTTGATAAAAATAATTTTTTTTTTGCGTGAAAAGGTGTGCTCCTTATTTCTTCATCTCAAATTGTATCCAAAAAAAGAAAATGTTATTGAAAGAAAAACAAACTGGGAAGAAACCTATTTTTCATTCGTTCTTCATCTCCTTCATCCTTGCAAACACCAACATTATGAAGTACCTTAGGCCTTCAAAATCTCCCAAACAATTTAACAATTGATAACAGGCGTCAACAGGGATATCTTTTTGGGGCTCAAAACTTTAAATTCTGTTCAGATCCAATAATATTCAACTTTTTAGAGAGTATTTAAACTATTTAATTCCAAGCCCACGTTGCAAGGGAGCCCAATTCCTCCTTGTGCCCGGTCCACCATTACTGAGCGCTTGGAAAAGCAGCAGCAATCACCACTTTCTGATCGAAGCTCAGTGGTGGTTTCTGCTCAAGGGCACAAATGTACCCAATCAAAGACCTAGCGACCACCGCCGAACACGCGGCGGCGGCGGCGGATGCCGGTGGCGGCGTTGCACTGTGGAGTCTAGCGCCGGAGGAGGAATCGGTGGTTGGCGATCTAATCTCGTCCCTGGAACGTCGGCGGCTGTATCGCGAGGTGACGCTGGCTCTCAGATCGGGGCTCCGCGACTCCTCGGCCGATTTCTCGTTCCTGAGGCTGCGAGGCCTCCGAAATCTCCTCAAATCTCTCAGAACGATCGCCGATTCCGACGCCGCCATCAGCCTCTTCCGCCAATCTCAGACCATTCCCCAGCTCCAAGGTAAAGCTACTGATCTTCGAATTAGTTTCGAACTACCTCACCTATCTATAGCATCATCATCTTTGATTACACTAGAGATCCAATTAAATTAACATAAATTTGTCGCAAACAAATGAGTAGTCCGCGAGCAAATTAACTCACTGTTAATGATAATTGATAGGAGAACACGGTAACACAACAAACACAATCGAAGCTAGTACCCAATATCAGAACTTTGACAAGTGGAAGAGTAAGTGAACATTAAACTGAACTCTAAAGCAGCATTGTATTTGAGGACAGTTAATCTTGCAAGTGGAAGAGGAGCCTTGAAGACATAAAACCCCTACCGGGAAAAGGCCCAACTATCTTCTTCTTGGAGATAAATCTCTCTTCCTTGAGGATTACCACCAGCTTTCTCATCCAAAACAGAATAATTCTTGATGAGGGATGCTAATTCATCCTCATATCTGGAGGATACAAAATGAGATGTTGGATTCACGAAGTAATGCAGGCCATACCTCATTATTTAAGGATTCACTTTGTATGTGGAAGAGGACCATTTACCAAAATTCCCTTCTTGATGAATCATAAAAGAGATTTAGTGATCTTATTCCAACAGGAAAATGATGCAAGTCCTTGAAGTGGTTCTGTACCCTTTATAATGGGAAATAAATTTAAATTAGAATAGATTAGTTTAGATGAATGTCATTTCCAATAAATGCCAATAGATCCTTAGTTTGTGTTCATATATATGTAGGCTTGAGTTAGTGTGCATGGAAGAAAGAAATGACTCTTTGTCATTGTCATCATCAGCAGCAACAAAGTGTTTTCCCATTAAATCAGGTTCAACTATGCAGCATGACTCAAAGTCAGCACACCCATAAAGAATTAGTCAAATTTACCCGACTTTCCTTCTTATTAATCTTTTATGATGTGCTAAATCTCTGGCCAGGGCAATCATAAGGTAGAAGGTCATTCCATAGAACCTCTACGTACACAGATGTGCCTGCCACTTTATTTGGAGCGAGAACATTCTAGCAAAGAAGTCTCATTTCCTTATTTTAGAATTATGAGTTGCCATATATTTAGATACAATGTATCACATATTTATATGTTAGTGCCTAGATACAATATATGACATGTTTATATCTACTATAAATAAAAATCAAAGAGAGAGCCTATCAAGCTTTCTCACTCTTTCTATATTATTCTAATATGGTATCAGAGCGAGATTTCTTCTGATCGTCGGTCACGCGCCTCAAGCTTGCCCTGGGCCGCGCTTATGTAGCACGGCCTAGAGATGAGTCATGTTCTGCCTTCCACTTTCTGCTTCAGATCTACTCTTATTATGCCGCACTCTCTCTATTAATTCTGTCGTCTTCCTGCCGCTTCTACCTATTTCTATTGTTGCTGCTTCCTGTTCTTGTTGTTGCTACTATCGACTAATCAACAACATCTACATCTATTCCTATTGCTGCTGCTACATGTACCACTACCTGCTAGTGCTGATTAACTTTGCAAGCTACAATCGTCTCTCTCTCCAATTGAGTTTGAGTCTCAAAACCTCCCTTTTCTACTGAGTTTGAGGATCTCTCAAAACCTCCCTTTTCTACTGAGTTTGAAATTCTCTAAAATTCTAATTCTATTCAAGGAGATGAATATGATCTTTTATGCAATCTTTGTCCAAGCGTTTGATTCGACTCAAATCCAGTTCACTTCGATTTGTAGCTTCGGTATCAGCATGATTGATTCAACAGATTGGCATCAACATTAGAAATTTTAATTTTGTTTAGAAGATATTTTATTAGTCTTTGTAACAAGCTGGGCATGATAGATATTTTCGCTCCAGCTTGAGGGGGAGTGTTAGAATTATGAGTTGTCATATGTCTAGATATAATATATCATATGTTTATATGTGAGTGTCTAGATACAATGTATCACATGTTTATTTCTACCATAAATAAGAATCAAAGAAGAGAGAGCCCATCAAGCTTTCTCATACTTTCTCTATATTATTCTACCTTAGATCAAGAAAGAATCTAACAAAAATTAAAACTTGTTATAAGAAATTAGATTTATCTTGGAGTCACAAAATAACAACAGATGCTTATTACTTACAATATAAATCATAAAATTTCCTAGTAGGAAACTTGATTGCAAGATTATAAAACTCAGGTAAAGTGGATTATTAGTTTTGAAGAAGATTACTAACTGTTGTCCAGACCTAGAATGAGAAAAACAAGGAAAAAGCAAGAAGAATATAAGCAGTGTTTTAAATATCGGATATCGGCGATATACCGGTCGGCAAAATTATGTACCAGATACCGAGTAATATATCGCGATATGGTACTAAATATCGGTTGATATATCAATAGTAAATACATATAAAATATTATTAAAAGAAATAAGTTATTATCCAAATATCATATAAAACATCATTGAAATATCATAATGAACATAGAATAAAATAAAACAATCTCTCAAGCTAATAATAATAATTATTATCCAAATAAGTAATTATAAGGGCCGATATATCAGATATTTCATCTCGGATATCGGCCGATATATCAGCCACGTGGCGATATATCAGCCAATATCGGTCCAAAACGATATCCGATAAATTTTTGCACTTATCGTATCGTTTTAGATAAAATATCGGTATCTCGGCCGATATACTGGTATATCGGCCGATATTTAAAACAATGAATATAAGACAAAAAAAGTGGATGACATGATGTTTATAGAACAAGTCTTCTAAACAAACACAAACCTATACATCATCATTCGCTAATTTATTCAGTTACGACTCACATTTGGCTTTTATGTAGGCCATTACCACTTACGACTAGTATTTTCCTTTTAGGAGATAGGGGACTTAGTTTTTGGGAGAGAGTAAGGGAGGTATATTAGTCAAATCAGGGGTTAAGAGGAGAAGCTAAAATAACTCTCGGAAAAGATGGAGTTATAAACACCCAAGTACTCCTTGTTTTTTAGAGAAAGAGGGTGTTTTTTCTTTTTGTAAAAAAATGTTTCCAAATAGCAATTCTATTGTTTCTACTATGAATTATCATGAGTTGCATGATGTTTGGGAAATTTAAGAGGGAGTTAGATGCTAAATCCCTCCCAACCCCACATTCAAACAACGCCTTAGGATACAAACTTTTAATCCAAACACTCTTCTTGGGATGCTATAACTAACACTCTTCTTGGGATGCTATAACTAACACTTAATAAGAACCTGAGAAAAGTAAGAATATGGGAATAACATAACTGAATCAAACAACTTTATTTAAGAAATTGTTGCAGTTACCCCTTAAAAATTGTAATCTTATTAAAAAACCAATTAACTTCAATGCATAGATTTTGCTTGCATTGCTTCTTGACCTCTCGTCGAGTCACTTTTTGTTATATCTCCTCCTTGTTTCCTTGGCCCTTATGAAGTTTGATAGTAGAGACTAACCAACATTCATCAAATATTGAAAGTTTGGAAAGTGGCTCTGGTGATAATGAAAATTATGGCATCACGTTGATGGGAATCATGATGCTTTGGAGTTTGGAGCAAATAGTGAATAGGTAGAGGTGGAACGGAAATGGTGATCTTGAATGAAGTGCAACAAGCCTATTTGGAACTAGTGAAAGTATCTCAATTCACGTTCATTAGATATGTTGCTGGCCAGTGTTATAAAATGCGGTTTTTATTATTCGTGTGGTCCATCACAAATAACGTATAATCAGATTATGTGGGGATTAAGCAGTAATTATGTGGAATTAAATATTTTAATATATTTAATTATATTTATACGCACAGAAATATGTACAATTAATTGTTGAAAATGTCTACATAATGACATTAAATTGTGAACTTGAGCAATAATCATTAAACTAATGAACTAAACATTAACAAAAATTCATACACAATGTTATTAAACACAAATGGAAGCGATTAATCGAGCAGTTAAATGGCCGGTTAAACGAATAAAAGGGACTAATCTAGCGACCGCATAATATGAGCGATTTTCTTTAAATTTCAAGGTTAACAGCGAATAGGATTATGCAGCCATTTTTTTTCAACACTGCTGCTGGTTAGTTATACTTAGCTTTCGACGGATGATGGTGGGTTTGCAATTGTATAAGGCCCTTTTTGGAGGGGTTGCAACTTGCAAGGGCTTTTGTTTGGAATGATCAAAATCTTTCTACCATTTAATAAATTATTGCGGTTACCCTTCTATAAAAATGAAATTAAAGAAAGTAACTCTTTTTTAACTTAAGCACATATCGTCTCTTCTTTTGCATTAAAAGTCTTCATAAATAAATAAATGACAATAATGAGTTTATATAAATCCATAATTTGGGGCGTTCAAATTGAGAATACAATTCATTGGTCGCAATTTAATGCACAAACCCTCTAACTCCAAGTTTTAATATATTTTGAAACTTCTAGGTAATAAATTTGCATGACTTGGTATAAAGATTTTGTGGCAACCAATTTTTAAGTGAGAAAATGCAAAAAAAAAAAAAAAATTTGTCTTATGGTTATAAGCATCTTGTTTCAGGTGATGCATAAGAAAACTTAAAAAATATGTAATTTTCAGTTCGAAGGCAAGTGTTGACCGTGATAAATGGTATTAATCTTCCATTTGAACTACGCAATATGCAATCTACAACAAGAGAATAATAAGTGTCTTGCCTCTATAACAAAGCATACAACACTGGTGCAGACTTCACAATTGCACAATGTTGACGATGCTTAGGAATTATCACGACTTAAACACATATGAAAAGATATCATAATATTCCATGGATCCCAACATAGGGAAACAACTTGTTATCTAAACTATTCACTTTAAGTGCCATGACAGCAGGCGTTACACTTCAAAAGCATTTATTTTCTATCGTTAAACAACGTGAATGTTGTAGATGAGGATAAACACATAGAAGTTGTTGTTTGAATGCCACATTATTAAGTTTGAATAGCTAAGGTTTTGATTCTTCCTACTGGAAGAATCCTTCTCTCTCTCTCTCTCTCTCTCTCTCTCTCTCTCTCTCTCTCTCTCTCTCACACGCGCGTGTGCGCGCATGCCCAAACACACATAAATGAATTAACAAGTGTTTATACCTTGAGTTGTAAGAACTAATTAAAGGTTCTATATTCTTTCTACAACACCTTGCTCCTAATAACACTTCCCACATTCGATCATTAATACTTGTTTGATCGGGACCATCCATTTACTAGTGCAAAAAGTGTTTACTGATGCAAGGCATGGTCTCTTTCGACATTCTCTATTTAACACCTTAATGAATGAGGGATCCTCCATCACACCCCCCCCCCCCCCACCCCCCCCCCCAAAAAAAAAAAAAAAAAAAAAAAAAAAAAAAAAAAGGAGAGGGAGAAGAAATGATGTCGAGGCATTGTTCCAGTGGTCCTAGAAATTTACGCCACCATAATCATTTGATTTGGCATTTCCCATAGGTATAGAAAGCTTTAATGCATCTAGGTTGGAGGGATCCTTGAATATTTGATAATGCTTGACAAGGATACGTTGGCATCAAACAAATCTATGGCTTCAAGTATGAAGAACTGGTCTCTTAGTGGCATAAATCTCCTTCATATGTTTGTCATCTTATTAAGTTTTTTATTTTGTAGACTTTCATCATCTTATTCTTCTATTCCTTTGGTTGATTTGATGATTAGCCTTATGCTAGGCAATTGCAGTAAATGAGCTAATCTGGTTGATATGGACACAATCAATGTAGCACAAGCACTCATGTCATGAGGTCATGTCATGTCAGACACACATTGAATATGCGTGTTGGACACTTGTCATGTGTATCTCTAATATATTTGCCGTCTGTCTGCATGTCGTATCCATGTCATATGCTACATGTTATGTCCATGTCAGTGTGGCAGTGTCCATGCGACATAGAGCATAATTCACAGAGCGGACCATCATGATCTGTTCCATCATTTTTGTTCGAATTCTTCACATTGTTTCTCTTTGCATATCAGTGCTTCTTGTTCTTTATCCATGACCCAATACTTAACTTAAGAATCACTGTGAAAATGACCAGATTTTCTATACTTCTACTCTTCATCTCAACTTGTTTCTCAGATCTCAGCCCTAATTGAACATTAAACCAATAATCTCATAAGGTATCTACAGCAAATAGAATGTTTGATTTCATCGTCACTGGGGATAGTTGTACTCTCAGTTTTGGACCTGTCCTGATAGTCATTAGATGTTACACATTCACATGGTTGAAATCAAAGCTTCAAGTTTCCCTTAGTAATCAACTTGAGGTTAATTCAAAATTTGGTGTTTTTCATTTTAGCACTCCTGCATGAGTGGTAATATGTCCAGCTGGCTCTCTCTCTCTCTCTCTCTCTCTCTTCACACACACACACACACACCACACACACACACAGAGAGAGAGAGAGAGAGAGAGAGAGAGAGAGAGAGAGAGAGGACCAGAATTCACCTGACCTGTTAATTGGTCATTTTGATCAGCTGACCCGTTGATTGGTCATTGTTGCTTTCACTTCTAGCTCAGTGGGTCATGCATGTATTCTTGATTACTTGCTTAGTTAGTCAATACTAGTTTTCTTGCCCGTGTACTAATGCACGGGCTTAAAACAAATATTGAATAGCTCAATTAAGAATGAAAATCAAGTGGGTCCAATGAATTCTTTTGAAGAAAGTATAACACTTTAAGTTCAGACATAAATAAGAGAAACACAATAATCTACTCTATAATATTAATTTACTAATCGCAATTTTTGTTACTCAACAAATTATTTATAGCCAAATTCACATGTAGTAAACTTAAAAATATAGCTATAATAGCTTTTCGATTCAAGTTCAGCTTGTTAGCATTGTAGATAGTATGCATGGAGAAACCCAAAACACGTCTTAAAGGATATGCGTCACTCAAAACTGGACATACTTTCTACATGAGATAAATTTAAATCTAATATCAAATTGCATTGTATAATAATAAAAAGATCAGAGATGAATATAAATTAAGTTGAAATTACTATCACATTTTATATAACAAAAAATTAAAGCTGATTATAAATTGTGTTCTTAAAGAAATAATTGGAAAGTAAACAAATAATTTTATTAGGATCACAAATTGCATTGGATTGGACTTGGATTAAGATTTAGAAAATATAGTTCAAGCTTGGCATTGAAGACCTGCTTTGGATTCAAGCCGGTCTTGGATTGACCCTATATCTGATCTGAAATCGACCTGTGTCCCTGTTGGAAATTTCATCCAGGTCTTACTATTGCTGAGCAAAGACCCAACTTAGATCCAGATCTAAACTAATTATTTTGATTTTTCAACATAGGCCATAGCTAGGCCTTGAACTTGAAAGTTCAACAACCCACTCTCGCCTCTTATTGCCTGAGTCAGGCTTCAAGGGCCATGCATGAAGGGGTTTGTTCGAAGTAAGGGTGTAAATGAGCTGCATTCAGATCAGGTTCATGTAATATTCATACCGATTTTGATAATGAAATCGAATTTAGACTTGAAAATGGGTGAAAATCACTTTCTATCCAGTTCTGATCAGATTCAAATCTTGCCAATTGGAATTATTTTTCAGAATGGTAGCTCAATTATATAAAAAGAAAAGTCAATTTTTTTTACTTTATTAGTTCATAAAATTAATTTTATATCTATGAAAGTGATCTTAATGTCATGTAAAACAATTTGGATCACAATCACCTTCAAGTCAATAGAGCAGAAAATTAGAGGTTTTCAAAGAAGAACAAGAAAATTGGAATTAGGGTTTAAAAAATGAATAAAACTTCTCACCTCTTGCACCACGGGCTTCACACTCCTTACACCAGAGCTTCACACCCCAATCTCAAAAACTTAGGAGCTTAAGAAATTTTAACTGAAATTTTTTTATTCATTTATTGTCTACCAATAAGAGAAGTCTAGGGCCTATTATAGGCTTAACAAAGTCCAGTCCCTGGATATAACTGATGTGGTATTAAAAACACAATAAATAACTAAACTTAAATAAACTAAGGCATAAAAGAACTAACAACCGGTGTGATGTTTTCATCATTTCCCCCGGGGTGGGGAAAACTCGACCC
Source organism: Agave tequilana (assembly GCA_038442645.1). Lineage (NCBI taxonomy): Eukaryota > Viridiplantae > Streptophyta > Magnoliopsida > Asparagales > Asparagaceae > Agave > Agave tequilana. Next base: position 424,330 of record JAVJIF010001108.1, on the reverse strand, counting down.
TGTCGAGTGAAAAATCTCCACACGAAGCATCTCAACCAGGCATGGTGGTGTGCATCAAGTCTGAACCGCGGTGGTGGAGGTGAAGCTGACCTCCGTGACGAGTCGGCTATAAAATATAGTAGCTTGATCAAGGCACAAATAGTAGATAGAGGCGCATCGTTCTTGTTGAAGACGGAACTGATACCAAGATCTCATGGGATATCAAACTTGTCAGTCATGAGCGCAATCCTCCTTAGAACTCTAGAGGAACCTGTGTTCCTCATAATCTCATTGTGACTCGTGACAATCACCTCATTGTCAACTGCAAATTCCCGCAACATACTATATGGATATATAGAAAATTTATAGTTTTCTTTGCAATTTGTTGTATAGTGATAGCATCATCATGTATAACAACCTAACAGGCAAACGCAATCTAGGCGTAACTCCTAATGATAGGAAAATGAGATATATGAGATGTCTAAAATGACACATATCGAACCCCGCTAATGGTAAACTGGATTCATGAATAAATTCTAAACAACCACTAAAAGAAGAAGCACTAGAAACAACCTTTTAGATCATAGCAAGGAACTCGTGATTCACTAAAAGATGTACGATAGGAACGATCATAAAATCATAATCGACACCAAGGGACTTAGATGGCTCACTAGATGTAACGACGCTAGTATCAATTGTCTCATGATCAATCTCACCCTCTATCAAAGGTGTGGCAAATGAATACCTAGAAATCTGACTAGAGACTCTAGACTCCATTAATTCAGGAGCAAAATCTTTAATATCATGAACATGGGTCTCAACTATTAATAGTATACTAGACTCGACTATCGCATCCACTACTTCACTAGTACCTTTATAGGAAACATGACCCTCATCAAGAATCGGTGTGTTAGAACCAACTGATATATCTTCAATTATATTACTAGTCTTAGAAGGAACATGGACATCCTCAACAACTTTCGAGTCGTTAACATCGTCACTAGATACAATACTAACATGTTGATTTAACATCGTCACTAGATACAATACTAACATGTTGATTCTTCGAGGAGCATTGATAATCATAGTACCCATAACCCTCACACTTAGAACACTGAGCCTTGGCATTGACCAATCTTTTGAAAGTCAAGTTTATCTTTAAGCAACGTCAAAAACCTCTTCAATGGTGTCTAAATCATAAGAGCCAATGATCATATCACACCTTATTTTGGACTTTAAATCCCAAACAAACCTAGTTACGACATGAGAACGATGCTCTCTCACATCGCAACGAAGGGCTATGTAATCTTGAACTGACATATCACTCTGACAGAGGTTGTGTAACAGGTCTAAGAGACGGTTTCTAAAATATTCGGGAAGGTATATTTTCTTAAACTTTTCTTTCATTTTTTTTCAAGACTATGACAGCACTACGTCTCACGCAATCTCTTATTATTGAATTTCAGTAAATTCTAACTGACCTGATGAGTTTTCTCCAAGCAAATATGACTCTAGTCGCTTCGAAAATCCATACCAATCAAAGTAGTATTCCATATTAGCTATACAATTACTAAAAACACTAGGATCACAATAACAATCAAATTTAAAATCTTCTAGCTTAAATCCATGCGCTATTTTCTCTTTCCCAGCACGCCAATAATAGGCACAACTACTCTCATAGTCACCTCTAGTGCAAGTCCTATAACGATAATTTATGTTAAAATATGCACCAATCTAGACACAAAATGCAAGATCCTACAAACAGGCTAATGCACTGAGACTTTTAGACTCAATCAAAATCATATGCATGTACTAAATGATGACAATAAAATTTCCTAGAGGTTCAATTTCTAAATGTAACAAATTCAATCTTATAAGTGATGAGAATAACAAACAATGATGCAATCACTAGATGTCACAAATACTGCTAGCAAATTATGCAGTTCACTAGTATTGCAAGTAATAGGTAATTAACAATTCAGGTCGAGTAGAGTGCACCTAAAGAGGTGAGTCGTTTACGCCCTAACGCAAAAATTTTCTAAGAATCATCGGAGAAATACCCACACTAGAGAGCTGAGATCACCAACAAAAATCCTGACAACAGTAATAGAGTCTGAAAGATGGCTGCCTCGAGAACGACACAAATCGAGCCTGAAACAAGCTCAAACCACGCTACTGGTCTGCAGCTGAAAAATTACTAGGACCAAATAGGGGCTTGTGGAGGTCGGATCTGCTGTCAGAATGTTGTAAAAATCTTCCTAGTGGCTCGACACTCAGTTACGGATCCAAACTTCAAAGAGAACCCAAAACAAACTTCGTACGGGCCTGAAATGGACTTCTGGACTGTTGTTGTGCGGCTACTGTAACTGAGCCATTTAAGTCGACTCAATGAGTTGAACCGGGTTGGCTGAAGAGGACTCAGGCCGAGTCAACTCGCTGAGTCTGAACCGCGAGTTGGGTGTCGGGTTGGATTAATCACGGGTTGGTTAACCCGAAAGCAAACCCAATTGATTAGCATGCTATTAGATTGGATCAGGTTTAAAACACACCCAAATGAACCGATATAAATCCAACCCAACTTTCTTTCTCTGCTCGAAAGCTAGGGTTTGTAGACCCTTTCAGGTGGCGGTGGAGCACGGGCGGTGACGATACGAGGTTGGAAGAGGACTTTGCGGCGGAGTTGACGAGGAAGAGGATGACGAAGGTAGGCGTTGATTACGAAACTCTGATCAATGAGGTGGCGAGGTCAAGATGAATATGGCGGCAAGATCTCGATGAAAACGGCAGCGGCGAGATCAGGTCTTGTCGAAGGAGACAACAACAATGAGCTGATGGCGAGAAGATGACGAGGGCGAAGAGATCTTGACGAGATATGGTAGCAACAACACGGATTGGCGCTGCTGGCGTTCGGAGGAACTCGGAAACGTTGAAGATGAAGTTGGCGGCGTCGATCGATGGTGTGTAGAGGTCGATCGACGAAATCGGTCGTTGGTGACGACGAAGTCGACCGATGATGAGGATATGATGTCGGCGGCGTGAAGTTGAAGCGACAGTGAGTTTCTTGAGATTGGTGATGGAGCTCTGTGGCGGTGTCAGCGGCGTGTTGTTGAAGTTGATTGGTGTTTGCATGTGAGAGAGGAAATGGAGATGAGGGAGAAAATGAACATGAGGAGGAATCGAGGTTGATGTTAGCGATCAACGATGAAGGCAGAGGGCGAGGGCGAGGCAGAGGTAGTCTGGAGGTAGTGAGGTGGTCGATCGAGGGAGATCAACGGCGTGAGGAAGTTGTAGTTGCGGCAGTGTGAAAGAGGTTAGGCCTTAGGTTTTGAGAGCAGAAGGAAGATGAAGATGAACCGTAGGATTTGTTAATTTCAGCTGACTTTCGGTCAAATTTTTGGAACAATAGCTTTTTTTATTCTTTTCTTTCTCTTTATTTTGATTTTTCTGTTGATTTGTTTCTTTTTTTCACTATCTAAAATCTTAACTTGCAAAGGAAGAATAGGGGGATATCTAGACCTAAGGTTTCAATTTTTTAGGAATAGATCTAGGGTTGATCTAGAACTAGGGTTTGGGAGAGGGAGAAGATTTGAAGAGAATTTGAAAATCAATTGTTGTGATATCAAAATTGATGTATAACAATTTGGATTGTAATCACCTTCAAATCAATAGAACAAAAAATTAGGGTTTTGCAAAGAAGAAGAAGAAAATGAGAATTAGGGTTTAAGAAAATGAATACATTTGGGCTTCGCACCCCTTACACCACGAGCTTCACACGCAATCTCCACTATTCTAAAAATCAGATTAATCGGCTGATTAATCCTATTCAGTGACAGCCCGCTTAATATTACTTTAATCGCTCTGATTATTGCTCGAGCGATTAATCGAGTCCAAAATGATTAATCTCCGATTAATTCCCGATTAATGCCCGATTAATTCGATTTATCCCCAATTAATCATTTAGGTATTTCATATGTTTTTATTTGAAAAACTTATCACTTTGTGTGTGTTGGATCGCTAAGTAGTTTATATTGTGATGTTGATGATTTGATAATGATCTTTTATTAAATAGTAGATGAACTGTTATTTATTAAATAGTAGATGAATTATGATATTTTATTATTGTATATTTTACATAAAGTGATACTTATGTTTTATTATTTTTAATTATTTTTCAAATTAACTTATTTAGCAATCTTTCTCCATCATTCTTTAAAGCTCATTATTTTGATTGATAAACTGACTAATTTTTTTATTTATCTTATTTTGTAAGTAAGTTTTTTGATTTGTATTTATGTTATAAAATTTGAAATCTTGGATTACTAATGTGAAGAGATAAGTTCTTTTACTTCTTTTTTATTCTATTTATTCATATTGTCTTGTTCATCATATCATGGTTTATAACTTCACATCTAGATATTGTCTTGTATAATATTTAGGTATTTTCAATAATTAACTGTATATATTCATATGTAGTTGTGTATAAATATTATTAAATATATTAAAATTTTCAAAAACGATTAATCCCCGATTAATCTCCGATTAGTCCATTAATTATTATGCAGTGTTGGACCGCACGAATAATAAAACCGATTTTTAAAACACTGGCAATCTCAAGAACTCAAGAGCTCAAGAAATTTTAACTAGAAAATTTTTATTCATTCATTGTCTATCAGTAAGGGAAGTTTCGGACCTATTTATAGACTTTTGTAAAGTCAGGTCCCCGGACATAATCAATGTGGTATAAAAAACAATAAAAAAAACTAAACTCAAATAAATTAAGGCATAAAAACGACTAGCAACTGGTGTGATGTCCTCATCAAATTGGTTCTTACTCTACCTAAAAATAACGAAATAATACTAAACAAGCTTCGAAGTAGACATTATTATAAGGTTTCTTACACTATGACAATTTTTTCATTATATGTTATCACATAAACTATTTTTAGGTTTGTTACTGGTTTCATATTCTTTAAGGATAATATTCAAGCTTAATCTGATAATATATTTTCGGGTTTGATTTGAAATCTAAAACCAATAGTAAGATGGAGTTATTTGATTTTTGGATACTATTTATTACTCCAGATCTAGGTCTTGCTCTATCACTGGTGAGTGTTTTAGATTTGGACATAAACAATGTACTATAATGAGCACCGAAATAATAAATTTCTAGGTTAACCAAATCTAAATGTACAATTATTAGAGTTTAGGAGAATTAAATTTATAATTCTAGTGAATCCGGAAAAATAAATGTGTATATTATAACCAAAATCAAAATGATGATGCTTTGAAGGCCTTAAATTATTCAATGCATGATTAACGGATCCATGAGTACACACTATAACCTTACATGTCTGATTGTTATTTGGATTCATTTGATTTCTCTAAAAATAAATATACATTATTATTTTTTTTTAAACAAAGGTCATGCCTCAGTCCTATTTAGCAAATGAGTAGTTTGAATACTTTGAATTTTAAGTTTTTAATCCTTGTACATGTAAGTGGTGGCATGGGATTGGGAGGGAAAATGCTCCCTTGACATGACAAAAGGAGAGAGTGTTTCAAAGAGATTTTTTTTCCTAGTTTTTTCTACTCTTCTTTAATTTAGAAAATTGACACTTGGCAAGATTACTTGAGATCTCTCTCTCTCTCTCTCTCTCTCTCTCTCTCTCTCACGGTTGCTATAGAAGAGAGGTGACACTTGGCACTATTCTAGTTGTGGTCTTGTGTGACATGGCAAAATTTTGTGAGGAGAGAGAAAAATCCCTCTTTGCTTAGTAATAGATATAGAAGCATTTTGCTAACCCATTAGACAAGTGTTAAACATGTTGATAACAGTGCATGGAGCTAGTTCATTAAATTCCTATAAAAGTTTTGCCCAACATAATGTGCCAATATAACACAACATAAAGTTCTCCTAGTGTGTCTCCTTAGAAAACTATTTAAGGAGTCGGGCTAAAAATCTCACCATGAATCACCTTTAAGGATGATCCGCTCCTTCCATGTTGATCCACATGTCATCAAATGATTGTGTACAAAAAATCATGTAATTTGGATTTTTTTCACGTTGATTAAACGGTGTCATTTGTTTTATTATTGAAAAACATTCATTTGGTAAGCGTTTGATGCATACTTAAAAAGTTAAAAGTGCATAAAAAAAACATTCATTTGGTAAGCGTTTGATGCATACTTAAAAAGTTTAAAAGTGCATAAAATTATATATACAGTCATCTTATGACGTGTGTGTGTGTGTGTGTGTGTGTGTGTTTACCACTTCGGTAAACTATCATAATACTGGTATAATCCACCAACCAGTCATTAGGTGAGATTGTATTAATTTCATCTTTTTGTTGCTAGAGGTTAAGCCATAGCCAATTCATAAATCAAATAAGAGTTACCTTGTTATGATGCGTGAGGTGTAGTTGAATTTCTGCGGTTAATAGTTACAAACTTTACCTATCATAGCAGAGAGGTTGCTAATCCCAAGGGTTTGAGAACTTAGTTTATAATATGTTTGTGGGATCCTTTGAATAATAATCATTATCTAAGTATGCCTGAAAAGTTTTGATCATGTATATATCTGATATAAAAGCTCTATGACTAAGTAAAGCATTTTATTTGTAACAGTGGTTCCGGTTCTTTTTGAGAATAGTTTGCAACAATTAAAAGGTGATCCTGTAGTGAAGCTAGATCACATCTTTGGTGTGGAGCCTATGAAGATAAATAGCCCTGCCACTGACTCTGAAATTGCTCTTGCCCTCAGAGTTCTGGAAGGATGTTGTCTTCTCCACCAAGAATGCATTGCTCTGGCTCACAAGTATAAAGCAGTTAAGGTAGGTATTGAATTTTATTTGCACTATTAAACAGAAACCCATTTCAGGTTGCATTCATTGTTTTTGTTTGACTTTTTGGTAGTTTCAGTTTGGTATCTCATAACGGAATTAAATGAACTGAAAAATTTATAAAGTCTATGTTGGTAACCAGGGCATCTGATTTCAAGGTTTAATTGGAACCATCATAATACATGAACATATGCTGAATTTTATTTGTCTCATATTGTTATCTTTATGAACTTAAAACATTGCATAAGCTATTTTACCTCTGTATGCCTTAAAAATTAAGTTATCCTTATTTCTTGGTGTTTATCAGTGATGATTACATAGTATATCCTAGGGGTTTGGCATGTAGGATGTTCAACTTTTATAATTTCCATTTGACTGTGCTTTGTGAGTGCCTGCATATGCTTTCTTTGGCTTGCTACTAGCTTCCTTCTTATAATTCTTGTGATGTTTAATTTTCTTCTTTTATTTTATCCTTTCATATTTTCTCTGTAGCATTTTGTCTTGTTTTTATATAGATAAGATATGCTAATCTATGACACCTTTATATCTGTGGAACTGTTATTTTTCTCTTTTATTTCCATGTTGCTTTTGTTATTATTCTGCTCTGCCATCTCCGACCCCCTCTGCCTTCCTCCTTGCCGGCCGTCACACGCACAGATAAACACACACACACACACACACGCACGTGCGCGCACACATGGAAAGAGAATGTACAGAACCAAAGCTACCACCAAAGATTCGATCCGGGACCTCTCACATTTGATGGAGTTTCTCTAACAAATCTTCTTGTTCCCTAAGGTTTCTTTTTCAGTTATAATTCTTAAATTCTTCTGTTTTTCTCACATTATTTAGGTTGGTTAAGAGGATTGTCCGCTGTGATATAAAAGGTTCTCATTTTGAATTCTTGCATTGATTTATATTTAGTTTCCATATCAATCTTGGGGATTGTTACATTTCTTGTATTCACATTAACATCTGTTAAAGAGTTTCATTTTTTCTGCTGTACGTGATCATTTCTTAGTTTCTGGCTTTTGATACTTCACCCACCTTTTGAATAGGATAAAGAGGACGGAAACCCATCTCCTTGAGCCATGCACATTGGTTATATGGCAACCCTCAGAAACTTACACTCAGAATCTTTGCTGTAGTAGTTTTGATGTTCATCTAGTTTCAAAACTTTTGCAATCAACATTAATAAGGAAGTTGCTAATACATTTTAGCACAAATTTCAGCATGATTTAGTTTCTAAGGAAGGTGATAAGGAATATGCTTTGCTCAAGAAGAAGCTAATCTTAATTTGTCAAAGCATGTTTACCCTAATAAGGAAGTTTCTAATAATTTGTCTAGAGATGCCTTTGAATCATCTGGTATATTTAGCAGGTGATAGAAATTGATATTAATTATAGGAGAATGATTTGTAACACATTTTATTTTTGGTTTTTTTGTAGGAAGTTTTACATTTTGAATCTTGTAAAAACCTTTTCTTTTCTGATTTCTATTATCTTTAGAGCTTGTAGAATGTTGTGATTAAGTTTATGAATTTCCTGGTATATGTCTCTTGGTTCTGATGCAATCACGTGATTAGCTAGCATCATATATTTCTGTGTGAATCTACCAGGTTGAATTATTGCTGGAGCCTATAGTATTAATGACTTATTGGAATTGCCATTTTGTGCGTGTTTGGTGTTACTCTGTAGTTTAGTTTCAGTCATTGTATTTACTTCTTTCACGTATTCGGTAGGCTAAGAACTCTCTCATTTATTAGTATACATAAAATTGGTCAACTCAACTATAACGGTATATTTGTATGCTTTCAATTTAGTGTTGTTTCAATTTGTAATTGCGAAGTACACAATTTCCTCAACCGTGTGATGATTTCATAATTTGTTTTATGATATTATCAAGACTAATAAATGTTTAACCAATGCAGGTTCTTTGAATGTGTTATCCACGCGAGGAGTGCTTGAGCAGGGGGCATGCTTAGATGCTTTAATTTCGTTAATGTTGGACTCCTCAGCCAACCAGATGGTATGATATTATAAAAATCTGCAACTTGAATTGGGTTCTGCAATAATAATTTGCTCTCTGAATATATATATGAAAATGTCAACAACCTATGGCACATGGAGTCATACTTGTCGTCAACATGTACTGCTTCCTGGTTGTTTCAAATATGCTTTACACAACTTTGTTCTTTAAAAGAAAAAGCAAAGATGAAAAAAATTACACAACTTACCATCATGGTTTATGAGCTGTCAGGGTTCCTGAAATGGGATCACATGTTTATTCACGACTTGCCCTCTATTACCTACATGTGAACAAGTCTTGCTGGCAAATTGATTGTGAGTTGTGTATATTACTGTCTTTGTTTTGCTACAAGTACCCTTAAAAAATAATAAAGTTAAGCTATTAAAATTTTGTATCAGATTTTTCATTATTAACTTTCAGGCTACAGAATTGTGAGACACGCCATCTGACGCATCATCTGAGATGTTAGAATCTTAAAGGAATATATGGTATAATGCCATCTGGAAGTGTTGGGATCAAAGGATTATATGATATAATGCCATCTTATGTGCTGGAATCTCGAAAGAATATAAGGTATAATGTTAACGACCACATAAATGGGAGTCCCGTGCTGGTTGTATGCTAGGATGGTCTCTAGAATTAATATTATAGTGTCAGCAAACTCGAGAGAAAGTTTTAGCTAGCTTTTTGAAGGAAGAACCATTTTAAAAACTCCACATAGTTAAGCTGGTTAAGAGTAGTTTACCATGATAAAATTAAAAGCAGTACTAAGTTGGGCGAGCTCTTGGGAAGTCCTTGTTTGGGGCGTCACAGATGTATCAGAGCCAGCACCAATTGGAAGTGTGCGAACTTAGCACCATATCACACAAGTGTACTTGGACCACTGTGAGAATCCCACAGCCTCTGTTGGTTAGGACTTACACATGCATGTTGGGGACAACTATTTCTCTGGTGGCGAGAATGACAGACTATAAATCCTTGGGGAATACGATTATGCTAGGAAGGTGTATGCTATAGAATAATTTGCATGAACTCAACAATAAATTTAAGTTAGAATAATTTTAAGTGAGAATTCTTTATGGAGGAACCACGATAAAGATTTCATAGCATGCTTAGAGAAAGTTGTAAAAGGATGGGTGACCTTTTAGAAAATCCTCGCTTGAGTTGTTTTATATAAGTTCTTAAATATATTATCAATGTTATTTGAAATCAGGTAAATATCCTCATAGTTATCTAAATCTTCTGCCAACAAAATAGTGTCAGCAGTTGAAAGTTACACCATGCTTAATAATCTTCATAGCAGATGTGGCAAACTGTTATGACTAGGCGTTCATGTGTTGTCAAAGTTTAAGTTGTTGCCAAATTTCTGGCTGAGGAAAAGGGACAAAGAACCTAGTCGGCTAGCAGGCAAGCGAGTTGGTCAAAGTTTAAGTTGTTGCCAAATCTACTTTATACTTCATAGATTATGTTGTTTAGCTCACACAACCAAGGAATCAAAAGTTTCTAGAGTAGTAGTAAAATGGTAAAAGTGCTATTGAGATTTGCATTCAACTTAGAGGCTTGATAATTTGATATTATAACTAATGAGCTCGTTGTAAGCCAAAGTTCCAGCAAAAAGGCATTTTCAAGGATCTGTAGAATGATAACATGCAGTTACCAAGTCTTATGAAGCTCATGAACAGTTTTCTTGTTGAGGACAGCACAAGACAACCTTGTTGAATGAGGGTTAGGGGAAGCATGACCATTATTCCTCTTTTCTGCTTGTCTTACACAACGATAGTGATGTAACACGAGAAAGGGAAAAAGAAAAAAAAGAGGAGAAATTAGGGTTTTGGAGATATAGATGATTTTGACTTCAACACCAAGGAGATCAATCTCCCACTCAACACATCACTATGCAGAGATTTCTAAACAAAGCAAAATACTTGCAAATATAAAAAGGTTTTCTAAAATAACTGAACTCTGCTAAAAGACTACATATCCTGGCCTTATATAGGCTCAACACAAAATGAGTTTTTCGACATATCCAATATGAGACTAAAACAAAGAATAAAACTATATGAGACTAAAACAAAGAATAAAACTAAGCCTAGACTAAAATAAAGGGAAAAAATAGCTTAAGCAACTAACTAAGCGGATCACGCCTATGATTCCATCAATTCTCCCGGCTTCGAAAATTCACCACTGGCGATTGGTGGCATTATGGACGATGAAATCAAATCGGGAAGGACTACGCAAGCCAAGCTCCTCAATGGTGGGTCTCATCAGCCGTGGTGGCAGGAATGAACGAACTGGAAACCGCTGTGGCCTCGCGAGAGTGTGATAAAGAGTCAAATCCTCGACGCAAAGTACCGGGGCTGATTCCAAAAGCATGGGGAATTTCGAGCTCATAAGCGCTGAACAAAGCCTTTTCAAAATCTTGCATGGACCACTGTGTCGAGTATGGAGCTTTCTCAAAGTTCCCAGTGGGAACCTCTCTGGATGCACTCTAATGATCACCTTATCACCAACTGTGATATCCTACAATCGCTTATGAGATTCTGCAACGGACTGATATTTATATTTGCCTTGTATTATGCTCATGCAACTTATGTGAGTGTGGTGCAGATGACTTAACTATGACAATGGGTGGGAGACCTAGAGGAAGAGGGAGACTGTGGGAGTTCCTAGACCTAGGTGTAGATCCATCAATAGGAGGCTGAGGAGAAAAGTGATTTTTAGTCATTAAGTAGCAGGGTGTCTTGTCATTCTTTTCGTTGACTGTTCTCTCCTTGGTACTCCCTACGATTGACTTGGGTTTGGCAGGTTTCAATACTATTTTCTTTTCGTTAAATTTAAACTCATAAGTGTTAGACCTACCCAGACTGGTATATCTAAGTCATACAACCAAGGTCTGCCCAATAAAATGTGTAGCGTCAATGTCTAAGACATCTCACCATACATGATCCTCGTAACTAGACATGTGAATAGGAACCTGACAATGCTGGGTAATAAATTGAGCAGTCTTGTTAACCCAATTCACGTTGTATGGGTGGGGATGTGGTTCATCCCTGAGACCCATTTTTTCAAGGGCTGTTTTGGCATTGATGTTCGCGTAACTACTCCCATCTATCAACTTATAGCTCTTCCCCTTATGTACAATATAGGTTTAAAGCACACTAGCCCTACACCAATCTTTGTTATTAACAGCAATGTGTATACTCCTAATAACACCTAACTGGATACTAGCAACCCTCACGTCATCATCAGAATCAGTTGCATTGCCGGTTTGCTTCATTGAACGATGGTTTTGATCTCATCATCGTTGTTTCCTTGATGGGGAGGCTCCTAGAGGATACTGTGCAGCAATGTGACTATAACCTGATACTTAAAACATTGACTACCTTGGCACTCCTAAAAGACTCACCTATCACAGATTTGCCTTTAGTGTCTTTAGTTGTGTTATTGTTTGGGTTAGGTTGTTCTCCAGCTTTAGGGATGACCGTACATTCTATAGAAAACTAAGAAAAGTTTCTATGTCTTGAGCTTGTTGGGTTGCCTGCTTCAGGGTCTTTATAACATTGCCCGCTGGATGTCTGACCTCAACCCGGAACGATATCTAGATACAGCCTGGTAGAAATCTTCTTGCACCTCACAACGTAGGATTAGGTTATCAAAATCAGTTGTGTACTCCTGAATTGATATGCTACCCTGGCGAAAGCTGTGCAGTTTATCTAATAGGCGAGGTTTATAGGAGTCGGGAAGGTATTTCTCCTCAAGCTTTTGTTTCATTCTTCTCAAGACTCTATGAGGCTCTCACGTCTAGTGTAACTCTACTCTCCTCTGTGAACCTATACCAATCAAAGTAGTAATCAAGGTCTGCTATCCAATCTCTAAAAATTTTCGGCTCAAGGTTACCGTTAAACATCAGAGGATCTATCTTAATCTTACGGATTATGTCATCGTCTCCGTCTCTGCGCCTATCGGTATTTTTCATTCTCCTATCTCGGTTTTCATTCTAGAGTTTTCTCATGTGTTCTTGTTCTCTAACTAGGGGTGCCACCGGATGCGGATTATCCGCGGATATCCGCATCCGATTCTGCCTCCAGTCCGGATATGAATATCATTTTTTCACATTCATCAATATGCGTATCCATATCAATATCTGAAAGGTGCGGATACGAATATGATAAAAGTATTATCCTATTCGTATCCGATCCGATATCCAAAGATTGGGTGCTTGATAATGATATCCGTACGGAAGAGACTATTCTTTAATGAAATGAAGCAGTAGATTTTGATATTGAGTTAGTGAAAAAGTAATAGTGGAAAATATTCTATTCTTTCAAGAGTAGCATGAGATATTTTGAGTATTTGGACATAAACTGTGATATCCGAATTGATATTTAGCACCGGAGGTTGTGTAAACCATTACTATAGCCAAATGACAATAGATACGGTGAAAGCATTGATATGTACACAATAATATCATAGTATGTATCACATTTAATATTGTTATAGATGAGATAAAAAGTAATAAATATTCATTTAGTTTATCTAACCATATTCATTTTTATATTATCCGATTAGTATTCGCATCCGATCCGCTAATCTTCGATCCATATCCGATATCTGATTTTGGCAGATACGGATATTATTTTTTCAAATCTGTAAATATCCGTATCCGTATCCGAAAATTGTGGTACGGATACAGATATGATAAAGGCAATATCCGATCCGTATCCGATTCGATGGCACCCTAACTCTTCAACTCTAAGTTTCAACTCTTGAAGCTCCTTAAGGACTAGGTCAAGTTTGGACTCCATGTCTAGAGGGTTAGGGGAATAGGTTCTTCCACTACGAAGGAGCATGTACTATGCAAAACACAATCACACGAATGCAAAGTAGTTTTCTAAGTTTCACTAGATGCCTGCACTGTATGACGAACCGAAAAAAATTTCTATTGGTTTCTAAAATGAATTATGCAAAATGAATCCTAATAGTGAAAATACAAGCAAACAGTAACTATGCACTTAACAAGAGCAACAATAACTAACAATCACCACAAAAATCACAATAGGTATGCAACGATATCACAATAATGAGAGGTGAGGTTAGAAAGTACTCAAAGGTGCTTGAAAAGCACCAATATCGAGTAATGGCTCCAATCAAGGGCCTATAGAAGCTGGTTCTGTTCCTCAGAAGTTACGAAACTCTTCCAGTATCTCTGGGAGTCAGCTACGGATCCAACGTTTCTGACGGTACTCAAATCAGATTCCGAAGGGGCTAGAAACAGACTCTGGAAGAACGATGTGCTTCTGCAGAACAGGGCTGAGTTGGCTCGGTCACTTGGGTCAGTGGAGGGACTCGGGTTCGGGTCTGGGCGATTGAGGTCGGTTCAGGTTTGAAACCCGCTTGGCTTAAACCCAGATGATGGGTTTTTATAAGTCGGGTTGAAAAATCAACTCACCCGACGCCCAAAGCCTCCTTCCTTCTCACGATCTAGGGCTTCAAGCAGGCAGCGTGCTTTGACGGCGGCGGTCTTTGTTCGAGAAGGATGAAGACAGTGTTTGCCTGGGAAGGGAAGGCAATGAGGAAGATGATGGATTTGATACTTAAGACGATGGGGGTTGATTGATGTGGAGACACTCTCGATTGACAGACGGAGGAGATCTGTGATCGTCGGGGGTGCAGGGATCTGATCGGAGTGGGAGGGTGCTGCAGATGAGACCTGGTAGCGTGTGGTGAAGATAATGAGGCGGTGCAGGTCGGAGGAACTTGGGGGGTTCGATGCAGCGACTGCAGATGAGGTAGCAGCGAGGGCAGATCTGGTTTGCCGTTGATGATGAGGATGGGTTGCTGACGGCGTTGTCATGGAGAACTCGGCGAACGAAGGCGGCAGAGCTGGTGGATCTGCTGTCGAGGGCATTGGTGGTGTCGACGCACCGAATACGACGACTTCGAGGCTGGGTGGAGGCGGAGGAAGATGATGGAGGAGATCTGCAGTGTCGATCAATGCCGTTGGAGGAGGAGGTCGTCGGTGGAGATCAGAGATGGCGTCAGTGAGGCCGAGGCTGCAGAGAGGTCGGCGCGGTGGGATCTGGATCTGATTGGTGTTGTGTCGGTGGAGTTGCCGCCAGAGATGGCACTGGGAGCTCGGTGGCGCTGGAAGATGGCGCCGGAGTCGATGATGATGAGGAGAGGGGGTGTTGCAGTGGTGGGAGCTCGGAGGTAAAAACCCCAGATGGATCTTCTGAGAGAAGAGCGGGGAAGATGATTGATGAACAGTGACAGTGGTTAAATTTTTGGGAATTTTTTATTTTTTTATTTTTATTTTTTTCTTTTCTTTCTTTGCTATAAATAAAACTGAGACTGAAAATTGAAAAGAGGAAGTAGATCTAGAGGTTTTTCTTCCGTGGAGTGAGATTTGTGGAGGAGGAACAAAACAGGAAAACTTGTTCTGATACCAAACTGATGTAACACGAGAAAGGAAAAAAGAAGAAAAGGGGGAGAAATTAGGGTTTTGGAGATATAGATGATTTTAGCTTCAACACCAAAGAGATCAATCTCCCACTCAACATATCACCATGCAGAGATTTTTAAACAAAGCAAAATACTTGTAATGCAAAAAGGTTTTCTAAATCAATTGAACTGCTAAAAGATTACAGATCCTGGCCTTATATAGGCCCAACACAAAAGGAGTTTTCCCACATATACAATATGGGACTAAAATAAAGAATAAAATTGAGCCTAGACTAAAAATAAAGAGAAAAATAGCCTAAGTAATTAACTAAGCAGATCACGCCTCTGATTCTCTTCAGATAGCCAGATAGAATCCAAATAGCATCAGCATCTACAATGAGCTCTGTTAAGCCTCTTAAATTTCAGATGACTAACATTGTAAATTCCCATGGAACCCCATGAAAATTACAAGCCTCAAATCTATTGTACTACTGGAAACACGTGTGCACGTCTATAAATATATGTATGTGTGTGCGCACGTGCAGACGTGGGTATATGTGTGCATATTCTCTACATATGCATATTGATATCATATGAGACAATTTCATTCAAGTGATTGAAAAGTCCAAATTCCATACTTTGGTTGGATAAGTGGCACCATCGTATCAATCTCTATGATTCAAAATGTAGTACACGAAAGATCTTGTGATTTCCTTGCTCTTATGATTGCAAAATTTATAATTTTTCAATAATAGAACTTTTTTCCATCCTTCGGGTAAAGAGTGTGGAATTACAAGTTGTTTGGTGTATCAGCATGAATGTTATCAATGATTCTATCAACTTGAGGAGCAGAGAGTTGACTTTTGACCACCATAAGAGAAAAGTTTCTCCTATAATAGCTGATTCCTATTAATTTCACATGTGTGTAAGAGGTAGACATGCCTACTTTTGAAAGGATATTAATGCAAATTCTTTCATTCAATTTTGATAATAGGATGTTTACTTTGAAGCTCAATTAAGCTTCATCTAAATTAGACTAAATTATCACGAGTGCTCAAACCCCAAAATTTACATGATTTTAATTTTTTTCCCCACATGACTTGAAATATTTGCTAATTCCGTATTCACTCTCCAAATCTTTATATTTTCATTTCGACACTCAATCTTATAAGTTGGGACAAACCCCCCAACCACGTTAGTTGTAGTTTGTTTTCTAATGGTGGGATGGTCAAAATACCAACTATCAAGAAAAATGAATGGTGACAGATTTCCCCTTATCAATTCATCTTCTCTCACTTTAGTGCTCTCACTTTCAGTACTTCCCCTTACTCTCATTGTCCTCTTTCCTACCACTAGAAACCCTAGTCGTCATTGGAAGGTTGAGTTAGGGAGGGGGAGAGCAGAGAGTTGTTGGGGTTGGGAGAGGGAAGGAAGTCGTGGGAGTGATTGGTTGGTTAGAGTGAAATTATTGGATTTAATGAGAGAAATTGGTTTGGTGAGAGGAAAATAAGAGGAGAAAGAGTTGAAGGGGGTATTTTGGTCAGTTTAGATAGGAATTATATTATATCTGAAACTAAAAAAAAGAATATTCCAAGAATCTTTATTATATAGACGGAGTGACTAACAACAGGGGTTTTTTGTCCCAACTTATAAGATTTTTTCTTTCTTTCTTTCTTTTTTTGTTTTTTTTGGGGGGGGGGGGGGGGTTGTAAATATGAAATAAGCAAAATATGGAAGAAAAAAACCCTTTATTTTTTTGTGCCTAGGCATTATAAGTACCCACAAAATTGACGTTCAACATTTATGAGCTCCTTAGATTTATGGTTCAGGGAAACACAGGTGTTTGTGATTTCTTATGTTACCCCCTACATGTACTATAACCTTTCCATGTGTGTGTAGTTTGTCTGTTGCGCGCGCGTGCAGACCATGGTCCTTCTGAAAAATCTGGAACACTTTCGAAGGATTTGAAACCTTCCCGTACAAATTTTTTCATGTAGCATAACTTAGCCTGTAAGGGTTTTAAAAGCGTTTAGTTCATGCTCTAAAGTTTTGATTCTCAATTTGTATGTCCTAAACTATACATCAAAGCAAATTGGTACATTCTACTATGTACTTAGACTACTTGTTGTATGGACAAGAAAATATCAAAACCATCTAAATTGTAGTTTCTATGCACGACAAGTCTTCAAATAATGTAGATCAACTTACACAGAATGGATGTTTAGTTCAAATTGCCCAGCATTGAATTCAATGGGAAGGATTTGCATCTAAACCCTTCCAGAAATACTCTCTCTCTCTCTCTCTCTCTGTGTGTGTGTGTGTGTGTGTGTGTGTGTTTTTCTATATTGGTAACACTAAAATGATTAAATAAAGATTATATTCATATATTACAGAATAAACTTCTAAGTTAAATAAATCAATGATTACTGGAATATTTATGATCCTTCACATCCCTTATTATTATAAAATTGCTAAATTATATGAATGCATGTATAATTAAAATGACTTAAAACCCCATAATTTCTGCGTTAATTATTAAATTCTTAGTCTTCGATACCTCTGGAATACATTTAAAATATGCTATAAATTATAGGAATGTCTTACAAGTATCCCACCAAATATATGAGTGTCCAAGTATCGATACGTATAAGATACTGGTACATCCTTCTTTATAAAGTATTCCTGCAAATATGGATCATTCATCTTGATGATGACATTGCAGAGGATGTTAATAGAATTATTCTGGGATGGTCAAAATGGGATTTTGCTTGTTTATCAGTATTTTGACTGTATAATTCCCTTGAAGTTGGAAGGAAATCTTTATAGGATTGGTTATAAAACCAGCCATGCTTTGTGGACCAGAATGCGAGGCAATTTCAGTCTTTTGACAAGCAACATATTCAAAAACTGAGGTAAGCGAAGAATTTCAAGGGGGATGAGTGGAAATATGATAAAAGATTAAAAAGAGATGAAAGATATGCCCATCCATGAAATATTAGATGTAACTGAATTGAGGATAAATGAGGAAATTGTTTGAGGGGTTTGGACATGTAGAATAAAGATGTGTGAGCGCGCGCGTGATGGGTTTCCAGTAACATAGTTGAAGGAGACCCTAGAAGATTAGGGAGAACAGGGGCTGACCAAAACTGTTTAGAGGCTGGTATAGAAAGATATATGGTAGATATAATTAGTCAAGGTGAGGGCCCTTAACAGAGTTGAATCATGAATGGAGAAACAGGATTTATGCAGCTGAACCCAAAAAATTTGTGATAGCTTTTCTATTGTTGTTTCTCAGAGAATCTGGGAGGTGACTTTGATATAGCACGTAGTCTTGTATGTAAATGCTTAAAATGGAATTGACATCTGTTTTTGCGTTAGATGAGGTTCCCTGTCATTTTGAGCCCCTGTTGCCAATTAGCTTGTATCAAGCGATATATACTTGTCTATATATAAAAAAAAAATCATTTCTTACAATAGTCAACCAGGTTTATTAATGCATCATATACTTCTGTTTCCCTTTGCTTAGCAGTAACCTCATCTCCATATTGGTAATCTGAGTTTTAGGATTTGTTCATAATCCTCTTGCAACCTATGCCACGTTACTTGCAAGCTTAACCAAACTCTTTATAGTTTGTTTGATTTAACATACATCCATCTCAATTCAGAAATTGAGAAAACACTCTTTTGGAAGTTTGATCTGCATGTAGAATATATATTGAAACACTCCAATTTTCTGGGCGATATTGTTGATTTGTTCTTACTTCTCCTCTAGGATTTTGAGGATAGCAGTGGCATCGAGAAAATTGCAGAACTTATAAAGGATGAGCAAGGGGATGAAAGTATAAGGTTTGTTAGTTTACTCTTACAATAATTGATTATGCACTGAGTATGCCTGCTTCAAATTGTGTTTAGGTTTAAAGCTAACCTATAGATATGTAAGATATATTTCATAATTACATGCATTTCTCTCTTTTTTCTAAGTTGCTAGTTTAGCATGCCTCTTATTTAATTTAGTATCATCATATTTCTTGGAGCTGTACCTACCACTCCAAACTAACAAATGCCAGTTAAAAGTTTCATGCAAACTGTCGCTCCTCAACCCCACAGCATAGGTTGGGTTCGTGACACTGTCGACACGTGTATGAGATAAATCTCATGCACATGTTAAGCCAATGGTTCACTTCAATAAAACAACAATATTCAATGTACAAAATAAAAATATATCTTGCTGGTGTAATGTCCCAGAGCATTAGCACTAAATACATCCTCAAAGTCTTCATGATAAAAAACACTTAGATAATGTAAAGAGTTCCATAAATAGAACACTTATGAAAGTTCTTCTCATCTAATAGCTAGATAATGTAATTAAGATACAAAGACATCTCCATAATTTCAGCATTTTCTAGACACAATCTACTTTATGTAAATTCTTTGAGTTGGAAACTTGCATTTATGTATATTTCTTGAGTTGGAAACTTGCAAACTATTATGTATTTGAAGGGGGTAGAAAACAAAGGGTAAGCCACTTGCTCGATGAGTACAATAATTTTCATTAGTGAATTAGACAAGTTTTATTAATAACAATAGGAGCAATGTTCTAAATGTCGTCCGACATTTTGAAATTTCGGCCGAAATGTCGGGAAATTCATGTGGCCGACATGATATCGGCTAACCCATTTCAAATTTCGAAATGGGGTTAATGTCACCGAAATTTCGGTGAATTTTGGAGTTCCAAATATCGGCCGAAATTAATATTTCATTTGTTTTATTTTTCTTTTGGGTTTGAACCTATTAACCCAATCCGAAATTATTTTATAAGAGAAGGGAAGGAATTAAGGCTCGTTCGCAGCCCTAATTTCATCGCGTACGAGAGAGAGATACGAGCTCGACTGACCTCCAACGAGGCCTCTACGACCTTCGTCGACACTCAACGAGTCTCCACGAGCCCCAACGACCTTCAATGAGCTTTGACTGACCTCCTACGACCTTCAGCGAGTTTCCATGAGCCCCGATGAGGACCCAGGAAACCCTGCCAAGCCCCAACGAGCATTGCCAGCCCTGACGAGCTCCCGCTGAGTTCCGCCGAGCCCCGACGAGAACCCAAGAGACGAGAATCCAGGAAGCCCTGCCAAGCTCCAACGTGCCCCGTCGTCTCTTCTCCTTCATTGTAGATTCCGCTCCGACGAGCTCTCAGATCTGGAGACAGATTCCGCTCCGACGAGCTCTCAGATCTGGAGACTCCTCACGAATCTCAAAGGCGAGTTCTCTTCCTCATTTCTTCTACTGAAAACTACTCGCTCATTCTTAATTTGATTCACATCGTTAAATATTTGGGTAATTGATTCGAATTAGAGTATCATTAACTGATTTTCACTCGTGAATGAATGCTCAACTGCAATCTATGGGTCTTTGACATTTTGTTAATGTTAATGTTAGTAGTTGGTCATCATGAAGCCTTTTGAGTCATTTTTGAATTTTTATTGGAAGCTAACTATGTTTATTGGATGGGATTAGATAAAATTATTGCTAGTATAACTTATTAATTATCCATATAGAGATATTATATATGTGATGTTTTAGAATATTTATGACATTTAGGACATACTATATATATATATATATATATATATATATATATATATATATATATATATATATATATATATATATGACCTCCAGAATTGAGCAAATGTCCTTGAAATTTTCTCGATATCCGCAATTCGACTTTACATTTTGCCTTCTGACATTAAGCCGACATCCGACATTTAGAATATTGTATAGCAGAGATACTAGAAATATTAGCAATTCTACACATCACAAAAATTTAATATAACTCAATCTCAATGAGTCATTTGATGTATAATAAATCTTTGTCGGGGGTAAAATAATCAAAAAGACAAATAATCATATAACTTTATCTTGTTTCTAAACTCTTTTAAAGTAATGTGACAATCATTATAAGAATCATTATCACATAGCACGATGCAACACTCATTTAAGATTTGCAAAGAAAATTTATCACCTTCATATTATATTTTCACGAATCAGAAATTCACAAAATTATCTCATCATCCTACTATGACTGCAAAGTATGGCTCAGTAGTATGGGAATGCACATTAAGTTCTTACAAAGTCACCCGGGGCCATAGTGTACCTACACTACCATAGGTTACTCGAAGGCCATTTATTTGACCGAGAGCCAATTGTGCAGTATACTCAACTACTATATGGTAGGCTTATTCACTTTCACTTCACTTCCCTTCATAGTCGACTTTTAAGGATTTTATAAGACATCATATTGTTGCACTTTATACTTCATTTCTCAATTCATAAAATGTACTCTTCTTATGTTTCAACTCTGAAAATTTTTCTTGAGGCCAAACACTTGCATTATTATCACTTTTAATAAACAGTTACAATACTAAATAATATCCATGTTTAACATATTATTCATAGATATGCATAAATCTTAACATGGCTAGAAACCTTCATTACTACAACTTAAGTACATATGATATAATGAAACTATTAAATCACAACAGTTTTGCGCATTTGTAATTAATATATTAAGTAACATCATGTCTGATCCATTTATGCAACATAGGTTTAATAGCACTAGTAATAAATTATGCATTTCAAAATCAAAGAATTTACTCTTCATACAAAAATATTTTGAAAGCAACTAATGAGAGATATCTACTTACCTCTTATAGTGGAAAGAATTCTTAACTTGTGTCATACTGATGATGTTTGTCCTTACAAGTCCTATGACTGGAAAGAATACCTGGTCAGAGATTCACTACAACATTTTTATTATAATTATGATTTCAATATTAGTATTACTATTGTTATTGTCATTATAATTATTATTTTGGTATTACACAAATGATCAACTTTTATAATTCGACTCATAGCTGAGTTCTTCACTGCTTCAGCTAACTCTAAGGACTGTGACTTAGTTTTTTGAATGCCAGTTTTATTTTCCATGTCTTCAGCCACGGTTTTGCTATTCATCTGCACAACTTTGTTAACCATCATAAAGATTTTAGTAATATTGGCAATGTTTTCTTGGCTTCTGGCAGCCTTACAAGAATTTTCCTTTCCTTCATCTTATGCCTATATGCAAATTCATGGACTTTATTATTGTTTTAGGTTAACACGTCATTAGGACGAATTAGGCAGTGCTGACAATCACCTTAGGCTCTACCTTCTACTTCTTTTAAGCGGCTAATTCATCTGAATTATCCACTGAATTCCTAGTTGCCAACCGAGTCATTTTCTTGCTTTTTTATGTACTATTTAATTTCCTTATTCCAGTAGCAAGCTAAGATGAAATCTCTTGTCAGCAAAATGAAGTTATGCTATTGTTGTGTAGAGTTGCTATGCAGTTTCTATTCCAATGTTAGGGCATGGCTGAGTCAATTGTGATGAAAAGGTCCTAGAAAAGCAGCTGCAGAAGTCTGTAGGTGCACACTGATCCTAAAAAAGTAGTTTAACCAGAACATCATCGATTGCACTGCAGAAATCATTGAAGGATGATATAACAAGTCCTAACAAAATCTGGCATAGAATTCATTTGGAATAAAATCTATTCGCAAAAGGCGCAAGGAAGTTGCATCTGTTGGACAGTGAGGTCTGGAACTTTTGAGATCTATGATTACTCAAATAAGAAATGAAATTATGCTAATTCTCTTAAAGATAATTCTGTATATATATGCAGCAGCATCTCATATAATCGCAAGCTAGTTTTTCAGAAAAGTGGGTTAATGGGTCTATAGAGGAGACAGATGCCCGCAATCAATACGACCCTCTCAGAAAGGTAGCATGCATCTCCAAAGTTATGATCCATTGGATTGACCATCATTGATCCTCTCTAGGTGAAATAGCTCATGCCATGAAAGTTTGCAATGATGTGATCAAGAGTATAAACTATATGTTCCATCTCTTAAAAGGGCTTGCATCTCCTATATTATGATCCATCGGATTGGCCATCATTGATCCTCTCCAAGTGAAGCCCGTGCCACAAAAGGCTGCAATTACATCATAAAATGCATAGACTATAAAGTTATGCTCCATTTAGAAACTTCGAGTATGAGGATGGGTTGAGGCCATCTATACAGAGCAGGGAAAGAGGAAGAGATTTTTGAAGTAAAAGAGATTCCTGTGTTACACTGACAAATTGTTAAAAGAAATTATAGGTAGTCTATAGGGGGAAAAAAGAAAAATTGCTTAATGGCATAGTTTGACTTTGGGCACATGGTATGCTTCATGGATGAAATGGACTGCAAGAAAGCAAACGACTTGCTGAGAATTGGAATACGCATACTACAATTATAGCAAGGGAAGGGAAAACATCTACATTATAGAACTATTTCTCATCATAGTCATATCATCACCACCTTAAGATTTTCCCATCTTAGGGTCGTGTATGGAGCAAGCTCCCTGAAAATTTTTACAAAGTTTTGCGACTAGCTATTACTGTTTCTTAATTAGCGTCATTTCCTGGCAGAATAGACTGTAGGGTATTAACTATTTTTGGGAACTATTCGCTTGTTATAGTTTGGGCTGATGATGTGCCTTAAGAAATTGCCATGAGTCCAACATTAAACTGTACCTTTAACTTTATCATCTGCTTTTATTTAATTGCAGCTGATTTTCATGGGTAGGACATGTCAATTATCTACTTGACATTGAGAGTAGGAATGTGATAAAAAGGTTTTATCTTGGTTGTAAATCAAGTGTCACTAGCACAGTGGTAAAACCTCCTCGCAGTGGGTAAGAGATCTGGGGTTCAAAACCCGCATGCACGAAGCTGCGGCCTATATTCCCAAAAAAAACGGAAAAAAACTATAAGCAAGAGAGGGGCTTGTCATAATCCTAAAAGTCCCGTTAGTATCCTTCAAATTATAGTTTGAAATGTCACCCATACTGATTTTTACTCAGATACCACTATTGCCGATACGATTGAGACGATACCGATATTGCTGCAACTGAGATAAAATAGCTGATTTGCTGATTCTGATGCCAAGAACCTGCATCCGATATCAATACCTATACCTGAGATTTCAAATCTTGCTTCAAATTCTCCTGGGTAATAAATGTTCTAAAAAAGAGGAATATATGATAGATTTTTTATAGGCAATTTGATGAGGACATCAGGGCACAAACACGATACGGACGTGTCTTTCAGCACAGGCGGCACATCACCTTGCTAGGTCCGGACATATGGTTCTGAAGCCAAAACATCTAGTATCTCAGCGTGTATTTCAGTAGATATTTCAGTACTTATTTGTGTGGAGAAGTTGTAATCAGTTTTGTACTTCTTAGTGGGAGTAGCTAGTTCAGTTTTGAATTGAACTAGTGGGGTAGTTGTTCAGTTTTTGAACTGAACTGGTAATACGAATGATTAAAACTGCTTAACAGGCTAGTCTGTTGTGATGAAAAAAATGAGAAAATGAAAGCATATCTTTCCTCACTCTCTCTTCTCCCTGGCTCTCCTCCCTCTCTATTTTCTCTCTCAACAGCAGCAGTTTTTAGCAGCAACAACCGCAAATACAGCCTTAGCAGCAACAACAATAGGTAGCATCCAGTCAGTTGCAGCAAAAGCAGCGCTCGCCTCTGTCCTTCGGCTTGATGATCCATGTTTAAGATCGAACCAAACTCACCTCTATTAGAGTACGTCGGCAAATTCCTCGAGATCGTCTATTCAGACGATCACCCAGACTTCATCTATATTTCGAGTGTCCCACCGGTCTTCATTTTGCTTTCGCATCAACTCTTTCCTTAGGTGATTCAAGAGCAACCTCCAGAAGATCTCTTTGAAATCGAAAGTGATACCGAGGTACCACCATTGGAACATCTTCATATTTGATTTCGCTCCAATATGAGATCTTCAGGTATTCTTTCTTTAGGAGTTTACCAGTTCCTGTAGTAGTAATTCTCTATTATATTATCTTTCTATTGGATGTTCTCATAAACTAAGTTGAGTGCATTATTGGTTACCTTGTATCTGTCGATCTGAACATTACATGTAGGTCTTGCCATCTCAGAGCATTGTTATTAATCTTTCAATTTGCATGTTGAATCCTGATGCATGTATACAATTTATTTTCTAATAAACATTAGTCACTATTTCAAACTGATAACTTGTAGTTTAGATCGATCTCCTTTGTTGGTGAAACGTGCTTCATTTACTTTGTTGCTGAGCTCCGTATATGCACACACGTTTCATATTATTTTGATATTAGAGCCGGGTTCTAGACTAGAAATTTTAATCATGCATGTGTAGGTTGCATCCAATAGACTTTAAGAATGTGGCATTGCATGTAAAACCATCACTTTATTTTAAAAAAATGCATTCATACATTTTTATTTGACAGTAAGCTTAATTCATAGTCAGTCCTTTAGTGTATGCCAACTCGTAGCAGTAGATCATACCTACTTCATGAGATTAGTGAATCCCAAGAATTGTTTTAAATATCAGATATAGGTGATATATCGGTCGGCAAAATTGTAAGTCGAATACCGAATACCGGGTGAAATATCGTGATATGGTACTAAATAACAGACGTCAAATCAGACATTATATCGGATGAAGAATATATATGTGGTTGCCTACTTAAATCATATGAAAATACTTAAAGTAAGTTTAGGCTTATAGACTCATAGTGGATACTTACCTTTTGTTGAAGCTCCTCAAAAGCGTCACATGGTTATATATCGGATATTTTCATCTCAGATATTAGGCCGATATATATTGGCCCATATCGGTCTAAAATGATATCCAGTAAAATTTTAAACTTATCGTCATTCTAGATAAAATACCGGTATACCGGCCGATATATTGGTATATCGGCTGATATTTAAAACAGTAATCCCAGGCTGCTGTAATGAATTCTGAAATCCTTCAGAAGTTGAAAGAAGTTCTGAGTTGCTTTCTAGCTGTTGAACAAAATCAAGTCAAACTCTAACTTGAGATGGGTGCTCGATTCGCTGAGTTTGAACAGAATCGTGATCGACCACCTACTTCACCCATCCGAAGACTCCCTATCATAGAACCTTTAGCCTTTCAGGAATGAGCGAGATCCAGGTAAACATATTGTGAGGAATATCAAAATCAATGCCCCTTCTTTTGATGGTGCACTGGAACCACAACTGTTTTTGGATTCGATAAAAGAAATGGATTATTATTTCAAGTGGTACTCAATGTTAGAGAAGCGAAAAGTCAGTTTTGCAGTCATGAAGTTGACTGGACAAGCTAGTCAATATTGAGCTAACCTTAAAACTCTTCATGGGTTAAGAGAAGAGCATCCTATTGGCACTTGGCTTGACATGAAAACTCAGCTGAAATAAAAGTACCTCCCACCTTTTTATTACCCGAGGTTGTTAGACAAGTGGAACCAATTCTACCAGGGGAGCAAGTTTGCCAAGGAATACGTTGCTAAATTCGACGAGTTCCTGCGAGTTCCTTATCAGGTATAACATGCTTGAAACTGAAATTCCTATGCATGTCCTTTCTAGGTTTAGAGCTGGATTGCGAGAAGATCTTAGGAGCGAACTCTTCTCAAGGAACGTCGACACTTTGGAAAAAGCTTATGCCCTAGTGCAAGACTTGGATGAAGTTAAATCGAGCAAAACACACGACTATAAGGCTAGTGTCACAGTCTTCCCAAAGCCGAGCTACATCCAGTTCTTCTCAACTTCAGACTCACAAGAAGGGAAGGATATTGAAAGAAGTATTCCAAAGTCCTATCCTCAAACCAAATGTTATAAATGTCAGGATTATGGACATATAGCAGCCAAATGTGCTAGTCCATACAAGATCGCCCTCAATGACGGAGAAGGCTATCCTCAGTCGAAGGTGATGAGTACATTCACCAAGTGGATGGAGATGAAGAGTATTTTGATGAGAATACTCAAGAAACAACGCTACACTATCTTCAATTATGAAAGTACACCAGAATATCCATAGTCAGGTGTACCTTAGCACAACCGAAGGTTAGCGATGACTGGAGACATACTAACATTTTCCGCACATTCTCCAAAATTGGAGAACAAAGTTGTAAAGTGATAGTAGATAGTGGGGGTTGTATTAATGTTATCTCCTCGATTATAAATAAGGTTGGTCTGAAAGTTGAACCCTATCCTCATCCTTATAAAGTATCTTGGATCAATGGGGCCTCACTAAATGTTACACAGAGGTGCCTTGTCCCTATAGAGTTCACTGTTTATAAGGACAAGATATGGTGCGATGTAACCATGGATGTGGGTCAAATTATCCTTCGAAGACCCTGGTTATTTGATAATGATGTTCACATTTATGGCCGTCCGAACGTGTATTTGTTAGAATATGAGGGCAAAAAGGTCAAGTTGCTTCCTTCGCAACCCAAAAACAATGTTGCTGAGAAGAAATCGGTTGCAGTCAAACAAAAATCAGCCTAATCAGTGCAAAGGACATCGATCGCGAGATGTCAAAAGAAAAGCCTGTCATCATTCTCACTGCTCAAGAAGTCTCTATAGAGTCGATCGCTTCGATTCCTTGTGAGGTTGCCCCCGTGATTGATGAATTCGATGATGTCTTTCCTGAAGATCTCCCGAACCAATTACTACCAATGCGTGACATCCAACACGCTATTGATTTAGTCTCGAAAGCAAGTCTTCCCAACTTGCCGCATTACAGGATGAATCCTACCGAACATGCAAAACTGAAGAGGCAAGTCGAATTGTTGGAGAAAGGTTTTTTTTAAAGGAAAGCATCATGAGCCCTTGCGCAATGCCTGCTCTGTTGATGTCAAAGAAAGATGAAACTTGGCGTATGTGTGTGGATAGTTGTGCGATCAACAAGATAACGGTAAAATACCGTTTTTTATTCCCCGACTGGATGACATGTTGGATATAATGGCGGGAGCTAAAATATTTTCCAAAATAGATTTGAAGAGTGATTATTATCAAATTCGAATTCGCCCTGGTGGTGAATGGAAGACCGCTTTCAAGACGAAGGATGGTTTGTATGAGTAGATGGTTATGCCATTTGGATTAACAAACGCTCCTAGTACGTTTATGAGAGTAATGACTCAGGTATTGCGACCCATTCATGGGCAAATTTTTGGTCGTATACTTTGATGACATACTTATCTACAGTAAAATCAGGAGCAATATTTCGATCATCTACGTCAAGTGTGTGGAGTGTTGAGAAAGGAACAATTGTATGCAAACTCAAAGAAATGTGCCTTTTTTACCAAAAAAATTATTTTCTGAGGATTTGTAGTTTCTTCGTAAAGAGTATCCGCTGATTCTGAGAAAATCAGAGCCATAGGAGAGTGGCCAGAACCCCAAAGTATAAGAGATGTCATGAGTTTTCATAGACTTGCCACATTTTATCGGCGGTTGATCAAGGGATTGAGCATGGTCATGGCCCTGATAACTGATTGTTTAAAGAGTGACGAATTCAATTGGTCAAAGCGTGCCACTAAAGCCTTTCAAGAGATTAAACTGAAGATGGTAGAAGCACCCGTCTTGCGTCTACTAGATTTCTCAAAAGTCTTTGAAGTGGCATGTGACGCCTCGAGAATTGGCATAGGTGGAATCTTAAGTCAAGAGGGTCACCCTGTAGCTTACTTCAGTGAAAAACTGAATGATGTCAAGCTAAAATACTCTACCTATGATCAAGAATTTTATACGGTGATTCAAACACTACGTTATTGGCGCTGCTATCTTCTCCCACAAGAGTTTGTTATTTTTTCGGACCATGAAGCTATTAAGAACATCAATTCTTAGAAGCTTAAAAGTAGACATGGCCGTTGGGTAGAATTCCTTTATGATTATACTTAAACTCTTTGCCACAAAGCAGGAGTTGAGAATAAAGCTGCTGATGCGCTCAGTCATCGTTTAGCAATTTTAACAGTATCAGTCATCGTTTAGCAATTTTAACAGTATTAAGCAATCAGGTGGTTGGATTTGAGAAGATAAAAGCTGAGTATGAATCATGTCCCGACTTTCAAGAAATTTTCACTCTGTTGAAGAGCAGAACAACACGCGAGATAGATGGTTTTCTGCAAATCTTTTGCAGGATGGTTATTTGTTTCAATTTTGCAGGTTGTGCATCCCTCGTACATCTGTGAGAGAATTTCTTGTCTGAGAATTACATGTGGGTTGTCTCGCCGGTCATTTTGGACATAACAAAACTATTGAGGCTGTTGAACATCGTTTAACACTGTCTGTATATGCCTTTGTCTGTTCCAACCCGTCCTTAGGAGGGCATTAGCACGGACTTTGTGCTTGAACTCCCGAAAACCTTGAGAAAGCATGATTCAATACTTGTGGTCATTGATCGTTTCTCCAAGATGGCTCATTTTATTCCTTATTTAAAAACTTTTGATGCATCCCGTGTGGCCAAACTTATTTTTAATGAAATTATGAGGTTGCATGGACTTTCAAAAACCATCGTGTCGGATCGGGATGTCAAATTTACGAGTTATTTCGGGAAAAACCTTATAGCATCAAGTTGAAACCAAGTTGCAATACTTTTCTGCCTTCCATCCCCAAACTGATAGTCAAACTGAAGTGGTGAATCAAAGTTTAGGTAATCTACTGCGAACTTTAGTTGGTGAACATCTTAGAGATTGGGATTTAAATTATCTACTGCTGAATTTGCGTATAACAATTCCATCAATAGGATAATAGGCATGAGTCCAGCAGAAGTGGTATATGTGTTTAAACCTAGACAACCAATAGATCTCATTCCTATGAATCAGTATGCTAGGACATTTGAGTCTGCATTTATATTTACATCACATCTTTCACGACCTACACAAGGAAATCAGTAACAAAATAAATAAGAGTAATGAAGCCTATAAAATCCTAGCTGATCTTCATCAAAAGTTAAGAGGTTTGAAGTTGGAGACTATGTAATGATTCGGATTCGTTCCGAACGGTTTCCTACGGGAACTGTAAAAAAAATTACATGAACGTGGCATGCACGTGGACAAGACGTTTCGAAGTGATAAAAAGAATAAATGATAATGCACATGTTCTTTTGATATTAGTCCCATATTTAATGTTGAAGATCTGGTAGTATACAAAGGTCCGGATTTCGAGTAACCCTTGCTTGATGAGCCTACCCATGACCTTACTTCTGAGGGACCCTCCTTACCTTTACTTTCAAATATACCACCCTATGTAGTAGAACAGATTGATAAAATAATAGAGGATGAGATTATATCTACTATTAATTGTGGAACTAGGCGGTATTTAGTCCATTGGAAAGGAAAGCCTATATCCGATGACACTTGGTTGGATCGAGAGGATATGCAGTATCCGGATCCCGAAGCTCTAGCGCAGTACGAGAACAACAGAGATGCCCACTTGACCGGGTCGAGTTTTCCCCATCTTGGGGGAATTGATGAGGACATCAGGGCACAGACATGATACGGACGTGTCTTTCAGCGCTGGTGGCACACCTACTTGCTAGGTCCGGACATATGGTTTTGAAGCCAAAACATCTCGTATCTCAGTGTGTATTTCAGTATGTACTTCAGTACTTATTTGTGTGAAGAAGTTGTAATCAGTTCTGTACTTCTTAGTGAGAGTAGTTAGTTCAGTTTTGAACTGAACTAGTGGAGTAATTGTTCAGTTTTTGAACTGAACTGGTATTGGGGGTGATTGAAACTGCTTAACAGCTTATTAGAAACTTGTATGTGGTCTGTTGTGATGATGAAAAAATGAAAGCATATCTTCCCTCACTTGCTCTCTTCTCCCTGGCTCTCCTCTCTCTCTCTCTCTCTCTCTCTGTTTTCTCTCTCAACAACAGCAGTTTTCAGCAGTAACAACAGCAAATACAGCCGTAGCAGCAGCAATATGTTACAGCAGCAGCATCCAGTCAGCTGCAGCGCTCGCCTCCGTCCTTCAGCTTGATGATCCATGTTTGAGATCGAACCAAACTCACCTCTACTAGAGTACGACGGCGAATTCCTCGAGATCGTCTATTCAGATGATCACCCAGACTTCATCTACATTCTAAGTGTCCCACTGGTCTTGATTTTGCTTCCGCATCAATTGTTTCCTTAGGCGATATTCAGGAGCAACCTCCAGAAGATCTCTTGAAACCGAAAGTGATACCGAGGTACCACCATTGGAACATCTTCAGATTTGATTTCGCTCCAATATGAGATCTTTAAGTATTTCTTTTTTGAACTTTACTAGTTCCTGCAATAGTAATTCTCTATTATATTATCTTTTTATTTGCTGTTCTCATAAAGTAAGTTGAGTGCACTGTTTATTACCTTGTATCTGTCGATCTGAACATTATATGTGGGACTTGCTATCTCAGAACATTGTTATTAATCTTTCAATTTACATGTCAAATCCTGCTGCATATATACAATTTATTTACCATAAACATTAGTCACTATTTCAAGCTGATAACTTGTAATCTAGATCGATCGCCTTTCTTGGTGAAACGTGCTTCATTTACTTTGTTACTGAGCTCCGTTCACATCACAATTACATTCAACTTTGATGCAGAACTAAAGCCAAGAGCAAACCAGAATTTATATTCCCATGTCCTTTGGCATTAACTGCATTATACAAATAAGTAAGGTGGTTATGAGTCTGCTTTCTCAATGGTTGAAGGTTTCATTCATTTGTAGGTTAAAATGTGGCGAGTTCTTGCTATTACTCATTGGGCATGTAAATGGACGAAGGGATCAAGCCCCCTTGGCAACGATACATGACGACTTAAGTCAACTCCTAGGCGAGAAGTCCGCGTCTCTGATATGGGCAGCAAGTCAATTTGGTTCAACCTTGGACCCAGAGCAGAGGCAGACCGCACTGCACATCCAAGCACGGAGAGTCCTGGAGTCCATCGAGCTGTACTGATGTGAAGTCACGCATGATTCATCAGCAAGAGATGATTGTAAACTTTTGAGCAGCGAAACTGGGATTTTGTTTTTCGCTAATTTCCTGTGCCCAACGTCACAAACCATGGTCATTACTACATTCAGCTTACAGGTTCTCCATATCTTTGCCAGCCTTCAGCTCTTCATGCGTTCCAACTGAAGGCTCAATTTAATATATACTTCACGTTGTAGAGAAGCTAATCGTATCCAAAGACATTCTTTTACAGTATTTTCAAGTGGGATCGTGCAACCTGCTATTGAGCCCTTTACAGGATTTGTTCTCACCGTGTAGTTTAACATTTTCTTTGCATTTCTGATGATACTTAGTGCTGAATTATCCTTTTAATTTGATTATATTACCGGCCAATTACGTCATCTTTCATAAATGTTGAGAAATTTTTTTCCTTGCTAATTGCTATTGATGGGAAACTCCAAGACTTGATATATGTTTAGAGGTTTTGTGTAGAGTAAACATATTTATAATCTAGACACAGTACGAGAGGAGAGGCTTACACTGTCTCTCCTCTTTCTCAAATTTACTCTCTTTTCTGTTCATCTTTAACCCCAAGTCTAAATTAATCATATGATGTTAGAATATCAGATGTTTAAGGCCATTATCTTCATTGTTCAGTTCATCTGACAAAACAGATTGGTTGCTAGCAGAAATCAATCAAACACTTAGGCCACAAACATGATAGCTCATATTATGTCCTGAACTTAGGGGTGAATTAGAAAATATTAAAGTTAAACAGACATAAAAGACAAAAGATTCAGTAGCAAGAGAAAAGTGATCATGCAGGAGTCTGATGAGAAAAGAAATAATGATACTATTAAAGCCATGAAACATTATCATTACAAGAAGCATCATAGAAGTGTTATAGAAGCTTTGCATTTCTTGTTGTCGATGAGGGGATATTTGAGTGGAATTAAGGTATATCACTTGAAAGTGATAGAACAACTAAATGTGTTGTTGGATCTGATAAGATACAGCTACAGACCTAAAAGATCACATTAACTTATGTGGGATCTTTCTCATATATGAGCAGGGAATGCAGCTTTCTGTGAAGTCAGAAATGTTTTTTTGTTCCAAATGTAGAGAGGTATAAGTGAATAATGAGTCTGATAGCTGGATTTTGCTTTCTACGTGGGTCTGTTTGGTTAAGGGTGGAAGTGAGGAAGTAAAGAAGTGAGGAAGTGGTAATAGTTTCCTTTGGAACTTGAGAATTGATTAATAAGTTTTCCGGTGTTTGTATATTGTGGGAAGTGCGGTTTGGAAAATGTTATGTCCTCTCTGATGTTTGGATGATAATGTAGAAGTGGAAGCGAAAAAGTTGATCACAAAGTTGACCACAAATAATATTAAAATAAAAAATGGACCATAATAAGAATGCAAGTGAGATTTACATGACCAAAAAATTAACTGTTTTGTGCTATAACTTATTACAAATGAGATTTACATGACCACAAAATTAACTGTAGCACTCTGCAAGTGAGAAAATGGTTGTGTAAAAAAGAAAAGAAAAAGGAGTTCTTATTTTCCTTTTCCGGTGTTTAGATGGATAGGAAAGTGAACAATTATACTTCCCCATTTCTTTACTTCCGCCCACTTCCTTGCATCCAAACACCCCATAGTGCAGTTGTATCTGTTCTGGACCATTATATTCACTTAGTTGTTTCCAAAGGATTCCTATATCGATGTTTTCGTCTTCTATGACAGTACCTCTACCGTTAGAAATATCATTCAACCACCTGATTGGTCCTTCCTATTCGAAGGCACTTATTAGAAGATATTATATAAAATTTGTATGATGTTCTCTGTTGAGAACACTAACCAAAATCGACATTTCACTAATGATGACTCAAAGAAGATAATTACTGTAGACAATTCACTCCTGATATATTTGTTCTCTTTGTGAAATGCTCTATATGACAACTATAACACTAGAGGGGGAGCGAATAGTATTTACAAAATTGTCACTAGAAATGTTAGTAAGTATGATAATTAAAAACAATCATAGAGAATAAAATCAGAATAGCAAATGCAAATACAGTGATTTTATCATGTTCGGTCCTCTTGACTTACATCCAGTCCCCAAGCAACCCCGCTTGAGATTTTCTTTAATCTTGATTTTCAGAACTATAAAATCAATGCATGTACACTAATTGATAACAACCTTGCCACCTCTTCTCTACACCGAGAAGACTTTTACCTTTCACCGATTACAATTTTCAATTTACAAACCTTAAATGTGGAGTGCAAATGGTTCTTTGCAGTGACTTATAGGGTTTCTTTTCTAATTCTGCCTAACAAGTTATTTGGAAGTCGATTTAGACAAAATGAGAGAGTATTTGAATTTTTTGCCAGAAATTCAGAACTTTTGAAGTCAAGAAATTTTGAATGAAATGTATATATGAAAGTCCAATAATCCCTAATTATTTATAGGGATTATTGGACATTTCAAAATCCCAGAAAATAGCTGTTAGAAAGGAGAGAATATGTATCAATAAATCAGAATAACAACTATAAACTGCTATCAGTCGACTGAAAGATGTATCAGTTGATTGATAAGTGTCTGTTCAGACGACATAGTCAATTGGATATGAAGTAGATCGACTGAAAAATAGGATTTGTGAACTATCAGTCGACTGGTTCAAAACATTAGTTGACTGATCAAGTCAAACTGAGAAAACCTAGATTCTGTTGAAGTATAGAAGTCGACTAATATATATTATAGGTTGATTGGAAAAGGTACCAGAAGATAATCTATGTTTGTAGGAGGCATTAGTCGACTGGACCAAAGAATAGGTCGACTAATACATGCAAACAAGCTATTTTGTTTTGGGTTTTGGGGTATGTGTGTTCAAAGCTTTTACAACAACTACTAAAACATGAAAAACAAAATTACAATATTATGAATGTTACATTCTTCAATAAATCTTTTTGAATCTTCATTTGAGTCTTGATACATTAGCATATAAGCTTGATATGAGCTTGATAGGAAAATAGCCTAGCTTCAAATACTATATAAGATATTAGTACATTCACTCGTGTTGTTATCCTCAAAACATCAAAATAAAAGATCCAACATTCTCCCTCTTTTGATGATGACAATCAAATTCTCCCCTTGCATCAAAGATTGTTAGACAATATACATACAGTACATATTACACATTCTCCCCTTTGTCATTAACAAAAAAAGAGTTTGCATATAGTCATATGAAAATAGAGACTACATAAAATAATTATTAGTATCCATCTTTCCTTTCGAGGTACCTGAAAAATATAAACATACTTGTTTGGTACTCATTATCAATAGGGTCCGAAAAGGCTAGCCTTTAGGAAACCAAATTCATTTGGAATTTGGATTTCACTTGTTAATATAAATATAAAAATAGAGTTGCAAATAGTATTCATATATAAAGCAATATAAGTATTCTTGTCGTAAGAATTCAAATCTTTAAGAATCCATATATATTTATACTTGGGTCTTCCTGAAATATTATTCTTCTTAATATATGAATAAGATGAAATATGATTAGTTCCATCATATGCATGAGAAATCTTTCTTTTTCTTTGAAAAACCAACCCTAAAATGATTGTTAGAAACATTTTTGTGAAGATAACAAAATTTTCAAACTTTCTTTTCCTTTCTTGAACTTGGTCACGTTTTTCAAAATCTCTTCATACTTTTCTTTGAAAGAAGAAATATCATTTTTCAAATCAGAAATTCTTGAATTTAAAGACGAGTTTCTGATTTAAGCAAATTATTTTCTTCAACCAAAATATCATTCTCCTTTTTTCAAATCCTTATTTGCACTTATCTTCTTAAATTCAAAAAAATAGTTCATTGAATGCATTAATAAGTTCATCATAATTTATGAATTCGTATACCTCATCTTCTTAGATCATGAAGCATATGTTGGTCGATTCGGTGGCTTCTTCTTTATCAGTGAGGAAGAATCACTACCATTTCAAGTTGCCTGTAAAGCCTTCTTCTTCTTGAAATTATTGAAGTTGGCTTTGGGCTTTAGTAGCGGATAATCTTGTTAGCCCAGAGATCTTTCACCTTAGTTTTGATGATGACTAACTTATTAAAGTTAGTTTACTAATAATCTTGTTTTATGTAATTTCGGTTATTGATCAAGATATTAGTAGGTGTTTAGCTTCAACAAAGGAGTTTTAGGAGCTAACACATGTAGATTTAAGAGCTCGCGCGTCAAGATCGCATCTAGTACTCGATTGGAGTCAAGCTCGTTGGATCGTGTTTAGATCGAGTCGGCTTGTAGAAGGAGTTCTACAAGAAGACTTCGATTTGTTTAGATCTTGTGTAAAAATAGTTAGCGTTGATATGCTCAAGTTCACACACACAAACACAAGTTTAATATGTTTGGTTTTCGGTTTAACCGTTTTTAGATTTCATATATACATATACATGGTTTTCATGAATAGATATAATCAAAACAAGTTTACTTGATTTAAATGTATATTAGATTTCATCTATACGTATATGCTTCATATACTTAGAAAACTTATTTTGATGATTCTATTCATTGTTTAGAGTTTTGTATTTAATAAAACCTATTTTTGGAATTCATGTCAAAAACATAGATATATACATTACATGTGTATTGGATTCTATCCATATACAATATGCTTCAAAAAGAGTTTAAATATCTTGTTTTTGTATTTGTACAAGTTTGGAAAAATTCGGATTTTCATTTCAAAGTTTGGTTTTTGAAAAATACGGTTTTTGTGTTTAAGCCTAATTTCAATATCACAAAAATAGTTCAAATAGTTTGTAATATGTGTTGATTTTTTATCACACATATTTGTTATTCAAATATTTTACAAGAACTTATTTTTGTGAAATTTATAGGATTTTATGGGATTTTTTAGATTTTAAATCAACCAAGTTTTAAGTCCAAAATTTTCAGCCAGACCACACATCGATCGACCGGACTGGTCGAACGATGTGCACGAGAAATGTGCACAGGCCAGCCAAGTAGGCCGGTCGACCGCGCAGTCGACCGACTGAAAGTACCCAACTCTCGGGTGCTGCCGGTCAACCGGGCGGTCGGCCGACAGACTTGGCCCGGTCGACCGGTGCGGTCGATTGGAGGCACAAAGGTCAGAAATATAACCGTTGGCCGGTCGACCGGCCGGTTGACTGAAAGGTCATTTTTGACCTTTCGTGACTACCAATGGGCAGATTTTTGAGAGGCCATAAATAAGCCATCTCTTGGGCTATTTTGAAGAAGGATTTTAAGAGCAAATTTTCCCATCTATACAAGTGTTTTAACAGCAAGTTTTTGAAGAGTTTTTGTGCCAAAAAGATTTATTTTTATTTTGTTTTCAAGGGTTAGAAAATTCAAAGAAAAATAGAGTCTTTGGGAAATTGGTTTTGATCTTTGTTTCTATCTTCTTCTGGCATTTTTCCCAAGTATTTTTTTTGTGATTTGTTTTTCAAACACCTTATTTTCTCACACTTGAGCTATCATCTCTATCCTATGTATAGGATCTTATTTTTATGAGAATTATAGTTTGTGGTTTATTGAGATCACCATGAGTTGTTTGTAGTCTATTATGATCACCAAGTTGTAATCTTTCTTTGCTTTGACTTTGTCCTATCCCCTCTAGTGTAGAGGTGGTGTTGCTTTGGGTCTGTGATTATCCATCTTGTGTAGAGGTGATTGTGGTGGAGTTTGACTTTGAGCCCTTATCCCTCTTTGTGTAGAGGTAATTGTTGTTTAGATTTGTGCCCATTCCTCTTGTGTAAGAGGTGATTGTTGTTTTGACTTTGTG
Source organism: Agave tequilana (assembly GCA_038442645.1). Taxonomy (NCBI): domain Eukaryota; kingdom Viridiplantae; phylum Streptophyta; class Magnoliopsida; order Asparagales; family Asparagaceae; genus Agave; species Agave tequilana. The sequence continues at coordinate 386,345 of JAVJIF010001108.1, read as the reverse complement.
CCTTACCTCTTGTGTAGAGGTGATTGTGTTAGAGAGAGGAGTTATGTACTCCTTACCTTGTACTTGCAAATTCCTCAGTGGAGGTTTCCTGTTTGGGAGGTCATGTGTTGTGGACATAGTGGAAATCCTTCTGTGTGAAGGCGGGGACGTAGAGCAGTGACTCGAACCTCGAAATATATCTGGGTGTTTGTGTTTGATCCACTATCTCTAAACTCTATCTTTCTCATATCTTGCATTGCTTTATATTGTTCATATCGCTGACATGCTTGGTATTGTTTGTGTGCTCATACTTGTGTTGAACCAAGAGAGCTTCATATAGTACCTCAACTCTTATTTAGAGGAATTTAGAGGAGATAGTCCAGAACCCGACACCGAAAATTCGGCTACACTTTTTGGTTACAAATAGTGTGTTGCATTTAGTTTTTAATTTCGCATCATTTGTCATTAGATTAGCTATACACCTATTCACCCCCTCTCTAGTTGTATTTTCAATTGGTATTAGAACCTACGCTCCTGATATTAGGTTTAGCCACCTATGAGTGAGATCTTGGCTTGCTAATATAGATTTGTATTTACACACTTATTATCTATATACTCATGGATCACCTTGCCCCTCCCATGTTTGATGTTTCTAACATCGATATATGAAAAATTAGAATGAGTGCTTATTTAAAAGCCCTAGGTTTGCATGTTTATCTTGCCACTACCAAGAAAATCTATTTTGGTAATGCCAAGTACATTGAGGCTAATGCACAAGCCCTAGATGCACTAAAGCATTCTCTTAGCAAAGAATATTTGTCTATGCTTTCTCATTGTGATTCCGTTTTTGCAGTGTGGAACACATTAACATCTCCCGAGCTACAAATGACAAACTTTGTGGAGAAAGAATCTAGTGGAGATGAGACCGACCAAGCTTGCTTCATGGTCCAAGGGAATGACTCCCTTGAGGTAAACTCGGATACTCATTTAGATGATAGTGCTCGTTCTTTAGGTGATGACTATATGGATGTCGATGCCTTAAATGAAGAACTTTCATTATTTTGTGAAAATTTGCTTGAAAAATACAAACTTTTGAAAAAGAAAAGTTTTAAATTAAAAGAAGAAAATGAGAATTCATCTTCAAAGCTAGATATGGTTTTTACAAGAGAAGGTTGAGATTTCAAGTGAAAAAGATTCCTTGAAAATCCAACCTGACCTTATTTTAAAGGAAAATAAAATTTTGAAAAATAAAAATAATTGCGATGATGTTTGAAGAAAAATGAGGTTTTGTCTTCAAAACTTAATTTTGTTTTAAAAGAGAACAATTCTTTGAAAAATAAAAGTGCTTTGATTTCAAAAAACTGGATTTAGTTTTAAAAGAAAATACTTCTTTGAAAAATGATTTAGATTCACATATTTGCCATGCTACTATAGTTTCATCATTTAGTGTTTCTATTGCATGCTCCACTTCTTCTTCTAATATTGAAAATGATATAATTATGCTAAAGAAGAGTGTTGATTGTTTGGGCTCCATTTTGAGCCAATGTGCTATGGATCACAAGAAATTAGAATCCATATTTCGCAAGAAACATGCACCTCATGCACATCATACATGGAATACACATGCTCATCATGATCACACACATGACATCATGTATGCTCATGTGTACACTTGTACACATTGTGGATGTAAATGCCACCTTGCAAGATTTTGTTATGATAGGTTAAATATTTCAAATTTTGTAAATAAATTTATTTGGGTTAGGAAAGGTGCTAACTCCCATGGACCCAATAAGGTATGGGTATCAAAATCTACCCCTATTATATTTGATGTAGGTGTGGGCTTTCACTTGACATGAGGTTGTTGGTGCCTTGATGGTGAATGCGTTCCGAGCTAAATGGTGACCCTTTTGGATGCATCACTTTCAAGGGATATTTGGTGAGAGGACCACCATGGTTTGGAGACCTAGAGATTTGCCCTATTGATTTTGGTAATTATATCTAACTCCTTATTTGATTTATATGCTTTTTGAAATTGATGATTTTTAGCATGCTTTGGTTTTCCATGCTCATCATGTTTAAATACCATGTTAATTAGACTTGTGATATACATATGTAATATTTGAGATACACCCATGTTCATATGGTTTCATATTTTATGTTCTCACTATTGTTTAGTTATTGTGTATATCCTAACTCTAAAATACATATATTTACCTTAATGATCATGTTTGTTCATGATTTTGCACTTAATGTTTTGATTACATGTTTAGATAAAACTTTTATTAAAACTTGTGTTTATACTTGTACAACTAATGAGCCACAATTGATTATTGTGTGTTTGTACTTTATTACTCATTTGTACTCATTGGATGTACTTGTATAACCTAATTTTGATGATTCTTTCATCTTTACTTGTTTTCCCTATTTTTGTACATGTTTTCATAAATATGTGTTTATCTTCATGTATATGTCAATTTTGTCCAAAACTTTAAGATATACATGTCTATCCTAGAGTCAGTTGCTTTTCATGCAATATTATTATGGACTCACTTGTGTTTGGGATATGTATGTACACTTCTAATTTAGACAAAACATATATATGCCTTGAAATTTGTATTCTTTTTGATGCAAATTAAATTTTTATGATTTTCATGTTTATAAAGGAATTCCATTGAGCTTCATTGCCTATTTTCATGATTTTGTTGATTACATGATTCATACACTTTATGTTTGATGTTTACTCATGATTTTTGTTTCATAAGCATATATGTGCTTTATAAACCTTGAATGTCAATTATTGTGTGGTTTTCATGATCTCATGGATATATTCTTATTTTATTCCTTATTTGAAGGATTTCGTACTAGTTTTCAAATGTATTTTAAAACTAGTCTTTATTCTTCAATTGGTAGAGTTTTCAAATATGTTAAAATATTTTTAAAGCTTATTTTTGAAAACCCCTACCTTCTTAAGGGCGGTTGGATGGGAGACCATGCCTTGTATGCCCTTATTGAATATCTTCTAAACATGTGCATAAATAGGGTTGTAGGTATGAGTTATACACATATTCTTCATGGAATTTTACTTTTGTGTACTCATATGTGTTTTTCTTATATATATATGCTTTAAATTTCAATTAGTATCAATTTCAATTGGTATATCCATTTCATACATCCATATATATGATTTGGTTTTGCTTATTTTATCTATACATCTCTAGCACAAATTATTTCTTACTAAGCTTGATTTAGTTCTTAATGTCAATTATTTTTCAATTGGTGTCATATACAGCTTATGCATTGTTTTTATTGGTATTTCATAAAGGAGGAGAAATTTTTTTATTTTATCTTTCAATTGGTCTTACTTTTCAATTGGTATCTTACTCCCAGTCTTTATGATGAAAAATATTTTTTTTTGGTATATGCTAACATTTTCAATATTGGTATTAATAATTTTAAATTTGTATTATTTTCAAATTAGTATCCTTATTGCAAAAATATAGCGTTTACCTAAAAATTTGGTATTTACTTTTAATTGATATCATGTCCTTTTATTAGTATCAATTCAAAAAAAAAGATTGTTTCTTTCAATTGGTTCTTTCAATTGATTGTGTTTATTGGTATTAAAATTTTATTTTAAAATATGTTTATTTTTTGTTTGTCTTAACCCCTTTGTTGATGAATGACAAAAAGGGGGAGAAGAATTCAGATTTATATATGCGTGTTTTACTATGTATTATGCATATATCTTGTTTTATTGGTATCTTGAGCTTCATTTTATATCTTTATATGTTTATTGGATAAGCATATGTTAAGGGAGCTTCTAGGAAGCCTATCCTTAATGGACGCATATATATAACCTCATAAGTTTTGTCATCATCAAAAAGGGAGAGAATATTAGCTCAGAGGCCTTTCACTATAGTTTTGATGATGACTAACTTATGAAGGTTAGTTTACTAATAATCTTGTGTTTATATACTTTCAGTTATTGATTAAGATATTAGTAGGTGTTTAGCTTCAACAAAGGAGTTTTGGGAGCTAACACATGTAGATTCAAGAGCTCGCGCATCAAGATCGCATCTAGCACTCGGTTGGAGTCAAGCTCGTTGGATCATGTTTGGATCGAGTCAGCTCAGAGAAGGAATTCTACAAGAAGACTTCAGTTTGTTTAGTTCTTGTGTAAAGATGATAGTGTTGATATGCTCAAGTTCACACACACACAAGTTTAATATGTTTGGTTTTCAGTTTAACCGTTTTTGGACTTCGTATATACATATACATGATTTTCATGAATAGATATAATCAAAACAAGTTTTCATAGTTTAAATGTATATTAGATTTCATCTATATACATATATGCCTCATATACTTAGAAAAACTTATTTTGATGATCCTATTCATTGTTTAGAGTTTTGTATTTAACAAAACCTATTTTTGGAATTCATGTCAAAAATATAGATATATACATTACATGTGTATTGGATTCTATCCATATACAATATGCTTAAAGAGTAAAATATCTTATTTTTGTATGTATACAAGTTTGGGAAAAATCGGATTTCTATTTCAAAGTTTGGTTTTTGAAAAATACGATTTTTGTGTTTAAGCCTAATTTCAATATCACAAAAAAAAATTCAAATAGTTTGTAATATATGTTAATTTTTAATCACACGTATTTGTCATTCAAATATCTTACAAGAACTTATTTTTGTGAAATTTATAGGATTTTATGTGATATTTAGATGTTAAATCAACCAAGTTTTAAGTCCCAGTTTTTCAGCCAGATCACACTAGCGGTCGACCGGACGGTCGAACGAAGCGTACGAGAAACATGCACAGGCCAGCCAAGTAGGCCGATCGACCGCGCGGTCGACCGACTGAAAGCACCCAACTCTCGGGTGTTGCCGGTCGACCGACAGGTTTGGCCGGTAGACTGGGCGGTCGACCGGAGGTACAACGGTCAGAAATATGAGCGTTGGCCGGTCGACCGGCCGGTCGACCGGAAGGTCATTTTTGACCTTTCCTGGCTGCGAACAGGAAGATTTTTGAGAGGTATAAATAAACCATCTCTTGGGCTGTTTTGAACAAGGATTTTAAAAGCAAATTTTCCCATCTAAACAAGTGTTTTAGCAACAAGGTTTTGAAGAGTTTTTGTGCCAAAAAAATTTATCTTTATTTGTTTTCAAGGGTTGGAAAAATCAAGAAAAAAGAGAGTCTTTGGGAAATTGGTTTTGATCTTTGTTTCTGTCTTCTTTAGCATTTTTCCTAAGTATTTTTATTTGTGATTTGTTTTCCAAACACCTTATTTTCTTACACTTGAGCTATCTTTTCTATCCTATCTATAGGATCTTATTTTTGTGAGAATTATAATTTGTGGTCTATTGAGATCAGTTTGTGGTCTATTGTGATCACCAAGTTGTAATTTCTCTTTACTTTGGTTTTGTGCCTATCCCTCTAGTATAGAGGTGGTGTGGCTTTGAGTTTGTGATTATCCCTCTTGTGTAGAGGTGATTGTGGTGACGTTTGGCTTTGAGCCCTTATCCCTCTTTGTGTAGAGATGATTGTTGTTTGGATTTGTGCCCATCCCTCTTGTGTAAGAGGTGATTGTTGTTTTGGCTTTGTGCCTTGCCTCTTGTGTAGAGGTGGTTGCGTTGGAGAGAGGAGTTGTGTACTCCTTACCTTATACTTGCAAATTCCTCGGTGGAGATTCCCTGTGTGAGAGATCCTGAGTGGACATAGTGGAAATCCTTCTGTGTGATGGCAGGGACGTAGAGTAGTGGCTCGAACCTCGAAACATATCTCGGTATTTGTGTTTGATCCACTACCTCTAAACTCTATCTCTCTCATATCTTGCATTGCTTTATATTATCCATATCACTTACATGCTTGGTATTATTTGTGTGCCCATACTTGTTGAACCAAGAGAGCTTCATATAGCACCTCAACTCTTATTTAGAGGAATCTAGAGGAGATAGTTCAGAGCCTATCACCGGGAATTCAGCTACACTCTTTAGTTACATATAGTGTGTTGCATTTAGTTTTTAATTCCGCATCATTTATTATTAGATTAGCTATACATCTATTCATCCCCCCTATACGTGTATTTTCAAATCTTTCTTCATGTGTCCTAGTTTATTATACTTAAAACATAAAGGAGTATCGTTAGTATCTTTATTCTTCGTGAACTTTTTATTAAAAATTTATTGAATTTTCTTGAGATTAGACAATATCTTCTTCTTCATCTGAATCTTCTGTATCTGATGATCCTTTGAAGGTAATACTTTCTTCTTTGGTTGTTTTTCCTTTTTCTCTCTTGAAGTTTACTTCGTATTCCATTAGTTTTTCAATGAGGTTCTCCAATGTAAGGGTGAAAAAATCATTGGCCTCTTCTATTGCGGTGGTCTTTTTTCCATTCTGGTGTGAGTGCCCGAAGTACCTTTTTGACCATTTCTACTTGTGTGTAGGTATTGTCAAGTGCAACCAAGGAATAGGTTGATGCGTGCATAACCCAAAATACCATACTTGCTCTAATACCAATTGTTGGGAGATACAAAGATTCCTGCCGACGACCTCAAGCACGCCATAAGATTAATTACCTCGAGCACACAAGATAAATATTAAAAGATACACGAAGAAAACACACAATTTAACCTGGTTCAGCCCAAACTTGGCCTACGTCCACGGAGAGAGAACTTGAGAGAATTTTATTAATATACTTGATATAAATAGATCTAACCTTCCCTCTTGATAACACAAGAGTATTTAACTTTCCCTTGAATCTACGGCTAGATTACAAGAATACACCTTCTCTCTATGCACCTTCACTTTGCTCCTCTCCTTCTTGGCTTTTAGGGCCGTATATTGTTATTCACCACAGCTGCTCCTCTGCTCCACCTAAATCCTAGGTTACAGTCCTTATTTATAGGATTTTACAATATAACTCCTATTTGGATTATGAGATGATCTTGACCATTGAATGTTTGAAGAATCTTGATCAATCCTATTAAGATTTGATCTCTTTGATCTAGAAGGATTCTAAACTCTTTAATTTTTAGAAAAAAACCTTCATTGAATAGAATCTGAATCTTATTCATACTCCACCAGAAAAGAAAACTGATGCCTGAAAAGAAAACTAATTCTGCTTCAGAAAATGTCCTGTATAGTAGACTAACACTTAGGTCTAGTCGACTAATCCCTTTCATTAGTCAACTAATAGGTTTATATAGTCGACTATTGAAAACTACTTCCTCTCTATCTGTCCTACTCGACTAGTACTTAGGCTTAGTCGAGTAGTAGTCTTTGTTAGTCGACTATAAGTCGACTAATTTTTCTTGATCTGCTTCCTTCTTCTGTTTCAAACCATCATCTTCTTCAACTCGATTGGATCTTCTAGGACTATCATCTCCTCTTGAAAACAAGGCAAAATCCTAACAATTTTCACCTTGACTTGCTTTTTAAGCCTTTAGCAAAAAAATACCTTGAGATTTTGGAGTACTATCTTGATTCTTTTCTTGGTTGTAACCGTACTTTAAAGTTTTTACTCTTGCCCCCTATCCCCGGAGTCTTTGGCTGTTTACAGCCATGCCTTGGGCCATTTGGGTACTTACCCAAATGCACTATTTCTTTTGTCATCCTGCAATACTTAGACCCGTTATAGTTTTTCTTGGAGCTCCACCCCAAAGTGAGCTCCCTTCAAACTTTTCATTGAAACTCTACTTTGACCTAATTTTTTTTCCCTTTAGCTTGCATTGCATCATCGTCATCACCAGCAAATTTTGCTTTGTTACGCCTTTGCAGCCATGGGGGCCCTACCAATTTGATGCAATCTGCCTCTAATTCTGCCATGGTCTTAGCAACTTTACACGAACATTGTCAAGAGTTTGTCATGCCATGATTTTCCACTGATCACTTTGTGATGGTCCACCTTCCATCGATGTTTTAACCTTGAGACTTACTGTCTTCACATAATTGTCATGGTCTTATCAGGTCTTCCCGCCACACACTGCCATGCTCTTCCTCCATCAATCAGGGCTACCATCCACCACTGCATTGATGTTTGTCAGATCTATTGCCCTGACACTGATGATCTTCAAATCTGATAGATCCACCAATGCCTACAATAATCTCACTGTGTCACGACTAGTCCGCCGTAACTTTGATCGTGATCTCCGTCGATTCTTTTACCGAATTGTACAAAAACTGCACCAAACCTAGGAATCTCCTCAGTCTGCACCCACCATTGCATTCAGAATGCCAAAAAATATCAGGTTCGACACCTTGATCGTCTAAATCTGACTATGATTGCATGATCTACCTTCCGATCAATATAATCCGTTGATCGTCTTCAGCATCCTCCACTGTTTTTCCTTTAATTTGTTGTCGCAACGAGCCTCCATGGAATGCCTTGTGCGATGCCACTGTGAGCTTGTCGAGCTCGTCTTGCCGTCCTCCATTGGTAATGATCCGATCATCACCTCCGCGGTCTATCGCGTTCAGATCTGAGCATCCTTGAGCCTTGATGACTCCACCTTGATCAATATATTTCAAAAGTCATCGATCTTTACTTTAGAATGAATCTGATCTTTCTTGTTGTCTTCATCTTGATGCCTTCTCTGAACTCCATCGACTCGACATCGTCTGCTTCATTTAGAGCACTCGAGTCTTGAAGGAACGCCATCAGTTCTGATACTAATTGTTGTAAACAAAATTGGTATACTCTGATACCAATTGTTGCGTGCATAATCAGGGATATCATACTTGCCCTGATACCAACTGTTGGGAGATACAGAGATCCCCACGGACGACCTCAAGTATGCTATGAGATCGATTATCTTGAGGACACAAGATGAATATTAAAAAATATAAAAAGAAGAATACATAATTTAACATAGCTCGGCCCAAACTTAGCCTAAGTCCACGGGGAGAGAAATTGAGAGAGCTTTATTAATAAACTTGAAACAAATCAATTTAACATTCCTCTTGATGACATACGAGTATTCACATTTTTCTTGAATCTACGTCTAGATTACAAGAGCATACATTTTCTCTCTGCACATTCACCTAGCTCCTCTCTTTCTTGACTTTTTAGGGCCTTATATTTTTATTCACCACAACTTTTTTCTGCTCCTCTACTCTACCTAAATCCTAAGTTACAATCTTTTATTTATAAGATTTTACAATACAACTCCTATTTGGGCTATGAGATGATCTTGGTCATTGGATACTTGAAGAATCTTGATCAATCATATTAAGATTTGATCTCCTTGATCTAGAAAGATTTTAGACCCTTTAATCTTTAGAAATAAACCTTCATTGAATAGAATCTGAATTCTATTCATACTCCACCAGAAAAGAAATCGACACCTAAAATGGAAACTGATTCTGCTTAAAAAAAATGCCCTGTATAGTTGACTAGCACTTAGGCCTAGTCGACTAATATCTTCCATTAGTCGACTAATAGGTTTAATAGTCGACTATTGTAAACTGCTTCCTCTCTGTATCTATTCTAGTCGACTAGAACTTAGGCACAATCGAGTAGTAGTCTTTGTTAGTTCACCATAAGTCGATTAACTTTCCTTAATCTGCTTCTCTTCTTCTGCTTCAAGCCATCATCTTCTCTAACTTGATTGAATCTTCTTGGACTATTATCTCCTCTTGAAAACAAGGTAAAATCCTAATAATCTCCACCTTGCTTGTGGCAAAAAAACACCTTGAGATTTTGAATTACTGCCTTAATTCTTTTCTTAGTTGTAACTGTACTATGAGGTTTTTACTCTTGCCCCTCTCCCCGGAGTCTTTGGCTATTTACAGCCATGCATTGGGCCATTCGCGTCTTTGCATGATGCACCCTTTCTTTAGCCGTCCTGCAACACTTAGACCTATTGTAGTTTTCCTTGAAGCTCTACCTCGAAGTGAGCTCCCCTCAAGTTTTTCATTGAAACTCCACGTTGACCTAGTTTTTTCCATTAACATTCATTGCATCACCGCCATCACCAGTAAATTCCGCTTTATGATGCCTCCCCGGTCATGAGGGCCCTACCGGTCTTAGGGCAGTCCACCTCTAATTCTGTCATGGTTTTACCAACTCTACACGAGCATTGTCAAGGGCTTATCGTGCCATGGTCTTCCACCGATCATTTGGTGATATTTCACCTTCCATCGATATTTTAATCTTGAGACTTATCGTCTGCACATAACTGTCATGGTCTTACTGGGCCTTCTCGTCACACACTGTCATGGTCTTCCTTCCATCAATGAAGGTTGTCATCCAACACTGCATTGATGTTTGTCAGATCTATTACTCTTATTGATGATCTTCAAACCTGATATATCCACCAATGCCTATAATAATCTCATCGTGTCATGACTAATCCGTCATAACTTTGACTGTGATCTCCATCGATTTCTTTACAGAACTGTATAGAACCTGCACCAAATCTTAGAATCTCCTCGATCTGCACCCACCATTGCATCTATAACGTCAAAAAATATAGGGTTCGACCCTTGATCATCTAAATCCGACTACAATTGCACGATCTACATTCCGATCAATATCGTCCGTTGAACGTCTTCATCACCCTCCGCTGTTTTTCCTTTGACTTTCTGCCACAGTGAGCCTCAACGGGATGCCTTGTGCGATGGCATCATGAGCCCGTCGAGCTCGTCTTTCCATCCTCCATTAGCGATGATCCGATCATCACCTCCGCGATCTATCGTGTTTAGATCTGAGCATCATTGATACTTGACGACTCCACCTTGATCAATATATTTTAAAAGTAATCGATCTTTACTTTAGAACAAATCTGAATTTCTTGCTGTCTTCTTCATCTTGATGCCTCCGCTGAACTCCATCCACTCAACAACTTCTGCTTCATCTAGAGCACTCGAAACTTGAACTAACACCATCAACTCTGATACTAATTGTTGTAAATGAAATTAATATGCTCTGATACCAATTGTTGCGTGCATAACCCGGGATACTACAGTTGCTCTGATACCAATTGTTGGGAGATATAGAGATCTTCACCGATGACCTCAAGCACGCCATGAGATAGATTACCTCGAACACATAAGATGATATTAAAAGATACAAGAAGAAGAACACACAATTTAACGTGGTTTGGCCCAAACTTGGCCTACGTCCACGGGGAGAGAACTTGAGAGAGCTTTATTAATAAATTCGACACAAAGAGATCTAGCCTTCCTCTTGATCACACAAGAGTATTCACCTTCGCCTTGAATTTATGCCTAAATTATAAGAGCATACCTTCTCTCTATGCAACTTCACCTTACTCCTCTCTTTCTTGGCTTTTTTAGGGCCTTCTAGACTTTTTAGGGCCTTATATTATTGTTCACTAAAACTTTCTTTTGCTCCTTTCCTCCACCTAAATCCTAGATTATAATCCTTTATTTATAGAATTTTATAATACAACTCCTATTTGGACTATGAGATGATCTTGGCCTTGGATGCTTGAAAAATCTTGATCATCCTATTAGGATATGATCTCCTCAATCTAGAAGGATTCTAGACTCTTTAACTTTAGAAGCGAACCTTCATTGAATAGAATCTGAATCCTATTCGAACTCACTAGAAACTCGCGACGCCTGAAAAAGAAACTGACTTTGCTTCAGAAAGTACCACGTATAGTCGACTAGCACTTAGGCCAAGTCGACTAATCCCTTCCATTAGTCAATTAATAGGTTTATATAGTTGACTATTATAAACTGTTTTCTCTCTATATCTGTCCTAGTCGACTAGTACTTAATCTTAGTCGACTAGTAGTCTTTGTTAGTCGACTATAAATCAACTAACTTTTCTTGATCTGCTTCTCTTCTTCTGCTTCAAGTCATCATCTTCTCCAACTCGATTGCATCTTCTTGGATCATCATCTCCTCTAAAAATAAGGCAAATTCTAACATTGGTGATGTCGGTAAATCTTGTAATCATATCAGCGATTGTTTCATTTTGCTCTATTTGAAACAATTCAAATATGTGCACAAGAATAGAAAATTTAGATTTTTTAACTTTGTTTGTGCCTTCATGTGTTACCTGTAATATATGCCAAATTTGATGCCGATGTGGTTGTTGACATACGGTAGAATTCTTCTTTATTTAAGGCACAGAAGAGAGCATTCATTGCTTTTGCATAAAGGTTGAACGATTTTTTTATTCCTCGGACCATTGGTCGTAATTTGTACGTGGCTTCTCGTATGCCGCTTTCACAGTTCCAAAGTTCATAGTTAGTTTGATCTATCGAATAGTGGTAGTTATTGTGTTAAATGTCCTTCCTTGAATTGAGATAAAGGAATATCGGTTACCATCTTTTCAATCTTTTTCTGATACAAAGTGTGGAATCTTGTATATAGTACCTATAAGACTAGAGGGGGTGAATAGTGTTTGCAAATTTTTCACTAGAAATATTAGTAACTATGAAATTAAAAACAATCACAGAGAATAAAATCAGAATAGCAAACGCAAACACAATGATTTTATTCTGATCCGATCCTCTTGACCTACATTCAGTTTCCAAGCAACCTCGCTTGAGATTTTTCTTAACCCTGATGTTTAGAACTACAAAATCAATACATGTACACTAATTGACAATAACTTTTCCAACACAAGGACCACCACTGTTTAATTTTCTTTTTTTCTTCTCTCTTTTTATTTTTGATCTTTGCTCCTCTTCTAACTATTGCGTGGGGCTTTCCTTTTTTTTCCCCTCCTTGCTTGTAGTTGGGTGGGCTCCTTTTTTTTTTCCTTTCTTCTTAGCTTTTTGTTCTTGGTTGGGCTTTTTCCTCTTTTGCGTTGAGGCTCTCCTTTCTCGCATCTTTTTTTGGTTGAGTTTCAGGATTAGAATAGCATTTATTTTTCTTGGGATTTTAACTACAGATTATTTGGTTGGGATTCAGTCCAAGAGATTTATTTTGTTGGGATCCAAACAACTCTAATTCATTTTTAAAATTTATTTATGTTCTTAAATTCTTAAAGAAACTCTTTTGGTAATAAAGATGTTGTAGAGTCAGGTAAAAGACTATATTTATTTTTCTCTCTTTTCTTGCCTTTTTTTTATTATTTTACGTCTTTTTTTTGCTAAGCTTTCCCCTTCTTTTGCATTGGGAATCTCCTTTTCTTGCCGTCTTTTTTGAGTTTTAGGTCCTTTTTTGGCTAGACTTTTCCCTTCTTTCATGTTGGGGCTCTTCTTCCCTTCTTGCCCTTTTTATTGAGTTTTAGGCTTACGATGTGATTTATTTTTTTGGGATTCTGACCAGGATATTTTTTGATTGCGATTCGAACTGAGAAATTTACTTTTGGGCTCTTTAGCTGTTGAAAAGCGAAGAAAAGAAAAGAGTGTTGTCTAAATTCAGGTAGGGATGTCAAACAAATTGCACCCGGCGAGCCAAAGGGCGGGCCGTGCGCCGAGCCCGCCCCGCTGGCCAAATGGGTGCCAGCCTAAGTTCCCTTTAGGGAACTCGGGTCTGGCATATGACCCGTTTGGCCCGAACCCGGCCCAGCCATTTATTAAATAATTTTTAAAAAATAAAAAAATCCTAAAAATTCTAAAAAATAGTTAAAAAATTAAAAAAACCCCAAAAATCCTAATGAAAATATTGACAAAGAAAATTACAAGTGGTGTAATGAAAGTGTAATTTTTTTTATTAGTGATCCAATAAACTGGATAAATGGATACAAATACAATTGAAGTATAAATTAAAAAAATTTAAAATTTGTCATTCATAAATAAAAAGATTACAAGTATTCAAATAGTTTATCATTCATAAATAAAAAATTTCCAAAGTCTTCATTCATCTTCTGAGAAGTCTTCTGGGGAGTCTTCGATAGATCGTCGATTATTTTATTTTAACTTCTCTTTTTGTATCCAGCCAATTCTTCCTCCATGCAGCCATTTCGATTGCATCCGATGCCAGACGGTTCCTCATATCAGTCAGCACTTGACCCCTTGTATTAAAAGGAGACTCTGATGCTACTGTAGATATTGGAGGGGTTAGAAAATCACATGTCATGATGGAAAGCACAAGATGAGTTAATAATACCTATGGTTTCCACCATGCCAAAATATCAAAATTCTCAAATACTGAGTCTGGGTCGATCTCAGGAGTTGCGGCACGTTAAATAGAATATGAAGCTCATTTAAAGTGTCAGAGGTTTTATATTTTTTAGATGCTGATAAAAGACCTGAAAATAATGAACTTCTACTCCTAAATGATGAAGAAGTTTGAGATAAAAAGAAAATTGTTTATTTTCACAGGTAGTTTCATAATAATCATATAACTTATTTATAGAAGCATCAATATCTGCCCACATAAGGCAGTACTATCATCGTATTCAATTCTTTCATAAAAAATTTCAAGTAAAAATTTTCATCAGTGAAATTTAATCACAGGATTCATAATAGAAGCAAAATAAAAATATAAGAAAATTCTTAAAGTATTTATTATTATTTTTTCCATGGGAGCAATAATATCTCGAAGAAAATCATTGTTTCTGTATTGAGAAAATATCTCGTTATTTCAGTTAACTTATACAATATTAAACTAGTAGTTGAATAACAAATACCAGAAAATAATTTTGTTACTCTTCAAATCTTTTCAAAAATTCACAATTCATTAACAAAGTTCCCATTTCTCATCGAAAATAAAACAAATAGGCAATTCTATAAAAATGAACCTATTTATTGCTTGCTTATAAGAAACCGCTTTACTCAACATATTATATGTTGAGTTCCAACGAGTTCTTACATCTTGAGGTAATTTTTTGTTTGGTAGGCTAAGCCCTAACAAATTTGTTTGAAGGTTTGTCTTTTTGGGCCGTTACTTTTAATAAATATAATAGCATCTCTTAATTTTAATTAAATCATTAATTAATTTCAAACTATTTTGCACACACAAATTAATAATATGACAAATGTATCGAATATGAAATTTTTTAGATCTTTTAAAGAGAGCTTGTAGAGAGAGCTTGAGAACTTGAGAGTTTGCAGAGCTTGTAGAGAGAGCTTGTAGAGCTTGAGAACTGAGAGCTTGTAGAGTTTGAGAGAGAGCGTGAGAATTTTAGAGTTTTCTGGAGATTTCAGTTGTGATGAAATGGAGTGAGAAGATGGAATATTTATAGAGGGAAATAGGAGTGTTTTTTTGTAATTTTGCAAAAAAATTAACATAACCCCATTCTACTCTTGGGGGTATTTGCAAAAAAAATTGCAAATACCCCCAAACGGCTCAAATAGTCGTTCGGAGGATTATGCAAAAAAATTTGCAGATAAACCCCTTGGAGTTGCAGGCCCGGCCGGCCGCCCGCATCATTCTGCCCCAACAGCTCTTAGAGCTTCTTGGGAGGTCGGGCCGGTCCAGGCGGGCCGTGCCAAATCCTGTGCTCGGGCTGGCACGACCCGCCCGAGGCGTGGTCATCCATAACCAGACCCGGGTCGACCCAAAGGGGAGGCGGAGCCGGGCAGGGTCTGGCCCGGTACCACCTGAGTTGGGCCGGGGCCGAGCCAACCCTGATCGTGCCTGTGCGGGTTGCCAGCCCAGTCAGTAGAAGAGAAAGGTTTGAAATATTCTCAAACTCAGCAGAAGAGGAGGTTTTGAGAAATACTCAAACTTGATAATATAAGAGGTTTGAGTAATCTTTAAACTTAGTAGAATAAGAGGTTTTGAGAGATTAGGAAGTGGCGGTACTGGTGTGGATCTCAATGGTGAAAGTGGTATGTCGCAGTCGAAGGGTTTGAAGTGCTCGTTGATAATCGTAGTTGGGAGTTTCCTGATGTGAGAAAATAGCCGATACTAGGTACATGTGCTATGCAAGTGCAGCCCAACACATGCTAGTTAGTGGCTTGATGACGACAATCAAAAAAGAAAATTTTATGGCGCAAGAATTTTAGAGAAATGACCTTGGTACCATATTAATGTACGAAGGAATACATCTTTATCGATATATATAAGAATTGCATAATACAATTACATAAAGTCAAGTACATATCTCTCTTTATATAGATCCATACAAGTCCAATTTCTACGCAAACTATAACTTATAATATTACTAGAACCCTAGGACTCTAAACACTATGAGGACTCTAACAGTGTCATATTAAAGTAAATAAGTAGTACAAAGTTTATTTTAAAATCTTTTAGCGAAATAAATAACCATTTTATTACTATCATTTGTAATGTTCTACATTTCCGAGAATGATCATATAAAAGGATTTTTTAGATATATACACTTCAAATCTTAACTATTTAGAAATTTAACCCCCATATGATTGATATTGTCTATTTACCCTTCAATTTCTTTTGAGTCTAAAAAGTTCACCGCTTCGATTAGATTTTGAAAGAAATAAGGGTGTTTACTGGTTTTGCCTTTCTTATTTCTTCTTCTTCACTCATTTTCTTCTTCATTTTATTATATTCTCATCTTCATCTAATTCATATTTTATCAAATGCAAATTCTTGTCTTTTCTTGTCCCCCCCCCCCCCCCCCCCCCCCCCAAAAAAAAAAGAAAAAAAAAAAAAGAAAAAAAAAAGAAAAAAAGAGACACAAAAATATAATCTCATCTCCCTCCCCTCTTAATCCCCCCTTTAACCCATAAGTCTTCTCTCTCTCTCTCACTCAAACCTAAGTCCCAAAAAGTTTCTTTCGAATCTCACTTCAATTTTTTTTTGAAGTAGTAGGATTAGGATTAAGATATGAACTATAGTAGGGACGGTATATCAGTCATTTTTATTGATTCTTTGATATCTTCACATCAAATACATAATATCGTTTTTTGGTTCTTAAAAACTAGCATGGCTGAATTTTTAAGACTCAAATGAGTTAAGGGATGAATTGGCAGTTGGCGTTATCAAAGATTTGGGAGATAAATTTCTAAATAGGTAAAATTTTGGGTATATATCTAAAAATTCTAAACAAAAATTAGGATTATCTATAATTTTTTAAAAGCCCGAAAGAGACTTGATTAATTAAATACCCTTCTGATTTCTATTTATTTATTTGCTGAGATATAGCAATTGGAACTAAGGGTATAGTGCCACTATATTTAAAAGAAGGTTAAAAAATCTACAAGCTAATCACATTTGTAGCAAATAAATCCACTATTAAAGATGAACCTTTTTAAGATTTCACAAAAATCTGCACATTTTGGGTATACATTCGGCATCCAGGATTGTAAACTGGGCGTGCATAATTGTATTGATTATGTGCAGGAAACGTACCAAAATGATACAACAGTATTCTCTGTAATACAGAAACTCCTCTGTAGTCTTTTCATCTGCAACTTGTGTAGCATCTAGATTGCCTCTTGTCATTGTGAGACTTGAAGCAACCATATTTCTTCTCGCCATTCAGTGCTAATTTATCCCTAATGAAAAGATCAATGCAGTGGTTCCAGTACTTAAAAATCATGTCACTGATAAGAAGTATCAGAACTCAAGACAGAAATCTGGCAGTAAATCTTTGATTTCACCTAGAATTCTCATATGTGAATTCAATTTCTGCAGAGTAGCATAAATTTCATCTGTTAGCCTGTGGGATCTATCACTGGCAAGAAACACATGAACCTGACCCCTATCCTCAATCCAACTACAGCCTGGGCTCTTATGAATCCCTCTTTCTCCAATAACCCTTCTCGTTCTCGCCAAATCTTTTAGTCTGCCAGTGGCTGCATACAAGTTTGCAAGCAAAACATAGTTGCCCGCATTATCTTCTTCTCGTTCAATGAGCTGGTTTGCTGCAATCTCTCCAAGCTCTAGATCAGAGTGAACAACACAACCATTGAGCAATGCACCCCATACCACTGCATCCGGCTTCATCGGCATATTCCAAATAAACTCGTGAGCTTCTCTAAGCTTGCCGGCACGACTGAAGAGATCAACCATACATGTGTAGTGCTTCAATTCTGGATTTATCTGATAAGTTTTCATCATGTTGAAGTAGAGAAGACCTTCTTTAGTAGCTCCTCCATGAACACATAGAGATAGCACTGATAGAAATGTGATTGCATCTGGTCTGATACCGTCATCCATCATCCCATGGAAGAGGGCCAGACCTTCCTTTGCAAGCCCATGCAGTGCGAATCCTGCAAGCATGGTATTGAAGGACACTAAATTGTGCTGAGAAATCCTATGAAAGGCAAGCCTTGCAAGTTTTATAGTCCCACATTTAGCATACATGTCAACAATGGCTGCCCCGATATGAACATCCGTGTCATAACCACATCGAATTGAGTAGGCGTGGACTTGTTTCCCTCTTTCGATGGATAACAATCTGGAACAAACTGGTAAAATCATCCCTATAGTAAATATATCGGGCCTCAACTCAGTTTCTTGGAGTTGTGAGAATATTTGAAGAGCCAATTCATTGTGCCCGTTCTCCATACAACCTGCAATCAGTCCATTCCATGTATAGATGTTCGGATCAAACCCATCCCTTTCCATAAGATGCAGTAGTTCTTGGGATCTGTTCACTTGATTGGCTCGTGCATACCCAGAAATCAACAAATTCCATGTCATTGTATCCCTCTCATTTATGTTGAAGAAAACCAACTCGGCAAACATAAATTCTTCGCAGCGGCAATACATATCAACCAGTGCATCAGCAATGAAAGGATTCAAATCTAGACCTCTAACAATTGCATAGGAGTGTATCTCTCTTCCTTCTCTCAGAGCAGCCAAGGCAGCACAACAAGCGAGAGCACTCCCTATGGTAAAGGAGTCAGGTTCAATGCCTTCCGCAAACAGCATTTCCCTAAACACTTCCAAACCTTTATCAAATTTCCCATTATCACAATACCCCGATATCATAGAGTTCCATGAGATTGTGTCTCTCTTCACTCCATCATATGTCATGCGATCAAACATATCCTTGGCTTTCTTCAAATTGCCGTTCTCACAGTACCCAACAATCATTGTGTTGTAGGAGACTGAATTTTTTGCAGAGAACCTCAAGAATAGCTCCCCGGAACTTTCCATATCTCTACATCTCCTATAAACATCAATCAGTCCATTCACCACATAAGAATTGTACACAAGCTCATGCCTCATTACATACCCATGGATCTCCTTGCCTACAGTTAGTGCTCTCATTCTTCCACAACTAGGCAAGATACTAGCCAATGTCTGAGCATTCGGTTTAATACCAGATTTTAGCATCCGACCGAGAAGCTCAAGAGCCTCTTCATCATAATCATTCTGTGCGAACCCTCCAATCGCTGCACTCCACGAAACAAGATTAGGCTCGATCTCACCAGAATTCTGCATGTTGTCTAGAATCTCCAGCGCCTCAAAGACCATCCCGTTAGCAGCACAACTAGTGATGACTGAGTTCCACGATACACAGTCTCTCTCGGGCATTCCCTTCAGAGCCTTCACTGCCTCCTCCATTACTCTGCACTTGCCATACATGTCAATGAGAGCATTCCCCACATAAATGTTCGAAAGAAACCCTCTCTTTAAAACAAACCCATGAACCTCTTTCCCTAGCTTCAACACACCAAGGCCACCGCATGCCTTCACGACAACGGGGAACACAAAGAATTCTAGCCCAACTTCCTCAAAAAGGAGTTTTTGAAACAAGGAAAGGGCTTCCTCGTACAGCTCATGATCGACGCACACAGTGAGAATGCCGACCCAGGAGTACACAGTTCTTGTGGGCATTTTCTCAAACAGGAGGAATGCATGATAGTAATCTGCACATCTACCATACATGATCACAAGCCTCGTTTCCAAGAACTCTCGGCTGCCGCAGTAGCCTCTCTTGAGGGCGTGGCAATGGATTTGGCGGCCCAAATGGGGGCAGCTGCAGGAATCAATGGCAGATGCATAATTAGATGAGTCTGGGGAGTCAGAGAGCAGAGCATGGGTTTTGCTGGGTTTCAGTGCAGAAGTTTGTAGAGGGGATGAGCTGAGATGAGGACTGGATGATTTGGAGGTGCAGAGATGAGGGGCTTTCTGACGATGAACGATGGGTGATAGAGTGGGTGCAAAAGGGATGGCCATCTTATTCTTTGGCCGTGACAAATTGAGAGACAGAGTTGCCTCCAAATAGAATTAACAGTAACGCCATCTTCCTTTTTGCCAGTAAATACAGTAGTAGCTTATAGTCATGCAACTTTCAGGTTGCTTTCTATGTATATCTGACACGAAAGGAGCTACTTATCTTTTATTTATACAGTGCGAGAGAGAGAGAGAGAGAGAGAGAGAGAGAGCTAACACTGTCATGAGGCATTTTAGCCTGTTGTATTTTCCTGAACATATCCATAGCCTCACCAATTCTCTGTTGCATTTTCCTGAACATATCCATAGTGACATTGTTGGAATTGAAGAATATGAAGGCGAATCTTCGAGTTGAATTATGGCGAGATCCGTTGATCGAATCAACTGGATGATGGTTGGAGTGTGTTCTTCTTCCATTGGGGATGAACGTGGTATATTCACATGTTCAATTCCGACTTCGAATGAATGAGATATTCAAGTCCAAAAATTACCTAATTCAAAGTCAAAACGGGACTAAAGGTAGCTAAAAGCATTTAGTCCCACATTGGCCATGGGATGGAAGTTTGTGGTGTATATATAGAGAAAATTGAGAACAAAGGGCGTGTCCTTTGGGTACTTGGAGTTTTCGCGCGCGAAAAGGAGGGAATTATGCTCGTACGTGTGCGCGCGCGCGCCGCCGCTGGCGGCGGCCGGCCGGCGCCGGCGCCGGTGCCGGGCTCGGGTCTGAGTTCGGGTTCCCTACCTGGACTGGCTTCGACAATTCTTAGAAGATATACCATTGTGGCAAAAGCCAGTGCCCGCTATATGTATACACTGCGATAATCAAGCACAAAATGTTATATACAACGGTAAGTCTAGACATATTCGTCGTAGACATAATACCGTGAAGCAGTTGCTCTCAAATGGAATTATCTCTATTGACTTTGTATCGTCAAAGGATAATTTAGCGGATCCGCTTACTAAAGGTTTAAGTGGAGAGCGTATAAACTGTGCATCGAGGGGAATGGGTCTAAAAGCCTAACCTTACCGAGTCAGCTTAATGGAAACCTCACTTAGCGACTGGAGATCCCACGGACTAAGTTCAAGAGGAAAAACTAGTTATGATTGACTCAGCAAGTAAGCACTTGGGAGCTTGACTCCAATCCATTCCTAAGGTGCACATAAGTGCTTTTCTACAAGTGGGTTAAGGATAAGCTTAACGCTTTTAATGATGCCTATATCTTGTTACTAAACAAGTGGAGTAGAGTAGACTACTCTTAATAGGTCCATCACCTATGTGAGTATAGAGTTGGGTCGGCTCTTTAGGAATTTCTATGGAGGCTGTTATTCCCTAAAGATACTCTCTGAAACCAAGAATGTCCAGGGCCAAAACGGACACAACCGAGAGCCAAAGTTGATTTGGAAAGTCACTGTGTGAAGCTTGTTGACTTGGCTTACACTAACGGCTAACAGTTCAAGACCTAGTTCACTGATTAGCCAGTAAGTCCGATAAAGCTCTCGCTATGGAAGGTTCAAGACCTAGTTCACCTATCCTTATGCAGTTTCTTTTCTCAAGTACCTTTCACAATAGAGTCAGTCTCTTTGTGTGTCATTTCCTTGAATCTCCATTCATTGTGGGGGATTGTTGGAATTGAAGAATATGAAGGCGAATCTTCGAGTTGAATTATGGCGAGATCCGTTGATCGAATCAACTGGATGATGGTTGGAGTGTGTTCTTCTTCCATTGGGGATGAACGTGGTATATTCACATGTTCAATTCCGACTTCGAATGAATGAGATATTCAAGTCCAAAAATTACCTAATTCAAAGTCAAAACGGGAATAAAGGTAGCTAAAAGCATTTAGTCCCACATTGGCCATGGGATGGAAGTTTGTGGTGTATATATAGAGAAAATTGAGAACAAAGGGCGTGCCCTTTGGGTACTTGGAGTTTTCGCGCGCGAAAAGGAGGAAATTATGCTCGCACGTGTGCGCGCGCGCCGCCGGCGCCGGGGCCGGTGCCGGGCCGGGCTCGGGCTCGGGTCCGGGCTCGGGCTTGGGCTTGGGTCTGAGTTCGGGTTCCCTACCTGGACTGGTTCTTTTTGAATCGGGTCTCAGGGTATGGGCCGAACAAGATCCGCTCTCCACTACCCAATCCGCTCCAGCCCGCCAACGGGTGTCCACGCGAACGGATCTGAACCGTTCGCCAACCGCTGTCGGAAAACCGACCGTGCGGTTGGGCGGTTGAACGGTTGCGACGGTTCTGTCCGAACCGTCGCAACTGTTGACTTTTGGCGGACGAGAATACCCTTCCGGAGCGCTATAAATAGCGCTCCAGAGGTTCATTCTCAAAAACACCGAAAAACAGAAAGATCTCTCTCTCTTTCTCTCTCTAAAGTTCTGAACTGGGCTTCAGCGTGAAAGCGACTTCCAGCCTGAAGTGGGAACCCGCGACTTCCAGCGTGAAGTGAGAATCCGAAGCGACTTCCTAAAAGGAGATTCTGCCAAATTGTTCTGAAAGAGGAATCAGAAAATTCAACAGATTCTTTTATAAGAATTGTTGTCTGAATCTGGTACTTTTGAAGAAATAATATTCTTCAACCTTCCTTCGTCCTCAACAGTGGGTGCTCCTCCAGAGAGTAAAGGAAAATATTCGTTTGAAATTTGTCCTTGTACCGCTGCTTCAAAGATCCTGTGAAGGTACTGGTTGACTACGGTTCGACCGTACGGTGATTTGGTAGTGCTATCCAAATACCATGAAAGAGTGTTGTATCTTGGGAGACCAGCGTCCATTATCCCGTTAGCACCGGTGCGGGGGACGTAATTGTCTTAAGGAGATTCGCTTTAAGCGTACCTCACTCTAAATACTGTATAAGTGGATTAAGTCCTTTATACAGGGGATATACTTTACAGTATATCGAGACTGACTTAGATTCAGTCTAATTGGTGCTTTAACCAAGGAAGGAAATTGAAAGGTGGTTCTTAAATTAAGGAACGTTCTATTGAACGGAAAACCTCCCACCTGATATTTGCCGACCTGGCCAATTAGATTGTTGATATCTCAGTGATCTTGATTAGTTGTCAGATTGATTCTTGTTAAGCAGAATATCCAACAGACATAAAACTGGAAGGGGAAAGAGCAAGAGATAGAAATTAGGGTTTTGAGGGGATAAACATAGATTCGGGCTCGGGTGCTGAAGTTCGTATCTATCTTTATCCCCTCAAAACCTGTAATACCCATATTTTGTAAATACATGATAATAGTACTTTAATGTGTAAATATAATTTGTATTAAGAAATTAATTATTATTTAGTATGAGTTATTATCTTAGTTGTTACTATTCACCAGCATCATTATTTATTAGTTTAATAATTATCATTATTATTAGTTATTATTATTGTTAGATAGTAATTATTATTATTAGTTGAGATTAAGTATTATTATTATTAGTATTGCTGTTATTATTTCTTTTATTTTAAATCCAAGTCCAAACCAATGAACCCACGAGAATCCCAAGCCCATTCTCCTCTCCCTTATTTTTCTTCCGTTTCTCTTCTTCTCTTCTCATACTTAGCCCAAACAGGCTCACCCCACTCCCAACTCCCTCTATATATTCTCCCTCACCTCAAAAACCCTAGAGCCGCCATCCACAACCTTTGCACAGCCAACCGACCTCACCACCCCTCCTTTCACACACAAGTCACTGCCACCACAAACCCATCACCAACTGCCTCCACTCCTCCCCCTCGATGCCGCCGTGCACCGGGCCTTCACCATAGTGCACTCAACGTCGAGCTCCACCACTCACCCATGACTGCGACTCCACAACCCCATTGCCGCCTATGTGTGCCACGATCTTCGACGACACGTCCAACAACCTCTCAGCCTCAGCCAACTCCACCGCACACAACCCGACATCCATCCATCTCCTAGGACAGCCCAACAACCAGGTCACCACCCTCCCTCTGCATCCCTTCCTTTCTTGAATCTCCTCCCCCTCACTTCACAACTCATGGCAGCCTGAACCCTCACCCCTGCGGCTTCCTCTGGCACGCCCATCTCCACGATGAGCCACCGCAAACAGCCACCCACAACCAACACCCCTCCACCCGAGCGCTCCACTCTCCTTCCACCTCTCTCGTAGGCCTCCGCGACAGCCTCCATGCAATGCTCACCGGCCGTCCGCCCACAATCACCCTTGCCGCCACCTCTTTGCGACACCCAAAGCCATTGCAGCCACCTGCCTCCATCATCCCCGACCGTGCCCCATCACCACCGAGCTCCGCAAGCTACGCATCTCCACCCATGGCTGCCACCTGAGCACACCCTCCTCGGCTGCCACCTGAGCACACCCTCCTCCCACCTGCGTGCGTGAGTTTCCTCCCTCTCCCTCTCTTTATTTCTCTCTCTCCTCCCATGTGTGTGTGTGTGTGCTGGTGTGTATTTGATGTGTATGTGTAAGTCTCTTTCTGTATGTGCACCTGTACATGTGTGTGTGTGTAAGTATATGGTTGTGTGTACATGTGTGTTCGCGTGTGGTGTGTGCGTGCGTGTGTGTTGTGAATTTGTGTGTAAATGTATACGTGTGAGTGTGTACGCGTGTGTGTATGTGTAAGTGAGTTTTTCTATCTCTTAGTATATCTCTGTATATGTGTGTGTTCCTAGTCTCTCTCCCTCTCTCTCTGAGAGTGTGTTGCAGTTGTAGCACTCGGACTGTTCGTGTGATCCGTTCCTGTACCAGTACCTAGAGTCGGTTGTAATGGGCCCGACACGCGAGATGATTAGGAGATCTGAACCAGTTCGTACAGTGCAGACCTAATGGTGATTCAGATCAGAATTCGCGTCATTTCATGTGATTATTTTTAATTATGTTTTGTTGGCCCAAAGGCCCATCATTCTATTTTTGATGATGACTAACTCATATAGTTATAAGTACTAATGATCTTGTTGTATTTAAGCTTCAGATATTAATCAAGATCTTAGTTGATGTTTAGCTTTACTAAAAGACCCTATCACTCTAGTTTTGTTGATGACTAACTCATATAGTTATAAGTACTAATGATCTTGTTGTGTTTAAGTTTCAGATATATTGACTAAGATCTTAATTGATGTTTAGCTTCACTAAAAGACTCAAAGTTTACTTTAAAGCTATCACATAATGATTTAAGAACTCAAGCCAAAAGATGACATTTAACACTCAAAAAGGAATATAGCTTGGATAATCAAGTTTGAATCAGGTTTATTCAGAGAAGAAGATCTACAAGAAGTCTTGAGTCTAAAGTTTGTGAGTTTAAATCTCTTGTAAAGTAAATATTAATTTTGATTGCTCAAGCTCACACACACACACACAAAGTTTGTTATCAGTTTTTGGTTTCGATTTAACAAGTATATGTTTTAGATTTCATGAATAAAGTTCATCAAAAATAAGTTCACATTGGTTTGTATATGTATTGAATTTCATCCAAATACATTGATACTTCAAATGTGTTTGAAAAACTTGTTTTAGTATTAATGAGAGTTCTAGAAAAATATGATTTTCTATTTACAAGTCTAGTATTTCGCAAATATGCCTTATTTCAAGAAACGTATTTTGGTTTTCATCAAAAATAAGTTCATAGCATTTTGTGTGTGTATTGGAGTATCCATACACTATTGAGCCTCAAATATGTTTGACCAACTTGTTTTTGCATTTATGAAGTTTTTGAAAAAACTAGTTTACATTTAAAAGTTTGGTATTCAGAAAATACAGTTTTGGTTTTTAGATTGAAATTCTTCACCTTGAAAACAAGTTCACATGTTTGTAATATGTTGTGATTTTTTATCATACATATTTGTGCTCTATTGTATTTACATGAACTTATTTTTGTGGAATTTATTGGGATTCATTGGAATTTAATTGGGTTTCAAAAGTTCATTTAAAAATCTCAAAATTGGGTTTCTAAGCTACTGTCGGTCGACCGTGCGATCGACCGATAACAGTGTCTTACGGTCGACAGTGTCGCACGGTCGACCGACGTTCACCAATGTGCACAACCCTTGAGAGCTGAGCTCGGGCGACTAATCGAGCTCGGCCGACTGACCGGTCGACCGATAACTCTGTTGTGCTCTTGGGTTTACTCAGTCGACCAACAAACCCCAATGGTCAAAATAATGACCGTTGGCGATCGATTGGCCAGTCGACCGACATGCATATCTGCCTGTGTTTGAACACCTAATGGCCAGTTTTTCTTTGGCTATATATATAAGGTTTTTGTATGAGTTTTTCACAAGATTTTCAAGAGCTAATTTTCTCACTTTCAACATAGTTTTTCAATAAGTTTTCAAAAGTTTTTGTGCTAAAAATCCTTATCTCTATTATGTTTCAAAGTTTTGAAAAATCAAAGAAAACAAGTTTTAGGAAGTTCTAGTTTTAAATTTTCAATTTTATATCATTCAAGAAGTTTTTCCAAGTATTTTTTTTGTGCTTTATTTTCAAAATCTTTATTTTTTTACAAGCTTGAGCTATTTATTGCCAGATCTATCCTCTAGATTCTTGTATTGTGAGATGTGTTATTTGTTATCTTTGTGATCACCAAGTGTTCTAACCAATCTTTTATTTTGTGCTTTGGTTTTGTGCCTTCCATCTTGCGTAGAGGTGATTACCTTGTGCATAGACTTTGTGCCTTGAATTTGTACCTCCTCTTGTGTAGATGATTGAGTTTGTATCCTTTGTGGAGTCCCTAGTGGAGATAGTATAAATCCTTCCAGGTGAAGGCGGGGACGTAGGACTTGGTACTCGAACCTCGAAATATATTCTTGTATTTGCATTTGGCTATCTCTTTGCTCGGTCACTGATATTGCATATTTATCGTCATATTCTCATATTTATTGTTTAATAAACTCTACTTTAATTATTTTTTTTGTCTAATTATTTGCAGGGCCTTTACTAAAAGAGAAGGAAGAGAAAATGAGGCCAAAAGCCCACTAGAGTTCAGATTAAATTAAAATCCAAGATTAGGGCAATTATCAGGTGAAGGTCAGAGCAAATCAGAGAGATAAAGACCAAATGAAAATAGATTAAATTCAGATTTTGATGAATCCATTTCAGTTAGCTAAAGATCAACAGTGATATCAAAGAATCTAGAGCCAAAACTACGAAACCAATTGGATAAAAAGAGCAAATAGCTCAACAGAGAGCTACAACCCCCTGGTATGGCCACCTGGCCACACCCAGGCCGCAGAAACGCAGGCAAAGCCGCATTTTCACGCCATTCTGTTGAGATACGGGGAGCGTTTGCTCCCCCTATCTTCAGACGCTCTCCCCCTTCCATATTTTGCTATAAATCCTACAAATTCTCAAGCCAGAGGGAATGATTCAGCAGAGAGCATAGACTAGGCTGTACTTAAATTTGTAACTTAGGTTTTTACTTTTATTTATGTAATTTTTATTTTTTTATGTAACTGAGACTAGAGAAGAGTTCATGGGAGAATGAGAGTGAAGCTTGTACTGAGCGTGACACCAGTGTAAGTCTTTCTTCTTTTATTTAATTGTTATTTTAATCGAATCAAAAGTTACTGCTTCTTCTTTATTTTTGTTTTCTTCTACTTTTCTCTTGTTTGTAAATCCAAATGACTACGATAGCCTCGAATTTGCCTTGTCCTTGCAACTGCCGTTAATGGCTTATGATGATGGATAGTCATTTCTATGTTAATGTAGCTTGCACCTTCATTTTGTAGTATAGAACGGGGATGGGAAAGATCCTATATGTCATGCTTTGATTGCCTTCAAACCAAGGTACATTATCGTTACAGATCAAAGGTAAGCAGGCGCCAAAGAAGTAAGTAAGTACTTTTAGGGTTTTTCTTTCTTTTTTTAATTATTTAGTGTAAATCACCTCCATCACAAACTCATCAGCTCTTTTCTATTTTTATTTTTTTTGTATAAACTCATTTTTCATTTTTTTCACCTTCTCAATTTACCACTTTCTTTTAACTTAACATAGACTTTATTTTTCTTTTCTTTACAAGAGCAAGATAAGAACTTTTAACCATTTAAAGTAAATTAAAGAGAACTTACAATATGCTTCCATCACAATTTTCTCCTTGTGGATCACGACCAGTATAGCCACTTGCTATCGCGGTATCATTGAGTATCTTGCACTTTATTCTTAAGTTCTGAAAATCTTTATATTTTGTGCAGGTAAAACGTCAATCAAATTTTGGTGCCATTGCTGCGAGGGGTGGTAAGTAACTCTGTTTTTATTTACTTTATTGATTAATTTTCTTCTCTGTTCTTGGTGTACATGTCTAACATTTAAAAAAATTTTGCTGCAGTAAACATATAAGTGGCCCTGGACTCTGCTCGAGAAACCAGAGCCCAGAAGCCCTCAGATTTGCCGCGTTCCCACGACAATCTGAGTGAACTACTACCTATATTTTTTTTGCAGGTTGGTTGAATTACAAAGTTTAAGTTTCTGCAGCTATTTATTTTCTTGTTTAACTTATTGTACATACCTTTCTAACCTCAACAATAAATTATTGTTTATAAATGCTAAAAATGGTTTAGACTTTACATTTAGGCATGTGTCTATTTCGTTACATTTTATATTTACTGTTGAAGAGTGCTGGAGTCAAGGTACGTGTGTATAGCATATGCTTTAGGAAACATATTTTGAGTAATGTGTATTGCTTAAAGTGTTGCTTTTTCTATATTGGTACACTTGCACGAATACAATTAAGGGCACATCCTTAAATAAGATAAGGTGAGGAAGTCATTACCCTCCCTTAGCCCACAAATAATCTCCTCACTTACTAACCAAGCCTAACTTAAAACTGAGTAGATGTTGCCCCTAGGGACATCTTGGACTCAATAGGAGACTGACCTAAGGGGGACTGACCTAAGGGGAAGTTGATTAGAATTTGACTCTTACTAAATCGGTGTCAAAAGTTGGGGATTGAGAGGCGAAACATCGAAGAACAGTGATTTGGCATAATTAGGCCCGTTGCTTAGGCATAAATACCTCTCATTGATCTTGCTCCTACTTGGCCGATTAACTTGTAGTCATATTCTGCAATATACCCCCCGTGGACAGTCTAGCTAGTTAGGAGTCGTCTAGGTTTAAGGTTTACCCTAACTTAAGCTAGATTTTTTCCATTTTTATTTGTTTGCTTGTTTTTATTTTTTACATTTTTTGTGATATGGATTACAATTATAATTATTCCAATGCATATAGTGATCCATACTTCACACCGACCTCTTTTGACTTGTATATTACCAACCTGGCTTATCATAACTTTAACCAACCAAGTATGCCGGATTGGTCTTATCTGGATCAATGTATGCCTCAGTCCTAATATTATGAACAAGATTGGAACAATCATCACCACTCTTCACAAGATCAGTGGGGATACAACTCTCTCGAGTCATATGGTCAGAAACCTTACCAACATCCACCTTCATTACTCCTTTTCTAGATCAACCTATACAAGAAAAATCAGATTTAAAAAAGAGTTATGAAGTCTTCCTTGAGTCCACACGTCAAAACTAAAATCCAACGGACTCACAAGCCCATCATGATTTTCAAATCCAAGATCCTTACTCCATTTTTAAAATCCCACAACAAGACGAAGAACCTCCGGACTTAGATAGGAGTATGAAAAACTGATTCAGTTTAAAAATTATTTTTTTCAATCTCTCAGTAGGCTAAAAGCATAAATAAGTTATTTGATCAACATAGTAAAAAATAGGAATGAGAAAACTCTACCTAACACATGTTCATCATTCCCGATTGCCCTAGTCATATTGATAAGAATGAAGAATCATGGTGCCTTGGAGACTTTAATCGAGAGTCAATTTTATCACACAAACTTGAACTTGACCATTTCAAATCTTGCACAAATTGGCAAGTTTTCCATTCAGTAAGATTGAACTTGAATGTGAATGTGATCCGATTTCCAACCTTGTGATTCCGTTCCTATCATCGAATTTATGTTGACTCTAGTATCCTTACCCAATTTGGACCAATTTTCCGAGCTAACATTTATTCTCATACTTATAGATCTAGAAACTGAATCACCAATTTTGGATAGTAACAGTTTATTGATGAGAAAAGAATGTGAAATTAAATTTTTTGATTTGGACTCAACTCTCGAACCAAAATTGACTCTCGAACCCAAAGTTGATTTTCCCGAGTTAGTATTGGTTCGCGAACTTTTCATTTAAGAGCCCAAATCATCCATTCCACAAAACCACATTCTATTATTAGACCAAGGTAATGACCATAATGACTCAGTCATGATTTTTCAAGATTGGTCATGTAAAGGGAATTTCATGATAGGATCTTACATGATCCAATTCATATTGGGGATTGTAAATATGCATAGGTTAATAAAGGTGGGTTTCGTGAACCACCATATTATCTTGATTGGGTAGGATACTTGGGCTAATCGGACCACCACCGTAATCACCACCTTGAGATAACATTTTTCTTCCTTTCTTCTTTTTCATGCATTTATGCATTCATTCATACATTGAGGACAATGGATGAGATAAGTGTGGGGGAGGGTTCTAACATAACATAGATTTTTCTTTTTATTTAAAAAATAAAAAAATTAACATTTTCTTGGCTTTTAAATCCTTTTTGAAAAGAGAATAATATTTTGACCTATTTTTTTATAAGAAATTAAATTAATTTTAAGGAATAGGAGAATCATAATTAGGATTTCTTATACTTGATCAAAATAAGATTGTTTGTTTGAATTTTAGGGTTAAAAAGAAAAATTTGAAAAAGTAATTTAGTCTTGATTTTTACCTTGATAAATATGCATACTTTATACACTTACACACGGAGGGTTCAAAAACAAAGATTCTTATGCCTAATAAAAAAAAGAAATATATATATATATATATATAAAATCTTCTGATTAAGCTGAGTACTTGTGCCTCATAAAATATAAGTATTCAAGCATAAAAGTGATTCATATAATAAATAAAATCCTTAGTTTTGTGGCCTTATTTGCTCGAGTCCTTAAGTCCTTGGGGTGTTTGCTCACCTGGTGCCCTAAGACCGTCCGGTTTGGGTGTCACCGACTAAAGACTCATTATATGGGAGATTAGAAAGCCTAAAAGAACTAAAAAATAATACACCAAAAATATGAAAAAAATAAGGCGTAAGAGTTAGAGTTAAAGAATCCCTAGTCAAAATTTCACGGTCACAAAGGTGCATATGACTTAGGTAAAATAATAGACTAGATGAGAAATACAGTAGACTCCTTACCTTGATTGATAATAAGTTTTTGAATAGAGATTTTATTTAGGAATGAAAAATTCAGTTTTTCTATAACTTATGCTTACTTGAAATTTTATAATAATACTTCAGATATTTTCTCTCTTTTTTCAAAATGCTTTTCAAAAATACTAACACTTTTTTCTCTTTCTTTATGGATTTTGTGGGTGTAATTCACTGAAAACTCTCATAAGACAAAACTCGTCCTCTAGAGGTAACCTAAAAGTTTAACAGCTTGTTGTACATGCTAAGTGCAATCGTGATTCCTACGAAAGTGAGTTAGATTAGGTTAGTTATGTTTACTTTTTATTTGTTTTACTCGAGGACGAGCAAAAGATAGGTGTGGAGGTGTGATTGGTCACTGATATTGCATATTTATCGTCACATTCTCATATTTATTGTTTAATAAACTCTACTTTTATTATCTTTTTTGTCTAATTATTTGTAAGGCCATTACTAAAGGAGAAGGAAGAGAAAATGAGCCCAAAAGACTACTAAAGTTTAGATTAAATTAAAATCCAGGATTAGAGCAATTGTGAGCTGAAGATCAGAGCAAATCAGAGAGATAACACCAAATGAAAACTGGTTAAATTGGAATTTTGATGAATCCATTCGGTTAGCTGAAGATCAACAGTGATATAAAGAATCCAGAGCCAAAATTGCGTAAATTAGATAAAAGGAGCAAACAACTCAGCAGGAAGCTGCACCCCCCAGGTGTGGCCACCTGGCCACACCCAGTCCATGGAAATGCGGCCAAAGCCGCGTTTCTGTGGCCAATCTGTTGAGATACGAGGAGGTTTACTCCCCTATCTTCAGATGCTTTCCCCTTCCACATTTTGCTATAAATACCTGCAAATTCTCAAGCTAGAGGTAACAATTCAGCAGAGAGCATGGGCTAGACTGTACTTTAGTTTGTAATTTAGATTTTTACTTTTTATTTATATAATTTTTATTTTTCTTTATGTAACTGAGACTATAGAAGAGTTTCATGGGAGACGAGCGTGAAGCTTGTACTGAACGTGACACCGGTGTAAGTCTTTCTTCTTTTCTTTCATTGTTATTTTAATCAAATCAAAAGTTGCTTCTTCTTCTTTATTGTTGTTTTCTTCTACTTCCCTCTTCTGTGTTTGCAAATTCAAATGACTCTGATAGCATCAAATTTGCCTTGCCCTTGTAAGTGTCGTTGATGGCTTATGGTGATGGATAGCCATTTCTATGTTAGTGTAGTTTGCACCTTCATTTTGTAGTATAGAACGAGAATGGGAAAGATCCTAAATGTCATGCTTTGATCGCCTTTAAGCTAATATACATCGTCGATATGGATCAAAGGTAAGCAGGCGCTGAAGAGGTAAGTAAGTACTTTTAGAGGTTTTCTTTCTTTTAATTATTTAGTGTAGATCACCTCCATCACAACCTCATCAACTCTTTACTATTTTTATTTCTTTGTATAAAACTCATTTTTTATTTTCTCCACTTTATCAATCTACCACTTTTTTCTTAACTTAACCATAGACTTTATTTTCCTTTTCTTTACAAGAACAAGAGAAGAACTTTTAACAATTTTAAGTTAATTAAAAGAGAAGTTACAACACACTTCCATCGCAAGTCCCTCATTGTGGATCACAACCCGCATAGCCACTTACTATCGCGGTAGCATTGAGTACCTTGCACTTTATTCTTAAGTTATGAAATTCTGTATTTTTTTGTGTAGGTAAAACCTCAATCACTCTCTATACTCTACTCTCTTTATATCTCGCATTGCTATTGTTGTTCATCCATACATGCTTGATATTATTCTTACACTTGTATCATTTCAAGAGAGCTATTGAAGTACCTCAACTCTTAATCTAAAAGAAACTCGAGGAGAAGTTCTAGAGCCCTTCTCCGGGATTTTCGCTTCACTCTTTGGATATCACTGGTGTCTAATTTTGTTAGTGTAAATTTTTTTAATCCGTCATTATATGTCATTAGATTAGAATTACACCTATTCACCCCCTCTAGGTGTACTTTCATGTTTAAATAAATTATATTTGATTGTAGTTAATAAGATCACGTTACCTGTTCATTTCATGTGAGCATTATTCTTTTTATGAATTTATTATGTTAAGTGATTATTCAGTATACATTATTAATGTTATGTAAATAACTTTATCATATTTAGAAATTGTAAAGATTTATGAATCAATTGACTGTACAATATTTTGCTCCGTAATGTCTATGTACATCTTCTTTTAATTATTTTTACATGTTCTTGATAAATAAATGTAATTCTCGAAATCGGTGAATACTGAATTGTTGCTCTATGGAATAATAAGTTTATTGGATCTCTAAGTCCTATTCACGTAGAGGAATGCAAATGGATTTTCTTTAGTAGATTATTATTCTGAGTGAGAGTTAGACAAGTTATAGACAATGGATCAGATATAAATTTGATGATTACACATATTTGAATCTGTTGGATCTTTTGATACTTGGATCAATGGACTTGATTGGAGTATGGTTGACATAGAGATTGAGAAGTAGATCAGATAAGTTGAATAGTGTATTTTATGGACTTGCAATAGATTATTAGTCCCGGTAATATTATTGTGGAAGAATTTAAATATATTGGAGATAATGGATTAGATATAGACTTGAGGTTTAAACATATTTAGACTCTGTATTTTGTTATTGGGACACTAGTGTTTCTATCATCTTATGTGTAGTTGATTACCATTTTGGATTCGAATAAAAAAAATAATAAATCTTAGAATACAATTCAATTTGATCTCGAGAATAGATTAGTGCATGTTTGTGGTTAAATGATAAATTCTATGTGAAGTTCTCATAGTATTTGATTTTCCCTATTTGATGATAATTCAGACGAGGATTTAATTAGATATTGAGGATTGGTCACATAGAATAACTTTATTTAAATGTTGGATCTTTTGTTGTTTGAATCAGACAGCAGATTATATATTTATATAGTTGGTGGCCTTGATTTTTGGATCGGTCATTGAGTTCGATTGAAGTAGGGTATATCGATAATTTTGATCGAATTAGGTAATAAGAATTGATTAGATGCAACTGAGTAGTTACTTATGTTGGACTTGGGTATACTAATAATTTAGAGGATTACTGTAGATTGATAGGAAGGAGAGCATCACTTATCGAATGTTTAAGATTGTGACTTGTTTCCTCTTATTCCTTGATAATCGATTTAATAATTAATGCTTGTGTTGATCGTATTGAGATTTATAGTTAAAAGGCATGTTATTGTTGTATCCTTTGCTCATAGAGATGAGATCTTGATAGCTCTACATGAGACTGCGTATTGACGCAGTACCCCGACATGTTATTCATAAATTCATGTTACTAGATTTACTAAGAAAATATTGTCAAATGGTTACATCACTGTCTTCTTCATATTGTTATATTGATATCATGTTTTCATTATCACAGTTGTCGTTATTATCATCGTATTGTCTAAGTAATCGAGATAACATGGATATTGATGGATTTAAGTAAATTAATTAGACAACTTACACCGAGATTAGAGAAATTGATGGGTGAGACTGCATCTGTATTTTTGGTGGATCTAAAGTACAGGTTGTGCATCTGAAACAGGGTTCTACTGTAGGGTTCCTGGGGATGACTGACATCCCGCTTTGTTTATATTGTTCATGTATTGAGTAGCTAGCGGTACGGCTTGGTTCAACGCTAGGAGCTTAGGCTGTAGTCCCGGGTATGTAAAGGACCCACTTCAAACATAGATAATATCTTCAACCAATCAATTTAATAATATAAGACCCTTATTGACATGTGTGGTAGGCGTAGTATGAGATGCGTCTATTACAAGTGACAATTGGTGTTCGCTGACATAATTAATAACAATAGGCTGTCCACATTGTAATGTAACTTGACAGTGTTCACCTCTCTGATTCGTATATGATATGATAGACACAGTACTGTACACATGACTTGACTGTATCACATGATTTTAGAGTAGTCTGTTATCATTATTGTTTATTTATATTCTATATGTTATAGTGTTCTTAATGATCTGACTGCTTTATTATTATATTGTAATTCATCACTTCATATGAACGTGCACCTTCCCTCATCTTACACACTCATTGGGAGTTTTCTGACTCTCCTAGATTTGCATATCCAGTTCAGTTTATATTCTATTTTGCTAATCAGGTGTTTTGGAGAGGTCAAACGCATTACGAGGAGCCCGAAGTTCTCTTTGCTCGATCATCCGATTCAAGTATTCTTTCATGTCTTTCCTGTTTATTTTTGGTTATTTTCTATATCGTTTGGATTCAGTTTATTATATTGATTATTCATAGATCAGTGATATCTTGTTTTAGAAATTTATATGTTCTATTACAGTGACTTTATTGCTTTTATAGTTGACCGATATAGCTTATTTAGATTACTTTAGGCTAGCGTATATATGTGGATATTCTCCTCACGTTCATACATCACTGACTCTCGTCATGACTCCGTTTTCGTGTATTTTAGGAAGCGAGGCGTGACAGGTTTTTTTGGTATCAGAGCCAGGCTTTCGACTTTTGATTTGCGACTTTTGACTTTTGAATTTCTCTTTTTGCAAAGAGGACCTAGTTCTTACCTGTAACGAGTTATATTTACATTGCAATATAGACATATAATATTCACACAATGGTACTGAGTCCACTTGGGAGTCAAGCGTCCTTCATTTGAAAATCCATCTCTTGAATCTTTAGATATTCCTAATTTCAACTCTTCTTCCAGAGTTATGTAAAAAATTTTATTGATTCCAATTTCATCTCGATTTTTCTCCGATTTTAATTCTTGTTCCTGGCCATCAGACCCGAATCGATGACAGAAAATCAAAGTGACGCAGCAGATGTTGGCCCAAAGGCCTTCCACCCTAGTTTTGATGATGATTAACTCATGTAGTTATGTTTACTAATTATCTTGTGCTGTTTAAGTTTCAGATCATTAACCAAGATATTAGTTGGTGATTAGCTTCAACAAGGAGTTTAGAAGCTTTTCATGATGATTCCGGTGCCAAAGCTTAAAGATCATACCTTTGCACGCGGTGGATCATGTTTGGGAGCCAAGCCATCTTGAAGATGAAGATCGTCAAGAAGACTTAGGTATCCATAATTTAGATAG
The DNA here is from genome assembly GCA_038442645.1 of Agave tequilana. Classification (NCBI taxonomy): domain Eukaryota; kingdom Viridiplantae; phylum Streptophyta; class Magnoliopsida; order Asparagales; family Asparagaceae; genus Agave; species Agave tequilana. The sequence continues at coordinate 349,977 of JAVJIF010001108.1, read as the reverse complement.
TGTGTTTAGATCCATTTGTAAAGCTTAGTGTAGTTGATATGCTCAAGTGCACAAACACACACGTTTTATGATTTGATTTTTGGTTTTCATGAATAGTGATCAAAACAAGTTTTAATTGATATATGTATAGTTGTTTCACTCTATACATGCATGCTTAACTTTTATCAAACTTGATTTTGAGCTTAACATCTTTTTGATAAAAATACAAGTTTTGGTTTTTGATAAAATTGGCAAGACACAAAAATAAATTGATATGATTGATATATGTCTTGAAATTTTTATCACTTGTTTGAGTTTTGATATAAAATGATAAAACAAGTTTTGTGGATTTTTAGAAGTATTAAAAGGATTTTTATAAAATATTTTTCTCAAGTTTTCAAACCCAGTTTTCAGGTCCAGGACTCAACCAGTCGACTAAGCCAGGTTATTAGTCGACTTGGCTGAAGTCCGGTCGACGGGGCCGGTCGACCGGACGTGCACAGATCTGTGCACGTTTGGAGTCACTGGGACGGTCGACCGAGCCGGTCGACCGGGTCTGAGAGTTCTGCTCTCGGGTTGTTTGGGTTGACCGTGCCGGTCGACCGAGATGAGAGCTCTGCTCTCTGTTTTTCTGGGTTGACCGGGCCGGTCGATCGCAGTTGCCCAACGGTCATATTTCTGACCGTTGGCGGTCGACCGGACTGGTCGACCGATGCCTGCCAGAGCTGTCAGCTCAGCTCTAACGGCTAGTTTTCTGTTGGGGCTATAAAAACCCCATCTCTTTGGGGATTTTGGCTAAGTTTTTGAAGAGAAAAAATTCTGATTTTCTGAAGTGTTTAAAAGAGTTTTAAAAAGAGTTTTAGGGCTTTAAAACTTCCAATCTTTATTGTTTTAGGTTTTTGAAAAATCAAAGAAAAAAATATTTTGGGAGATTTGTCTTGGTTTTCATTCTATATCTTTTGCAAGGATTTTCCAAGTGTTTTTCTTTGTTGCTTGTTTTTCAAAACACCTAGTTTTCCACACTTGAGCTATCATACTATCCTAATCTATTTAGGATCTTGTTTTTGTGGAAAAGAAAAGAGAAAAGAAAAGAGAGATTGTGTTTGTGGTCTTTGTAACCACTTAGTTGTAAACCCTCCTTGCTTTTGGTGTATCCCTCTTCGGTAGAGGTGATCGGAGTGGTATTGGTTTGGATCCCTCTTAGGTAGAGGTGATTGTGTTGGTTGTGAGCCTCTTCGGTAGAGGTGGTTGTTGGTTGGTTGTTGGCCTCGGTGGAGGTTGTTGTATTGAGAGAGGAGTTTGGTACTCCTAGTGTTGTAACAAATCCTCTTCAGTAGAGGTTCCCTCGGTGGGAGATAGTGGATTGGAAATCCTACATGGTGGTGTAGGCGGGGATGTAGAGCAAGGTGCTCGAACCTCGAAACATATCTTGGTGTTTGCGTTTTGATCCATTGTCTCTCTAACTCTCTCTCTTATAATTGTGCAAAGCATCATTCATATATCATTTCATACTTGCTTGTGTTTAGCATAATTCATATTACCATATCTATTTGCTTGTGTTGTGCCTTGCATATTTCATATTGCTATATCTTGTATATGCTTGGTTGTTTGTGTGTGCCTCACTTGTACCTAATCAACAAGAGCTTCACATAGCACCTCAACCCATTCAAGGGGAATCAAGAGGAGTTAGTCCAGAGCCCTTCACAGGGAATTCGGCTACACTTGTTGATTGTACTAAGTGTGTTGCAAGATTTGCATTAGCTTCCACATTTAGCGCACATAGTTTATGTATTTAGTTCTAGATTAGCATTTACACCTATTCACCCCCCTCTAGGTGTTTTTCAATTGGTATCAGAGCTAGTGCTCCTGATATTAGGCTTAACACAATTGTCAACACAATAAGTATACATACATATCCCTAAACACAATTGAGTCCATATATAGATTTGCATGAAGGGCAAATGACTCAAGGGGTATACATGTATATCTTAAAGTTTGGCAATACAAACATATACATGAAGTGAAACACACAATCATAAAACAAATCGAAAAATGGAATACAAGTTTGAAATATATGAATCATCAAAACTAGATTATACTAGCACATCTAATGGGTTCAAATAAGCAATCAAGCTCATACATATATAGATTTATTTGTGGCCCACTATATGCACAAGTATATAACTAGTCTTAATGAAAAATTTTCATGATTATGATATTCACACCTTATTTGTACACTCACATTTATTGCTTGCTCATGTTTTGTTTTCATGAGTCATATTTATGCCTAATTGAATTAGAGTGTTGATTATCTTGTGGATTTCATGCTTTATGAAAATTATTTTTAGTTTATTCCTTACTTGAAGGATTTCATACTAGTTAACAAATATTTTCATTTTAACTAGTTCGTATTCTTCACTTTGGTAGAGTATTTCAAACAAAGCTTATTTTCAAATCTATTTTTGAAAACCCCTACCATCCACGGGAGGTTGGATGGAAGTCCATACCTTGTATGTTTATATTGAAAATCCTTTTAAACTTGTGCATGAGATGGGTGGATTAGTAATATGGTGTATACACTTGAACTTATTGTTATGTCAATTGGTATCATTGAACTCTTTCAATTGGTATCATTTTGATCTTCTTGTATACTCATATATGTTTTGTATGTATGTATGCTTTCAATTCCAAGTATATCAATTTCTATTGGTATCTATTTTCCATACATATATATGTTTGTGTTTATGCTAGTGCTTGAGCTTCAATTTTGTTTCAATTGATTACTTTTAAATTGATATCAAGACTATGCATCATTTTAGTTTGTAATTCATAAAGGGGGAGAAAATTTGATTTTGTATTTCAATTGGTATTTGTACTCCCACATTTTATGATTAAAAGTTGTTATTTTAAACATATGATATCAACATCAAATTTGTTTATATGGTTTTAAAATGAATAATTCTTACATTTGGTATCAATGTTTCTATGTAAAATCTTTTCAATTGGTAAAATATTTACTATTGGTATCAAAATTTGTATTTAGACATTCAAAATTTATTATGTCTAATTTAAATAGGTATCTAAAAATTGTTTGTTTTTCAATTGGTATCTAAAAATTTTCTAAAATTTTGTTTAAAGAAAATACAAAAGTTTAGATTTAAATTTCTTATATGCAAGAAGAGCTTAACATCTCTTCATATAGATTCATGTTGAGTGTATTGTGTATTGAAGAGCTTAACATCTCTTCTTTATGTGGTACACGTGTGTAGGGGGAGCTTCACATCTCCTCTTATTCATTACATAATGTGTGTTATGTGAATTAGAGCTTAACATCCCTCCTTCATGTAATGCATATGTGTAGGGAAGCTAACTTAGCGTCTTCCTCTTCATGAATGTATATAGCATATAACATTTATTGATCCTTGTTTATTTTCATTTGGTATCAAGATGCTTCATTGACATTTTTTTTAAATTGATATCATGGTTTTTAAAGTCACCCCTTATTGACTTGTTTTTGTTTTAGACAAAAAAAAAGGGGGAGAACGTTGTTTGTATTGTTTTGATTGACACAAAAGGGGAAGAAAGATTTTTACCCTCATTTTATTTATGGTTTTGATTGTTTATCGCTTTGTTGATGATTGACAAAAAGGGGGAGAAAGATTTGATTGAGTTTATATATGCATATTTATGTTTTTACATATATTAAGTTTAATATAGTTTAATGTATGTTATGTTAATTGGTATCTAGAGCATCTAGATAATGTTTATTTGTTTATTGGTATCTAGAGCACCTAGAAAGATTTATTTGTTTATTGGTATCTAGAGTTTATATATGCTTCTTTATGTTTTTGCATATATTGAGTTCATGCATAACCAAATAAACATAATAATATGAAATATATGTATGTCTCTTGTTTAGAATCATAAGCTTCATTGCATATTTATTTATTTACTTGCTTATGCATGAGTTAAGGGGGAGCTTCTTTGAAGTTTAACTTTAATCCATGCATATATAACTCCATGAGTTTTGTCATCATCAAAAAGGGGGAGATTGTTGGCCCAAAGGCCTTCCACCCTAGTTTTGATGATGATTAACTCATGTAGTTATGTTTACTAATTATCTTGTGCTGTTTAAGTTTCAGATCATTAACCAAGATATTAGTTGGTGATTAGCTTCAACAAGGAGTTTAGAAGCTTTTCATGATGATTCCGGTGCCAAAGCTTAAAGATTATACCTTTGCACGCGGTGGATCATGTTTGGGAGCCACGCCATCTTGAAGATGAAGATCGTCAAGAAGACTTAGGTATCCATAGTTTAGATAGTGTGTTTAGATCCATTTGTAAAGCTTAGTGTAGTTGATATGCTCAAGTGCACAAACACACACGTTTTATGATTTGATTTTGGTTTTCATGAATAGTGATCAAAACAAGTTTTTAATTGATATATGTATAGTTGTTTCACTCTATACATGCATGCTTAACTTTTATCAAACTTGATTTTGAGCTTAACATCTTTTTGATAAAAATACAAGTTTTGGTTTTTGATAAAATTGGCAAGACACAAAAATGAATTGATATGATTGATATATGTCTTGAAATTTTTATCACTTGTTTGAGTTTTGATATAAAATGATAAAACAAGTTTTGTGGATTTTTAGAAGTATTAAAAGGATTTTTATAAAATATTTTTCTCAAGTTTTCAAACCCAGTTTTCAGGTCCAGGACTCAACCAGTCGACTAAGCCAGGTTATTAGTCGACTTGGCTGAAGTCCGGTCGACGGGGCCGGTCGACCGGACGTGCACAGATCTGTGCACGTTTGGAGTCACTGGGACGGTCGACCGAGCCGGTCGACCGGGTCTGAGAGTTCTGCTCTCGGGTTGTTTGGGTGGACCGTGCCGGTCGACCGAGATGAGAGCTCTGCTCTCTGTTTTTCTGGGTCGACCGGGCCGGTCGACCGCAGTTGCCCAACGGTCATATTTCTGACCGTTGGCGGTCGACCGGACCGGTCGACCGATGCCTGTCAGAGCTGTCAGCTCAGCTCTAGCGGCTAGTTTTCTGTTGGGGCTATAAAAACCCCATCTCTTTGGGGATTTTGGCTAAGTTTTTGAAGAGAAAAAATTCTGATTTTCTGAAGTGTTTAAAGAGTTTTAAAAAGAGTTTTAGGGCTTTAAAACTTCCAATCTTTATTGTTTTAGGTTTTTGGAAAAATCAAAGAAAAGATTATTTTGGGAGATTTGTCTTGGTTTTCATTCTATATCTTTTGCAAGGATTTTCCAAGTGTTTTTCTTTGTTGCTTGTTTTCCAAAACACCTAGTTTTTCACACTTGAGCTATCATACTATCCTAATCTATTTAGGATCTTATTTTTGTGGAAAAGAAAAGAGAAAAGAAAAGAAAGATTGTGTTTGTGGTCTTTGTAACCACTTAGTTGTAAACCCTCCTTGCTTTTGGTGTATCCCTCTTCGGTAGAGGTGATCGGAGTGGTATTGGTTTGGATCCCTCTTAGGTAGAGGTGATTGTGTTGGTTGTGAGCCTCTTCGGTAGAGGTGGTTGTTGGTTGGTTGTTGGCCTCGGTGGAGGTTGTTGTATTGAGAGAGGAGTTTGGTACTCCTAGTGTTGTAACAAATCCTCTTCGGTAGAGGTTCCCTCGGTGGGAGATAGAGGATTGGAAATCCTACACGGTGGTGTAGGCGGGGATGTAGAGCAAGGTGCTCGAACCTCGAAACATATCTTGGTGTTTGCGTTTTGATCCATTGTCTCTCTAACTCTCTCTCTTATAATTGTGCAAAGCATCATTTATATATCATTTCATACTTGCTTGTGTTTAGCATAATTCATATTGCCATATCTATTTGCTTGTGTTGTGCCTTGCATATTTCATATTGCTATATCTTGTATATGCTTGGTTGTTTGTGTGTGCCTCACTTGTACCTAATCAACAAGAGCTTCACATAGCACGTCAACCCATTCAAGGGGAATCAAGAGGAGTTAGTCCAGAGCCCTTCACGGGGAATTCGGCTACACTTGTTGATTGTACTAAGTGTATTGCAAGATTTGCATTAGCTTCCACATTTAGCGCACATAGTTTATGCATTTAGTTCTAGATTAGCATTTACACCTATTCACCCCCCCTCTTGGTGTTTTTCAGCAGAAGCATGGTGGGTCCATAATGTACTAAGAAGCGACAGGAAAGTGAGAAGATGTCATCAATGATCGATACTAGTTCATTTTCTTCATTTCTCAATTTTCTTGATATCTATTCCTTTACTTCGATCTTCTATTCATTTATCACTTTATTGAAATTTCGAGGACAAAATTTTTACAAGATGGATAGAATGTAATAATCATATTCTGTAAATACATGATAATGGTAATCAACTACACATGAGATGATAGAAACACTAATGTCCCAGTGACAAAATATAGAGTTTATATATATTTGAACCTCAAGTATATATCTAATCTATTATCTCCAATATATTTAAATTCTCCCACAATATAATATTCCGTTACTAATAATCTATTGTAAGTCTTTAAAATAACTATTCAACTAATCGGATCCACTTCTCAATATTTAAATCAACCATACTCCAATCGAGTCACTGATCCAAGTATCAAAAGATGCAACAAATTCAAATATGTGTAATCATCAAATCTATATCTGATCCATTGTCTGTAACATGTCTAACTCTCACTCAGAATAATAATCCACTAAAGAAAATCCATTTGCATTCCTCTATGTGAATAGGACTTAGAGATCCAATAAACTTATTATTCCACATAGCAACAATTCAGTATTCACCAATTTTGGGAATTACATTTATTTATCAAGAACATGTAAAAATAATTAAAAGAAGATGTACATGAACATTACGGAGAAAAATATTGTACTGTAAATTGATTCATAAATCTTTATAATTTCTAAATACGATAAACTTATTTACACAACATTAATAATGTATATTGAATAATCAATTAACATAATAAATTCATAAAATGTATAACACTCACATGAAATGAGCAGGTAAAGTGATCTCATTAACTACAATCAAATATAATTTTTTAAATATAATTAAAAACACTCACATGAAATAATATGAATCAGGGTCTGAATCACTATTGGGTCTGGCTGCACGAACTAGTTCGGATCTCTGAGTCATCTCACCTGTCGGGCCCATTGCAACACGACTCCGGGTACTGGTACAAGAACAGATCACACGAACAGTCTGAGTGTTACAACTGTAACACACTCTCAGAGAGAGGGGGAGAGAGACTGAGAACACACACACACACACACACACACACACATATATAGGGATACACTGAGAGATAGAAATACACACTTATACATACACACACGCGTACACACTCACACGTATACATTCACACACAAATTCACAACACACGCGAACGCACACACGAACACACATACACATAACCAGATACTTGTTGACACTCCAAAAGAACAAGATCCCGAATAGCCCTTAGACTAGCTGAATAATGTCTAATCGGTTGACACGTCCAAAAGACATGCTGCAGACAAGTGAGCAGATAGCCAGAATGTGGTTAAAACTGAGTCAAAAAATTGCTAAGGAATAGCTTCACATGAGGCTTTGAACTAGCTTCACACCAGAGCTAGCTCCGCTCTTCAACCCCGTAGTGGGATAGCTTCGCTTGAATCCCTTTATAGCTCCGCAGAGAGCTAACTGATAGCTTCACCTGAAGCTTTAGGATAGCTTTGCCTAAATCTTTATCTAGCTTCGCCTGGGGCATAGAACAGCTCTGCTGAGAGCTAACTTATAGTTTCGCTTGAAGCTTTATCTAGCTACGCCTGAAACTTTTAACAGCTCTGCTGAGAGCTAACTTATAGTTTCGCCTGAAGCTTTATCTAACTTCGCCTAAACCTTTTCCTAGCTTCGCATGAATATTTTTCTAGCTTCGTTGCAAGCTATTTTCTAGCTTCGTTGCAAACTCTTTTGGTTATTTTTGACCATTTAAATCTCAGCACGAGATTAATGTGATCTCCTTACTCCTTAATTAGTTGGGGAAGATCAAGGTAAATCTTTCAATTAGTTGGAGAAGATCAAGAAAAATTCCTCAATTAGTTGGAGAAGATCAAGGGAATATCCCTCATCTAGTTGGAGAAGATAAGAGAATATCCCTTAATTAATTGAGCAAATCAAGAGATTAGTGTAACAACCCTAAACTAACTGGCTTATTAGATTTGCACGCATATTTCTAGCTTTGCCGAAGCTGTGTTTAGTTTCGCAGCGAAGCTATTCTTCAGAAGCGAAGCTAGATTGCCTCAATTTATTTGCTGCTTTATAGGGAACAATTAAACCCTATAAATCTTATAAATAGCCCAATGCAAGGAGGGGCTAAGGGCTGGATTTTTCTCCCATCAAGGCTAGATTTTTCTTCCATCAAGGGCTGGCTGGAAAATTTGGAGATCTAAGAGACCTCTAGCAAAGTGAATCCTCTTGCTATCAAGCTTCCAAAGTTCTAGAGATTTAACTCTCTCACAACACTTAAAGTCTTTCGTCTTCAGAGGATTTTCGAAACCAGGCGAGAAGGAAATTTTCCTGAGAAGGCTTGAACATCCGACCGATTCCATCGTCAACGGGATAAAGTGATCGTGCGCTGACTATATTCATATTGGCATACTTTTTCAGAATTCTCAAAAGAGATCTACTTGTAATTTTTTTCTTTAAAAGAATTACTGGTAATTTTGCTTCTCAATTCTTTTGCAAGTTTTCCTCTATCAATTTTAATGGAAAACAAGATGGCGACTCCACTGGAGAATAAAGTCTTCTTTCGCAACAAGGAGACGATGTCGCAATGTAATGGTAAGAATGTTGAACCCATCACTGTCGAAACTTTGATCATCCACTTTGACCAAGAGAAGTTCAAAGAATTCCTCTCTGAGGGTGATCCAGTACTCCATGCACGGAAGTATAGGAGGGTCTCCGTAGCCAAAGCTTTAGTGGCTATAGAGCAGAAAACAGCTCCAACTAAGGTTGTATCCAAACCTATACCAACCGCGTGTACGGTTGAGCAAATCTCGCTCCAATTCCCCTCACTCTCAACCGAGGCTAAGCTGACTCGGCACCAACATGTTGGCATTTCATGCAAGGCCAAACAGATTTCACATGAACCTAAGACTGCTCAGGGCAAGCAGATCTGGAGGGCAAAGTAAGAGCCTCTCCACACGATGCTCCATGCAAAGCTAAAGCCCTACCTCGCCTCTTATGCGGAGATTAGGCCAAAGCGCCCCTATATGTTCATAGCATTGCTTATGCAGCTTCAACATGGGGCACTCAAAGTTCCCTTAGCCGCAAGGCTAAATTGGCAGCACGATGCAGAGCAAGATGCGAAGCTTCTTTAGCTTCAACTAACCAGAGAGCGCCTGTTGATCGGTCACATATATTACATATATATTGTCACATTACCATATTTTTTAACTAAATAGATTATATTAATAAGTCCTATTTTTCTTTATAAAATGCAGGCCCATTGCTAAAGGATAAGAAAGAGAAACGAGCCCAAAAGCCTATCAAATTCTGATTTAATTCAGAATTAATTTGAAATCAGGAAATTAGGGCAGATCATAGCAAATCAAAGAGGTTAAAACTGGTTAAAATGATTTTTCTCAAATCAAGTGGTTAAAGCCAAAAAGCAAAGGCTATTTCATCAAATCTTGGAGCTGAAACGGAAAAATCAACAGGAGATAAAGGGGAGTCACCAAACGAGCGAGACCCACCAACCTGGTGTGGCCACCTGGCCACACCATGGCCGCGGAAACGTGGCCATAGCCGCGTTTTCGCGGCTTGTTAGGATTTATTGGGGGAGCGTTTGCTCCCCCTATCTTCGTACGACCTCCCCCATTTGGTTTTTGCCTATAAATACTGTATTTTTCAAAGCAAAAGGGACCGGAAGTTAGTTTAAGTTTTTCCTTTATTTTTAGGGTTTAGGTTCTTTGTTAGATAGTATAGAGAAGTTGTATCTTTATTCTTTAATTTATAGTTCAGTCCAAATACCAGTGAGAGAGAGGAATAGAGTGATTGTAATCTGAAGATTGAAGAAACATCAATAAAGGATCAAGCTTTCTCCTCTTCCACTCCAATTCACGGGTATGTCTTATTTTTTTTGCATGCTAGTTTTGTATTACTCATGAGTAGCTAAACTTATTTTCTGGGCTCACTATTGTCTTTCTCTTTGATCCCTCTTGTTTTGAATTGTTTTGTAACCCAACGGAATCATTTACATGCCTTAAACTAAGCCTTTCTTCTTTGAAAGTGTTCTTGAAGGCACATGAGGATGGGTTTGGATTTCTAAACTTTTCTATCTTTTAAAATATCACTTAAACTTGCTTTTATTTCATACTTGAATTAAAACTTGATGATTTAACATTCAGTTCAAGAGGATTTCTTAAGAAAAAGAATTAAACTTTTCCAAACAATCTTATTTACTTTGCTTAAGACTTTCAAAACTAAAGCTTAAGTTTGTACCTATGATCAAGTTGAGACACTAAGAATTTCAAGAGAAGAACACATCGTTGAGTAGTAAGATAGTAAGCCTAGATCTTCTTCCTATATTAAAAACAACCAAACAATTTTCAACACTTTTTAAAGATCATCTTTTTCAAAGCCTTCTCTAAGTTTTTCAATTTTTCTTTTAATTACTTCCCTTCTCTCCATTCTCTTTTCAAATAAAAAGAAAAAAATAACACCATTCTTTTCTTTCTAAACAAAAATACCAAAAAACTTTCATCGCATTCCTCCTCGTAGACACGACCCATTAACCCAAAGCTACAGGGTAATTCTCATCGCTTTCATTTTACGATCAATTTTTGGCGCCGTTGCTGTGGAGGGAACAGTGTAATTGTTTTCTAACAAGTTTGGTGTCTTGAGGAATGTCAAGATTCAAATTTAGCACTCAAGTTTTACAGGAGAAGACTTGTTATTCTGTGCCCCTACTCTCGAAAGTAGGAAACAGAATTTCAAGAAATTGCAGCGCAAGTTTGAAAATTTGTGGACTACTAAAAAACTCTTTTTTGCAGGACATATTGCTTGCAAAAATAAAGTTTTTGTGTGTTATTATTCTTGCTATATCTGATATTCACAATCCCTATTTTTAATCCAATAGTAATCTGAGTGAGTGTTAATTGCTTAAAAAATGTTTAGACATGCATTCAAGACATTTGTCTAATTACGTTTATTTTATAATTACTGTTGAAGATAGCTGGAGACAAGGAACGTATGCATAGCATATAGTTTAGGAAACATTCTTGGGTGATATTTGCTTTTGAATGTTACTTTTCTATATCTTGCACACTCTGCACAATCAATTTTAAGGGCAAACTCAAATCAAGATAAGGTGATGAAGTCATTAACCCTTCCTTAGCCCACAAATCATCTCCAAGTATGCACAACGTAAGCCTAATTTAAAATTTGATAGACGTTGACCTTAGGGACATCTCGAACTCATTAGGAGATTATCCTAAGGGGAAAGGTGTTAGAATTTGACTCCTGCCAAATTAGGCATTGAGGGGCGAAACCCCGAAGGTTGGTGGTTTGGCTTAATTAGGCCCGTCGCTTTTGCGCGGATACCTCCCACCAATATTACCCTGACCTGGCTGATTAGCTTATGGTCAAAGTCTGCATTATACCTCCTGTGGACAATCAACCAGTTAGGAGTTGTCTAGGTCAAGGTTACCTTAGACTAGGCTTGATTGTTTTCTCTTGTTGACTATTGGTGAACTTGTTTGTAATTGTGTTTGTGTATGCAAGTGTGGTCAAGAGACCCTAATTCATCTAGGTTAACTAGAAACACATCACCACCCAAATTCGAACCAAGACCAGATTCGGTTATGGCTCAACCGACATCTTTGTAGGATAGGTTCTATCCCAATTAGAACCTCACTTCTATCCTGCATCCAACTTCCATCGGTTGATGAACACAAATTTGAGCTTAAGCCACAGTTCATCAACACACTCCCTAAGTTTCATGGCTTAGAGTCTGAGATGCTTATTCTTCATAAGAGAATTTGAGGAAGTATGCTTAATGATGGAAATCTCACACCTTACAGATGATGCTATTAAGTTGAGATTTATCTCTTTCGCTCTTAAGGACTTAGCCAAGAAATGACTCTATAGCTTAGCGGCCTGCTCTATTACATCCTGAGATGGTTTCATCAAGATCTTCTTGAAGAAATTCTATCCAATTCATAAGACGGCTCTCGTTAGGAAAAACATCATGCAGTTCAAGTAAGAACCTAGTGAACCATTTTAGAGGTACTTTGAACGCTTCAAAGACCTTCTTATCCAATGTCCTCATCATAAAATAGAGAAATGACGAAAATGTCAAATTCTTTATGATGGTTTAGACTACTCATCCAAGACCCTCTTAGAAAGTATATGCAAAGGGATCCTGTAGAAGGATGAGAATGAAGGATGGGATTTATATGAGAATCTAATTGAAAAGACCATCCAATGGAAACCAACTAGTGAAAGTTCTAGGAATTCAAACTCCATCTCTTCAAAAGGAGGTCTCCATTCAATTGAATCATCCATAGCTAACGAGGCAAAGTTAGCTAACCTAGCGAGAAGACTGAGAGCTTTAGAAACTAAGGAACCAAGTCTAGTCAATCAAGTTAGCCCAAATTAAATTCTAACTCCGGGCTGTACTTATTGTCAAGCCATGAATCATGTGTTTGAGGAGTGTCCTATATTTCAAGCTCAACAATACTTTTCAGAACCGACGAATGCGGCCTTTTCAAGACCAAACAATGATCCTTATGCACCAACGTACAATCCTGGCTGGAGAAGTCACCCAAATTTCTCATGAAGCCAACACAACAATGACCACCCAAGGTCGAACCATGCAAGCCACTTTCATCATTCCAATAATTCTTCCAATCATCAACTCTACTTTTCAAATTACCCTCACAATTCTCCCAACAATATTTCAAATTATCAACAAAACTTTCTCAACCAAGCTCCGCCATCTTCCTTCCAGAATCCTCAACTTGAAAGAAGAATGACTGATTTTGAGAGAAATATGAAAATGTACATGAAGAACCAAGATTCTCTCATGCAAACAATACAGAGGCTAGAGGGTCAAATGAGCCAATTGGCCAATCCACAGAATGAGAGGAAAAAGGTACCTTACCCAGTCAACCAATTATGAATCTTAGGAATTCTCAACAAGCTCATTTGGTTGAGGATTAATCATTGAATCAATGTAATGTTGTTCATACATTGAGGTCAGGAAAGAAAATTGATAATCAAGTGTCAACACCACCAAATCCTAGTCAGCACAATCACACTCAAGCAACCACCTCATCTAGTCCCAATCCTTTCAAATCTGACGAATCTAAAACAGATAAATCAACCAGTCAGGTGTACAAGCCTATAGTACCATTTCCTAATAGGCTAAAGAATAACAAACAGAATCCACACATGGATAAAATAATTGAGATCTTCAACTAAGTGAAGATAAATGTGCCACTCCTTGAAGTCATCTAACAAGTCCCATCCTATGCAAAATTTCTTAAGGACATGTGCACCAAGAAGAGAAAGACTAATGTACCCAAGAAAGTCTTCTTAGCCACTAACATTAGTGAGCCACTGTCGGGTCCGATCCTTGTCAAGTACAAGGATCCGAGTTGTCCTACCATTGCCTGCACTATAGGACAAGCCGAGATTAGTAGCACACTTCTTGACTTGGGAGCGAGTATCAACTTACTTCCATTCTCAGTTTATCAATAACTCAGGTTGGGTGATCTTAGTCCAACTCGAGTCACAATCCAACTGGCTGACTGTTCTGTGAAAGTTCCAAAGGGGAAAATTAATGATGTCCTTGTCCAGGTCGGGGAGTTATCTACCCAGTTGATTTCATAGTTCTTAAGACACAACCTGTGCCCAATCATAGGGCTCAAACTCCTATTATCCTAGGGTACCCATTCCTTAATACTGCCAATGCTATTATTAATTGTAGGAATGGGTCTATGAGATTAACTTTGGGGACATGACTAGAGAAGTCAATGTCTTCAACCTAGAAAAACAACCTCGTAAGATTAGAAACCAAACTTTTGAGGTAAACTTTGTTGAAAACAATTGTGATGAAGAAAGTGAAGGTATAGAGAATGATCTCTGTTTCTTGATGAATTATTTAGGAATGAATGCGATTATCTTAATGATAAGGCATATGTCAGAGATCCTAATTTTAGAGTCCCCTTTAAAAAAAGGAAATTTGATTTAAATATCTTCACTTTTGTTGAACCAATTAATGATATATCGCATGAGAATATAATTCAAGAACCTCCAATTGACCTACTCTTTGAAAACCTCTTCGAACAAAAACTCATGTGTTTGGATGAACCGACTAGAGATATTTTGGTTAAATACACACCTCCAGGGGAAAGTGTTGACCTAAGTTTTGAGGAGATGTATGGAACTGAGTTAGAATTCCTAGGCATTCATAGTGAGGAAGTTTCAACTGAGAAGTGTGATGGAGATCAATTTTTAAATAATGAATGTAGAAATATGAGGAAGAAAAACCTAAAGAAGGTGAGACTCGGGAGGAAGAGAGCTAAAATGATAAAAAAATTGGCCTCCCCACTATGCCCTATAAAGAGGACCCATTGGAATGATGGGAAGAGAGATAGAGGGATGAGACCGAAAAAGATCTAGGGTGAGAGAAACATGATGTTGTACATATTTTCGTATAATATATGCATCTCTTTACATTCCATTTCATGCATCTATACATTTCTTCCATACATTGGGGACAATGCATGAGATAAGTGTTGGGGAGGGCTCTAACATGACTAACATGACTAATATAACTAATATATATATATATATATATATATATATATATATATATATATATATATATATATATATATATATATATATATATATATATATATATATATATATATATTTTTGAAAGGTAAGAACAATATTTTGATGTATTTTTTTGTAAGAAATTAGTTAATTTTAAGGAATAGGAAAATCATAATTAGGATTTCTTATACTTAGTCAAAATAAGATGACTTCTTTGATTTTCAGGGTTAGGAAGAAAATTGATGAAAGTAATGTAGTCTTGATCTTTACCTTGAAGAAATATGCACACCTTACATACTTACACACTTAGGGTTCAAAAACAAAGACTCTTATGTCTTATAAAAAAAAGAAAAAAAATATATGTATATCTATGAAAAATAAACAAATCTAATTATTGATTAGCTAGGTGCTTTGGCCTAAGAAAGCCTTGGTATTTATGCAAAAGATAATTAGATAAGTTTAAATATATATATATATATATCATCTGATTAAGCTGGGTATTTGTACCTCATGAAGCATAAGTATGAAAGTACACCTAGAGGGAGGGTGAATAGGTGTGTGGCTAATCTAATGACAAATGATGCAGAATTAAAAACTAATTGCAACACACTTAGTGTAACCAAAGAGTGTAGTCGAATTTCTGGTGAAGGCTCTGGACTATCTCCTCTAAATTAGAGTTGAGGTGCTACGTAAAGCTCTCTTGGTTCAACACAAGTGAGGCACACAAACAATACCAAACATATATGATATGAACAATATGAATCAATGCAAGATATAAAGAGAGAGAGAGAGAGTTAGAGATAGTGAATCAATCGCAAACAATAAGATATGTTTCAAGGTTCAAGCCACTGCTCTACGTCCCTGCCTTCACACAGAAGGATTTTCACTAAATCGTCCACACAGGACTTCCCACACAGGGAACCTCAACTGAGGATTTGGGTAAATACAACTAGGAGTACACAACTCCTCTCTCCAACAAACACAACCTCTACACAAGAGGCAAGGCACAACAAAATTCATGTCTACACTTAGAGGGATGGGCAGTTAGCCAAACAACAATCACCTCTCACTAGAGGGAACAGGCTCAAAGCCAAACAACAATCACCTCTCACTAGAGGGATAGGCATAAAGCCAAACCAACCACAATCACCTCTACACTTAGAGGGATACCAACACAACCAAACACAACCCCACAATCACCTCTACACAAGAGGGATACCCACAAATACAAGGAAGTTTACAACTCTTGATGGTCTCAACAAAACCACAAACCAATTTTCGCACAAAACAAAGATCCTAATAGATAGGATAGATATGATAGCTCTCGTGTGAGAAAATAAAGTGTTTGGAACAAAGAAAAACACTTGGAAAAATCTCCAAATAGATATTGAAATCAAGATCAAAAACTAATTACCAAAAGACTCTCTTTTCTTTGAATTTTCCAACACTTTAAAAACAAATAAAAAATAAATCTTTTAACCACAAAAAATCTTGCTGAAAAATACTAGAAAGATAGAAATTTTCTTCTTCCCAAATCTTTGTTAAATCAGCTCAAGAGAAGGCATATATATAGCCTCTCAAAAATCTGCCCGTTGGCAGTTTGAAAAGGGCAAAATTGCCCTTCCGGTCGATCACCCGGTCGACCGGCTAACGGTCATTTTTATGACCGTTGAGCCACCGGTCGACCACCCGGTCGATCGAGTCCTGGATACAGAGAGCAGAGCTCTCTGCCGGTCGACCGCCCGATCGACCGGGGCCAGATCCAGAGAGTAGAGCTCTCGGCAGTTGACCGGGTCGGTCGGCCGGCCCTCCAGCTTAAACGGCCTGTGCACGTTTGTGCACATCGGTCGACCGGACCAGTCGACCGACTCCTGCCTCGGTCGACCATCCGGTCGACTGTCTGAAGGCCAGGTCACTTGTTATGGGATCAAAAACTTGGTCTTTTTAATATCAATTAAATCTCATAAAATACACATAAATTTCACAAAAATAAGTTCTTATAAGATCTTTGAAATGCAAATATCTGTGACAAAAATTCAACACATATTATTAAACTATTTGAACCATTTTTGTGATATTGAAATTTAGCCTTTAAACAAAATCCCTATTTTCCAAAACTTGGATTTTTGAAATGAAAAACTATTTTCTCCAAAACTCATGTAAATACAAATACATGATATTGAACCAACTTTGAAGCATATTGTATATGGATAGAATCTAATATACATATAAGATATATATATATATATATCTATATTTTTGACATGAAATCCAAAACCGGTTAAACCGAAAACCAAAATTAATAAACTTTAAAACTTATGTGTGTATGTGAACTTGAGCATATCAATACTATCTAATCTTTACACAAGATCTAAATAATCTAAACAAAACAAACCGAGGTCTTCTTATAGAACTCCGTCTCCAAGTCGACTCGATCCAAACGCGATCCAACGAGCTTGACTCCAACTAAGTACTGGATGTGATCTTGACGTTCAAGCTCTTAAATCTACATGTGAAAGCTCACCTACTAATATCTTGGTCAATCATTAAAACTATTTAAACAAATAATTATTAGTAAACTATAACTAAATGAGTTAATCATCATCAAAACTAGAGTGATGGGCCTCTGGGCCAACAATCTCCCCCTTTTGATGATGACAAAACTCATGGAGTTATATATGCATGGATTAAAGTTAAGCTTCATAGAAGCTCCCCCTTAACTCATGCATAGCAATAAACAATAAAGATATTCAATGAATGCATAAACCAAATAACACATATATGCATAAATGAAGAATACTTCTCCCCTTTTTGCATATATATGCTCTGATACCAATTGAAAAATAAACATGCATATATAAATTCTCAAAATTCTTCTTTCCCTTTTTGTATAAAACAAGAAAATGAAATAAACATGCATATAAATGAAATAAACATGCATATATAAACTCCAAATTTCTCTCTCCCTTTTTGTCAAATCATCAACAAAGGGGCATAAATAAACTCAAAAACTTTTCTCCCCCTTTTTGTCAAATCAAACAAGAAGGATGTATATGTGATATACATTCATGAAGAGGGGAGACGTAAAGTTAACTCCCCCTGCATACATGCATTACATGAAAAAGAGATGACTAAATCCTAATCACATAACGCATAATATACAATGCATAAAAGGAGATGTGAAGCTCCTTTTACACACGTGTAAGACATAGAGAAGAGAGGTCAAGCTCCTCAATATGAGATACATTCAATATGAATCTGTATATAGAGAAGATATTAAGCTTCCCTTGCATATAAGCAATACATATCAAAACACTATGATACCAAATTGAAATTTTTTTTATCAATTTATGATAAAGGTATACATCGAAACATTATAATACCAACTTATGATACCAATTGAAAATAAACATAACATTTTTAAGATACCAATTGAAAGTAAACAAAAATTTTAAGATACTAAAAGATACCAATTGAAAATATCTTGATACCAATTTAAAATATCTTGTAAATCTTTGATACCAATAGAAAATAAAATATTGTATGTTTTTGATACCAATTGAAATACATATATATTGAAAATCTTGATACCAATTGAAAGTAAAAACCAAATTGTTTTAGGTAAACATAACTCATATCAATATAGATACTAATTTACAATGAAACATGATACCAATATTGAAAATGTTAGCATATACCAAAACAAAGTATTTTTCATCAAAGAATGGGAGTAAGATACCAATTGAAAATAAAACCGATTGAAAGATAAAACACGAATTTTCTCCCCTTTATGAAATACTAATAAAAACGATGCATAAGCTTGTATAAGATACCAATTAAAAAATAATTGACATTAAGGCATAAATCAAGCTTAGCATAAACATAATTTGTGCTTTAAGATGTAAAGATATTATAAGCACAATCAAATCACATATATATGTATGAAAATGTAAACACTAATCGAAATTGATACTATTTGAAGTTTGCAGCATACATATATAGAAAACACAAATATGAGTATACAAAAAATTATCAGTTGTGATACCAATTGAAAATATAATGAGGATCAAGTGTATAACTCATAATTACCTTTCTTTCATGCACATGTTTAAAAAAAATTTTCAATTTGAGCTTACAAGGCATGGTTGCCCATCCAGCCGCCCTTGGAAGGAAGGGGTTTTAAAAATAGAATTTGAAAATAATTTAACATGTTTGAAAACTCTTCCAAAATGAAGATATACACAACTAGTTTTATGATAATCTTGAAAACTAGTACGAAATCCTTCAAGTAAGGAATAAAATAAGAATATATCCATGAAAATATGAAAATCACACAATCATCAACACTCAATTATCAATAAAGCTCATATAAGCTCATGGAAACAAATCATGAGTAAATATCAAACATAGAGTGTAAAAAGTCATGTAATCAACAAAATCATGAAAATAGGGCATTTAAGCTCAAATGAAATTCCTTTATATAAAAAAATGAAAATCATCAAAACTAAATATACTTCAAGGTATATGTATGTTTAGTTAAAACTAAAAGTATACATACATATCCCAAACACAAATGAGTCCATAATAGAATTTGCATGAAAAGCAAGTGACTCAAGGATATACATGTATATCTAAAATTTTAAACAAAATTAACATATTATAAAGCTAAACACAATATCATAAAAACATGTCAAAATAGGGAATACAAGTCAAAATGCACGAATCATCAAAATTATGCTATACAAGTACATCTAATGGGTACAAATAAACAATTAAGTACAAACATATAAGAATCAAATGTGACTCATTAGTTGTACAAGTATATACACAAGTTTTAATGAAAACTATATCTAAACAAGTAGTCAAAACATGAACCATAAAACAAAATCAATATGATCATTATGTAAATGCACATGTTTTAGAGTTATGATATACACAATAGCTAAGCTAAAGTGAGAACACAAAAAAAATGTAAATCTATATGAACATGAGTGTATCTCAAATACTACATATGTATATCACAAGTCTAATTATCATCACATTTAACATACTAATCAAGAAAAATAAAAACATGCTAAAAAATTAATAAATGAAAGCATGTAAACAAAATGGTAGTTAGAGATAGTTACCAAAACCATTAGGGCTAATCTCTAAATCACTTAACCATTGTGGTCCTCCCACCAAACTTCCTTGAAGGTGATGCATCCAAAGTAGTGTCCATCAAGCACAAAAGCATTCACCATCAAGACACCAATGCCCTCACGTCAAGCGAGAGACCACACCTACATCAAATACAATAGGGGTGGGTTTTGGTACCCATACTCTATTGGGTCCATGAGGGTTTGCACCTTTCCTAACCCAAACAAACTTATTTGAAAATTTTAAATCATGTATCCTATCATAACAAAATTTTGCAAGGTGGCCCTTACGTCTACAATGTGTACAAGTGTACACATGAGCATACATGGTGTCATGTGTATGAACGTGAGAAGCATGTATGTCGTGGATTGTGTGCATGCATAGGAGGAGCATGTCTCTTGTGAAACATGGATTCCAACCGTGTGTGGCTCATGGCACAATAGCTCAAAGTGGAGCCCAAACAATCAATCTCTTCTTTTAAAACACATATAACATTTTCAATAATAGAAGAAGAGGTAGAGCATGCAATAGGTATACTAGATGGTGAAGCATGACAAATATGAGTATCTAAATCATTTTTGAAAGAAATATTTTTCTTAGAAACAAAGTCCAATTTCTTTGAAATTAAAGCAATTTTATTTTTCAAAGATTCATTTTCTTTTAAAACAAAATCAAGTTTTGAAGACAAGGTTTTATTTTTCTTCACAACGTCATCACAATCATTTTTATTCTTTAAAAATTCATTTCCTTTAAGTCAAGGTCAAATTGGGATTTCAATGAGTCTCTATCATTTGAAATCTCATCCCTCTCTTGTAAAAGAAGTCAAGTCTAGAAGACAAATTTTTATTTTCTTCTTTTAATTTAAAGCTTTTCTTTTTCAAAACTTAATATTTTTTTAGCAAGTTTTCAAAACTTAATAGTTCTTCATTTAAAGCATTGACATCCATATAGTCATTACCGGAAGAACTAGCATTATCATCTAGTTGAGTTTCTGAATGTACCTTAAGGGAGTCATTCCCTTGGACCATGTAGCAAGCTTGTTCGGATTCTCCTCTACTAGATTCCTCCTCCACAATGTTTGGCGTTTGAAACTTTGGAGAGGTCAAAGTGTTCCACACTGCAAAAGCGGAATCACAATGAGAAACCATACATAAATATTCTTTGCTTAATGTGTTTCTAAATGCCATTAGGGCTTGTGTATTGGCCTCTTATGCTTTCTATTACCAAGATAAGATTTCTTCGTAGCGGCAAGGTAAATAAGCAAGCCTAGGATTTTTAAGTAAGCATTCATTCTAAGATTCCACATATCGATGTTAGAAACATCAAACATGGGAGGGGCAAGGTAATCCATGAGTGTGTGTAAACAAATATGTGTGCAAATGCAATATTAGATTAGCAAGCCAAGATCTCACTCCTAGGTGGTTAAACCTAATATCAGGAGCGTAGGCTCTGATAATAATTGAAAGTACGCCTAGAGGGAGGGTGAATAGGTGTAGGGCTAATCTAATGACAAATGATGCAGAATTAAAAACTAATTGCAACACACTTAGTGTAACCAAAGAGTGTAGCCGAATTTTCAGTGAAGGACTTCGAACTATCTCCTCTAAATTTCTCTAAATAAGAGTTGAGGTGCTATGTAAAGCTCTCTTGGTTCAACATAAGTGAGGCACACAAACAATACCAAGCATATATGATATGAACAATATGAATTAATGCAAGATATAAAAGAGAGAGAGAGAGAGTTAGAGATAGTGGATCAATCACAAACAACAAGATATGTTTCGAGGTTCGAGCCACTACTTTACGTCCCCGCCTTCACACAGAAGGATTTTCACTAAATCGTCCACAAGGACTTCCCACACAGGGAACCTCAACTGAGGATTTGGGTAAATACAACAGGAGTATACAACTCCTCTCTCTAACAAACATAATCTCTACACAAGAGGTAAGGCACAACAACAATCACCTCTACACTTAGAGGGATGGGCACTTAGCCAAACAACAATCACCTCTCACTAGAGGGATAAGAACCAAAGACAAACAATAATCACCTCTAACTAGAGGGATAGGCACAAAGCCAAACCAACCACAATCACCTCTACACTTAGAGGGATACCAACACAACCAAACATAATCTCCACAATCACCTCTACACAAGAGGGATACCTACAAATACAAGGAAGGTTACAACTCTTGGTGGTCTCAACAAAACCACAAGCCAATTTTCTCACAAAACAAAGATCCTAATAGATAAGATAGATATGATAGCTCAAGTGTGAGAAAATAAAGTGTTTGGAACAAAGAAAAATACTTGAGAAAATCTCCAAATAGATATTGAAATCAAGATAAAAAATCAATTCCCAAACGACTCTCTTTTCTTTAAATTCTCCAACACTTTAAAAATAAATAAAAATAAATCTATTAACCACAACAACTCTTGTTGAAAAAATACTAGAAAGATATAATTTTTTCTCTTCTCAAATCTTGGTTAAATCAGCTCAAGAGAAGGCATATATAGCCTCTCAAAAATCTACCCATTGGCAGTCTGGAAAGGGCAAAATTATCCTTCCAGTCGACCGCCCGGTCTACCGAGGCCTGGATACAGAGAGTAGAGCTCTCCGCCGGTCGACAGGGGCCAGATCCAGAGAGCAGAGCTCTCTGGCGGCCTACCGGGTCGGTCGACCGGCTCTCCAGCCTAAACGGTATGTGCACGTTTGTTCACATCAGTCGACCGGACCGGTCGACCGACTTCTGCCTCAGTCGACCGTCCGGTCGACCGGTAGAAGGCCAGGTTACTTGTTATGGGGATTAAAAACTTGGCCTTTTTAACACCAATTAAATCCCATAAAATACACATAAATTTCATAAAAATAAGTTCTTATAAGATCTTTGAAATACAAATATGTGTGATAAAAATTCAACACATATTATAAACTATTTGAACATTTTTGTGATATTGAAATTTAGCCTTTAAACAAAATTCGTATTTTCCAAAAACTTAGATTTTTGAAATGGAAAACCATTTTCTCCACAACTCATGTAAATATAAAAACATGATATTAAAATAACTTTGAAGCATATTGTATATGGATAGAATCCAATATACATATAAGATATATATATATATCTATGTTTTTGACATGAAATCAAAAACCAGTTAAACCGAAAATCAAAACTAATAAACTTTAAAATTGTGAGTGTATGTGAACTTGAGCATATCAATACTATCTAATCTTTACACAAGATCTAAAAAATCTAAACTAAATAAACTGAGGTCTTCTTGTAGAACTCCGTCTCAAAGTCGACTCGATCCAAACGCGATCCAACGAGCTTGACTCCAACTGAGTACTAGATGCGATCATGATGCTCGAGCTCTTGAATCTACATGTGAAAGCTCCAAAACTCCTTTAATGAAGCTAATCACCTACTAATATCTTGGTTAATCACTAAAACTATTTAAACACAAGATTATTAGTAAACATAACTACATGAGTTAATCATCATCAAAACTAGAGTGATGGGCCTCTGGGCCAACAATCTCCCCATTTTTGATGATGACAAAACTCATAGAGTTATATATGCATGGATTAAAGTTAAGCTTCATAGAAGCTCCCCTTTAACTCATGCATAACAATAAACAATAAAGATATTCAATGAATGCATAAACCAAATAACATATATATGCATGATGAAGAATACTTCTCCCCCTTTTGCATATATATGATCTGATACCAATTGAAAAATAAACATGCATATATAAATTCTCAAAATTCTTCTTCCCCTTTTTGTATAAAATAAGGAAATAAAATAAACATGCATATAAATGAAATAAACATGCATATATATAACTCCAAATTTCTCTCCCCCTTTTTGTCAAATCATCAAAACTTAAAAAATTTTCTCCCCCTTTTGTCAGATCAAACAAGAAGGATGTATATGCGATATACATTCATGAAGAGGAGAGATGTAAAGTTAACTCCCCCTGCAACATGCATTACATGAAAAAAAGATGACTAAATCCTAATCACATAACGCATAATATACAATGTATAAAAGGATATGTGAAGCTACCTTTTACACACGTGTAAGACATAGAGAAGAGAGGCCAAGCTCCTCAATATGAGATACACTCAACATGAATCTGTATATAGATAAAATGTTAAGCTTCCCTTACATATAAGCAATTATTATCAAAACACTATGATACCAAATTGAATTTTTTTTATCAATTTATGATAAAGGTATACATCAAAACATTATGATACCAATTTATGATACCAATTGAAAATAAACATAACATTTTTAAGATACCAATTGAAAGTAAATATAATTTTTAAGATACTAAAAGATACCAATTGAAAATATCTTGATACCAATTTAAAATGTCTTGTAAATCTTTGATACCAATAGAAAATGAAACATTGTATGTTTTTGATATCAATTGAAATACATATATTTGAAATCTTGATACCAATTGAAAGTAAAAACTAAATTATTTTAGGTAAACATAACTCATATCAATATAGATACCAATTTACAATGAAACATGATGCCAATATTGAAAATGTTAGCATATACCAAAACAAAGTATTTTTCATCATAAAGAATGGGAGTACGATACCAATTGAAAATAAAATCGATTGAAAGATAAAACACGAATTTTCTCCCCCTTTATGAAATACTAATAAAAACGATGCATAAGCTTGTATAAGATACCAATTGAAAAATAATTGACATTAAGGAATAAATCAAGCTTAGCATAAATATAATTTGTGCTTTAAGATGAAAAGATATTGTAAGCACAATCAAATCACATATATATGTATGAAAATGTAAACACCAATCGAAATTGATACTATTTGAAGTTTGAAGAATACATACATAGAAAATACAAATATGAGTATACAAAAAATTATCAATTGTGATACCAATTGAAAATATAATGAGGATCAAGTGTATAACTCATAATTACCTCCCTTTCATGCACATGTTTAAAAAAAGATTTTCAATTTGAGCATACAAGGCATGGTCGCCCATCTAACTGCCCTTAGAAGGAAGGAGTTTTCAAAAATAGAATTTAAAAATAATTTAACATGTTTGAAAACTCTTTCAAAATGAAGAAATACACAACTAATTTTATGATAATCTTGAAAACTAGTACGAAATCCTTCAAGTAAGGAATAAAAAAAGAATATATCCATGAAAATATGAAAATCACATAATCGTCAACACTCAATTAGCAATAAAGCTCATATAAGCTCATGTTAATAAATCATGAGTAAACATCAAACATAGAGTGTAAAAAGTCATGTAATCAACGAAATCATGAAAATAGGGCATTTAAGCTCAAATGAAATTCCTTTATATAAAAAAAATGAAAATCATCAAAACTAAATATACTTCAAGGTTTATGTATGTTTAGTTAAAACTAAAAGTATACATACATATCCCAAACACAAATGAATCCGTAATAGAATTTTCATGAAAAGCAAGTGACTCAAGGGTATACAATGTATATCTAAAGTTTTAAACAAAATTAACATATACATCAGCTAAACACATTATCATAAAAACATGTCAAAATAGGAAATACAAGTCAAAATACACGAATCATCAAAACTAGGCTATACAAGTACATCTAATGGGTACAAATAAGCAATTAAACACAAACAAGAATCAAATGTGGCTCATTAGTTGTACAAGTATGTACACAAGTTTTAATGAAAACTACATCTAAACAAGTAGTCAAAACATGAAGCATAAAACAAAACCAATATGATCATTATGTAAATGCACATATTTTAGAGTTATAATATACACAATAGCTAAGCTAAAGTGAAAACACAAAAAAATGTAAATCCATATGAATATGGGTGTATCTCAAATACTACATATGTATATCACAAGTCTAATTATCATCGCATTTAACATACTAATCAAGAAAAATCAAAACATGCTAAAAAATTAATAAATGAAAGCCTGTAAAAAAAATGGGAGTTAGAGATAGTTACCAAAACCATTATGGCTAATCTCTAAATCTTCAAACCATGGTGGTCCTCCCACCAAACTTCCTTGAAGGTGATTTATCTAAAGTAGTGTCCATCAAGCACAAAAGCATTCACCATCAAGGCATCAATGCCCTCACGTCAAGGGAGAGATCACACCTACATTAAATACAATAGGGGTGGATTTTTGTACCCATACTCTATTGGGTCTATGGGGGTTAGCACCTTTCTTAACCCAAACAAACTTATTTGCAAAATTTGAATCATGTATCCTATCATAACAAAATTTTACAAGGTGGCACTTACGTCCACAATGTGTACAAGTGTACACATGATCATACATGGTGTCATGTGTATGAACATGAGAAGCATGTATATGCCATAGTTTGTGTGCATGCATAAGAGGAGCATGTCTCTTGTGAAACATAAATTCCAACCATGTGTGGTTCATGGCACAATGGCTCAAAGTGGAGCCCAAACAATCAACACTCTTTTTTAAAGCACATATATCATTTTCAATAATAGAAGAAGAGATAGAGCATGCAATAAGTATACTAGATGGTGAAGCATAGCAAACATGAGTATCTAAATCATTTTTCAAACAAATATTTTTCTTAGAAACCAAGTCTAATTTCTTTAAAATTAAAGCAATTTTATTTTTCAAAGATTCATTTTCTTTTAACATAAAATCAAGTTTTGAAGACAAGGTTTTATTTTTCTTCACAACGTCATCACAATCATTTTTATTCTTTAAAAATTCATTTTCCTTTAAGGCAAGGTCAAGTTGGGATTTCAATGAGTCCCTATCATTTGAAATCTCATCCCTCTCTTACAAAATCAAGTCAAGTCTAGAAGACAAATTTTTATTTTCTTCTTTTAATTTAAGGCTTTTCTTTTTCAAAACTTGATATTTTTCTAGCAAGTTTTAACACACAATAGATAGTTCTTCATTTAAAACATCGGCATCCATATAGTCATCACCGGAAGAACGAGCACTTCTAGTTGAGTTTTCGAATGTACTTCAAGGGAGTCATTTCCTTGGACCATGTAGCAAGCTTGTTCGGATTCTCCTCCACTGGATTCCTCCATATTGTTTGACATTTGAAGTTTTGGAGAGGTCAAAGTGTTCCACACTACAAAAGCGGAATCACAATGAGAAATCATACATAAATATTCTTTGCTTAATATGTTTCTAAGTGCCATTTGGGCTTGTGCATTGGCCTCTATATGCTTTTTATTACCAAGATAAGATTTCTTCGTAGCGGCAAGGTAAACAAGTAAGCCTAGGATTTTTAAGTAAGCACTCATTCTAAGCTTCCACATATCAATGTTAGAAACATCAAACATGGGAGGGGCAAGGTAATCCATGAGTGTGTGTAAACAAATATGTGTGCAAATACAATATTAGATTACAAGCCAAGATCTCACTCCTAGGTGATTAAACCTAATATCAGGAGCGTACGCTCTGATACCAATTGAAAGTACACCTTGAGGGGCTTGAATAGGTGTATGGCTAATCTAATGACAAATGATACAGAATTAAAAACTAATTGCAACACATTTAGTGTAACCAAAGTGTGTAACCGAATTCCCGGTGAAGCGCTTTGGACTATCTCCTCTAAATTCCTCAAAATAAGAGTTGAGGTGCTATGTAAAGCTCTCTTGGTTCAACACAAGTGAGGCATACAAACAATACAAAGCATATATGATATGAACAATATGAATCAATGCAAGATATAAAAGAGAGAGAGTTCGAGATAATGGATCAATCGCAAACAATAAGATATGTTTCGAGGTTCGAGCCACTGCTCTACGTCCCCGTCTTCACAGAGAAGGATTTTCACTAATTCGTCCACACAGGACTTACCACACAGGGAACCTCAACTGAGGATATAGGTAAATACAATTAGGAGTACACAATTTCTCTCTCCAACAAACACAACCTCTACACAAGAGGCAAGGCACAACAACAATTACCTCTACACTTAGAGGGATAGGCACTTAGCCAAACAATAATCACCTCTTACTAGAGGGATAAGGCACTTAGCCAAACAACAATCACCTCTCACTAGAGGGATAGGCACAAAGCCAAACCAACCACCTCTCACTAGAGGGATAGGCACAAAGCCAAATCAACCACAATCACCTCTACACTTACAGGGATACCAACACAACCTCCACAATCACCTCTACACAAGAGGGATACCCACAAATACAAGGAAGGTTACAACTCTTGATGGTCTCAACAAAATCACAAACCAATTTTCTCACAAAACAAAGATCCTAATAGATAGGATAGATATGATAGCTCAAGTGTGAGAAAATAAAGTGTTTGGAACAAAGAAAAATACTTGAAGAAATCTCCAAATAGATATTGAAGTCAAGATCAAAAATCAATTCCCAAAAGACTCTCTTTTCTTTGAATTTTTCAACACTTTAAAAACAAATAAAAATAAATCTTTTAACCACAAAAACTCTTACTATAAAACACTAGAAAGATAGAAATTTTTCTCTTCTCAAATCTTAGTAAATCAGCTCAAGAGAAGGCATATATATAGCCTCTTAAAAATCTGCCCGTTGGCAGTCTGGAAAGGGAAAAATTGCCCTTCCGGTTGACCGGGTCGGTCGACCTGCCCTCCAGCCTAAACGGCCTGTGCACGTTTGTGCACATCGATCAGCCGGACCGGTCGACCGACTTCTGCCTCGGTCGACCGTCCGGTCAACTGGCAGACGGCCAGGTCACTTATTATGGGGATTAGAAACTTGGTCTTTTTAATATCAATTAAATCCCATAAATTACACATAAATTTCACAAAAATAAGTTCTTATAAGATCTTTGAAATGCAAATATGTGTGATAAAAATTCAACACATATTATAAACTATTTGAAATATTTTTGTGATATTGAAATTTAGCCTTTAAACAAAATCCGTATTTTCCAAAAACATAGATTTTTGAAATGGAAAACCGTTTTCTCCAAAACTCATGTAAATACAAAAATATAATATTGAAATAACTTTGAAGCAAATTGTATATGGATAGAATCCAATATACATATAAGATATATATATATATATATCTATGTTTTTGACATGAAATCCAAAACCGGTTAAACTGAAAATCAAAACCAATAAACTTTAAAACTTGTGTGTGTATGTGAACTTGAGCATATAAATGCTATCTAATCTTTACAGAAGATCTAAATAATCTAAACTAAACAAACTGAGGTCTTCTTGTAGAACTCTGTCTCCTAGTCGACTCGATCCAAACGCGATCCAACGAGCTTGACTACAACCGAGTATTAGATGCGATCTTGACGCTCGAGCTCTTGAATCTACATGTGAAAGCTCCAAAACTCCTTTGTTGAAGCTAATCACCTTCTAATATCTTGGTCAATCACTGAAACTATTTAAACACAAGATTATTAGTAAATTATAACTACATGAGTTAATCATCATCAAAACTAGAGTGATGGGCCTCTGGGCCAACAAAGTATTCACGCCTAAAAGGGTTACATTTTATACATAAAAATCCTTGGTTTCGTGGCCTTGTTTTCTTGAGTGTTTAAGTCCTTAGGGGTGTTTTCTCACCTAGTGCCCTAAGACTGTCCAGTTTGGGTGTCACCGACTAAAGGCTCGTTACATTGGCAGATTAGAAAGCCTAATGGAATTGAGGAATAAATACCACCAAAAATAAATGTAAATAAGGCATAGAAGTTAATGTTAAAGAACCCTTAGTCAAACTTCACAGTCACGAAGGAGCATTGACTCAGAGTAAAGTAATCGACTAGATGAGAAATATAATTTGACTCCTTTTGATTGATGACATATTTTTGAATAGAGATTAAGTTTAGGAATAAAAAGTTTGATATTCCTATAACTTATAGATTACTTGAACTCTTACAAATATACTTCAAATATTTTCTCTTTTCAAAATGCTTTTCGAAAATACTAATATTTTTTCTCTTTCTTTATGGATTTTGTGGGTGCAATCCACTGAAAAACTCTCATGAGACAAAACTCACCCTATAGGGGGTAACCTAGAGGTTTAACGGCTTGTTGTACATGCTCAGTGCAATCGAGTGACCTACGAAAGTGGTCTAATAATTGATTAGGATTAGTTTTGATGTTTTGCTCAAGGGCGAGCAAAACATAAGTGTGGGGGTGTGATCGGTCACATATATTGCATATATATTGTAACATTACCATGTTTATTATCTAAATAAATTATATTAATAAGTCTTATTTTTCTTTATAAAATGCACGCCCGTTGCTAAAGGATAAGAAAGAGAAATGAGCCTAAAAGCCTATCAAATTCTGATTTAAATCAGAATTAATTCAAAATCAGGAAATCAGGGCAGATCATGGCAAATCAAAGAGATTGAAAACCGGTTAAAATGAATTTTTTCAAATCAGGTGGTTAAAGCCAAAGAGCAAAGGTTGTTTTGTCAAATCCTAGAGCTAAAACGGGAAAACCAGCAGGAGATAAAGGAGAGTCACCAAACGAGCGAGACCCACCAACCTGGTGTGGCCACCTGGCCACACCATGGCCGCGAAAATGCAGCCATAGCCACGTTTTCGCGACTTGTTAGGATTTGTTGGGGAAGCGTTTACTCCTCCTATCTTCGTACGACCTCCCCCGTTTGGTTTTTGCTTATAAATACTGTATTTTTCAGAGAAAAAGGGACCGAAAGTTAGTTTAAGTTTTTTTCTTTATTTTTAGGGTTTAGGTTCTTTGTTAGATAGTATAAAGAAGAAGTTGTATCTCTGTTCTTTAATTTGTAGTTCAGTCCAAATACCAGTGAGAGAGAGGAATAGAGTGATAGTAATCTGAAGATTGAAGTGACATCAATAAAAGATCAAGCTTTCTCCTCTTCAACTCCAATTCATGGGTATGTCTTGTTTTATTTGCATGTCTATTTTTGTATTATTCGTGAGTAGTTAAACTTGTTTTCTGGTCTCACTATCATCTTTCTCTTCGATCCCTCTTGTTTTGAATGGTTTTATTTTAAAGAACCTAACGGAATCATTTGCACGCCTTAAACTAAGCCTTTCTTTTTTGAAAGTGTTCTTGAAGGCACATAAGGATGGGTTTGGATTTCTAAACTTCTCTATCTTTTAAAATATAACTTGAACTTGCTTTTATTTCATACTTGAATTAAAACTTGATGATTTAACATTCAGTTCAAAAGGATTTCTTAAGAAAAAGAATTAAACTTTTCCAAACAATCTTATTTGCTTTGCTTAAGACTTTCGAAACTAAAGCTTAAGTTTTTGCCTATGACCAAGTTGAGGCACTAAGAATTTCAAGAGAAGAACACATCGTTGAGTAGTAAGATAGTGAGCCCAGATCTTCTTCCTATATTAAAAACAACCAAATAATTGTCAATACTTTTAAAGATCACCTTTTTCAAAGCCTTCTCTAAGTTTTTTTAATTTTTATTTTAATCACTTCCCTTCTCTCCCTTCTCTTTTCAACTAAAAAGAAAAAAACAACACCATTCTTTACTTTCTAAACAAAAACACCGAAAAGCTGTCATCGCATTCCTCCTCGTGGACACGACCCGTTAGCCCAAAGCTGCACGGTAATTCTCATCGCTTTCATTTTACAATCACATGTTTTCAGCGCTAAGTTCAATCCTTTGAGCGAAATTAAGGAAGTACCCCCAAGTGTTGATAGCATTGCTTATGCAACTTCATCACTTAGGGATGCTAGCAAAGTTCCTAACCGCAAGGATAGAACTAAAGCACCGTATAGTGTTAGTTATCTTCACCACAATGCGAAGATCAATGCACCACTGTGCACCAAAATTGAAGCTACCGTAGCCTCGCTCCCAGCACTTTCTAGCTCTAAACTCGCACTTGGAGGCAGAGCAAAAAGTTTAGCTTCATCAAGCGAAGCTAATGCTACAAGTGAAGTTGATTTAACTTCACCTGTAGTTAAAAAGAGAAGCTTAAAAGTTAGGGTTCTCTAGTTTGAACAACCAAGTACATGAACTCCTCGAGTCTCTATACTAGACCGCTTAAGCTCGGTTAACCCTAATTTATGAGAGTTCTTAAACAGTAAACAAAAGTTTTATTATGAAGAACTAATCCATGCTTCTCCCTCCCGCTGTAAACAAGCAGGGTGCCAGTTGGTGATGGTCCATTCGGTCCATTGTCAATTAGAGCCAGTCCCCACCATTCCTCTAGCCTGACAGTCGGTGTTCAATCGACTATCAACTCAAACGCATGTGAAGCCTCAGAAAAAGAACAAAGCGCAAAACGTTCTATATCTCCCCTCAATATTGTCAACATGATAGGAAGAGGATGTGAGCTGCTCAGGACCAGACGACGGAGACGTGATATTAATTCTCCTTCGTTCAGTTCCCCAGATTCAAACTATAGTACTGGCTTAGGCCAAGTCTTAGGGGGGTAAGAGGGTACGTTTTGAGGCACAAGATCTAGGGTAGCAATACCTTATAATTACAAGCAACCATCCTCTTCAAATGAATAATGTCACTGGAACCATTGAGAGGTCTCTTTCACTGGATTGATGAGGAAGAGGAAGCTAGTGATATACTTCTTCAGCCACAGTCAGTTCCTTGCAGACAGGCAGAGTGTCAGCTAATATGGTCGACAATAACAGTAATGATGATGACCTTCGTCGCTGCTTGGAGGCACAGGAGCAGACCTCCAAAGCTCAATAAGTAGCTCTAGACAACATCCAACAGATGTTGAACCAACTCTTAACGAATCGGAACAACAATGACACCGGCAGTAATCACGAAGAGGAGGAGCACAATGATAACACTAAACCTCCTAAAACAGAAAAATCAAAGGAAGGCTCCTCGCTGGATGCTAATGTACTTAAAGGTATCCAAGCACAAATTGCGTCTCTGACATAAAAAGATAAATTAAAGAAAGTGGGAATGACTCACCCTTACTCACTTAAATGGGACTCGGTGCCATACCCGTCGAAGTTCAAGCCACCTACGTTACACACGTATGATGGCAAAAGTTCACTGAACCAACACATCTATTACTTCCAGTTCTAGACTGATAATGTGATAGATAATGACACTATCATGGCCAGATTGTTTATGGTACTCTCAAAGGAGTGGCCTTTGACTGGAGCCTTCCACCGGGTCCATCAATTCGTGGATCAATCTGGAGACTTGGTTCCTTTCTCGCTTCTATGAGGATGATACTGAGGTAACCATGGGTAAGCTTCTTTCCACAGTGCAAAGGAAGGGAGAATCGGTCCGTGATTACATTGAGAGATTTAGGAATCTATCTTGATGTGTCTAGCAGGAATGCCATTACTTATGTTGCTGCAAACATGTAGGCACAACTTCCTGAACCAAGTAGAGATTCGCATGGGGGCGGTTAAAGCCTACACTTGGAAAGAGCTTGTTGAGCAAGCTGAAATAGCCAAGAAGTCGGCTAAAAAAGTTTGAGCCTTCTATGCCTAAGGGCAAATGGGGAGTAAACAACAAAAGACGTGGTGAAGTAGCACAGTATTCCTAATCAAAAGGGAAAGAAACCATGTCTGTGGAGTTATCAGGAGTAACTCCACCAAAACTAAGAAGAGTGGCGCCGGTAATCAGAAGTTCAAGTTTCTTCCGAAATAGTACTCCTTCAAAGATGAGCAGGTGGTTACAATTTTTCACTTGCTCTAAAAAGGCGATAAGTTGAAACTGCCAAAAGTTCGATGCCCTAATGAAGTGGGACGTACGAACGATCCCAACTATTGCCTCTTACATAGGATGGTTCACCATCCTACCAACAAATGCTTTGTCCTCGAGGACAAAATTCAGGCTCTGATCGACGCTGTAGTTTTGATTTTGAAGTCAAAACAGAAAAAAGTCACTGTAAACATGGTGACTCTTGAGTTCGGCACTTTTCTGAAGGTCATTACCCCCGAGGACATGCTCCAGCCCCAGAGGCACGACTGAAGGTCATTAATCCTTTAGCAAAGCAACAGGAGGCTAAAGGTCTTATTCCAATGACACCGAGGAAATCATGTGGGTGCACTCGGATCTTACCAACGATGAGCAATGGGATTCAAAGGAACCCAAGCTCAAGGCAAAATCCTGCAATATCGTCTCTGTTTTGCCAGATGATGACGACATAACAGTACCTTCTCTCAGTAACTCTGAAGATGAGAAGCATGCTTTGGCAGCATAGGATGCTGCACCTAAACCAACAGGTACTCGGTCTGGGAAAGCTTACCTGAGACAGTACGAGAAAATCACTGACGAGACACAATAACCAATGACATCAGAGGAAGTACGTGTTCCGGCTTCAGCTCCTATACTAGGAAATAAAAAGCAGATTGAAGTCTTATTTAACCGAGTATTGAAGAAAACTTCTGGTCCGCGACTTGATGCCCCTTTCCACTTTGATATACTGGCACAATTAGCCAATATTCCAGCTCGAATAACTATACACGAGCTGCTTCACCTCTCGAAGGAGACAAGAGAGGTACTCAGGGACACGCTGGTTAATTCAAAATCATTTCTAATATATATGTTGGAGGCCTCTGAAGATGACAGTCAAGCCCTGTGTCCTGAATGTCATCATGTACAGCTAAAAAAGCCTGCCATCACCTTCACTGCTGAGGACATGCTCCTCAAAGACAATAAACATGATCGACACTTGTATTATATTGGACACATAGGCTCGACATGCATTGAGAGGATACAGGTTGATTCAGAGTCTGCACTCAACATTATCCCTAAAAGGCTCCTCGACTTTCTTGGGATACTGCTCGATAGATTGTCAACAATGACCACTACGATATATGGCTTCAATGCTAGTAGTATATCATCCATTAGGAAAGATTCAGCTTCATTGTCAAATTAGGGATCTAAAATCAGAAGTGAGTTATGTCATCGATGCTGACATGTCATACAATTTACTGCTCGGGTGACCTTGGATTCACGCTAATTGGATAGTTCCTTCTACTCTGCATCAGTGCTTCAAGTATGTGGATGATAATGCAATGGTGCGAACAGTGTTTGCTGAAAAGTAGCCATTCAAGGGGGTTGAAAACTACTTTACTGATGCCCAACAAAGTAGCAAAAGAACCGTTGCTTGAAGATGACGATAGCGGCAATTAAGCAGATTCAGAGCCAGAAGAGGACACGCCAACTACTTTTACTTTCAAACCAATTGTAGCATATTTAAATGATCATGAATGTAACAATCCCACTGAGAATGATGGCGAATGGGTGATTAATGAGAGTATCACTTTTGATTACCTTGTGAGTGTTGATTTGTTTAAATCTGCAGTCGATACCTCCCTACACATGCCCTTGTCCACGTTAAGCGTGACAAATATGCCTGTAGAAAATGATGAAGGATCTTTGTTGGTCCCTCCATCCAAGAGGAA
Source organism: Agave tequilana (assembly GCA_038442645.1). Lineage (NCBI taxonomy): Eukaryota > Viridiplantae > Streptophyta > Magnoliopsida > Asparagales > Asparagaceae > Agave > Agave tequilana. Next base: position 314,627 of record JAVJIF010001108.1, on the reverse strand, counting down.
TCAATCACCGATAGTATTTGGTAGGGTGGGTTCAACCTCGAATGTTTGCAGTTACAGATTCGGGTTCAAATTCAGAGTCCCGGCATTTTTTCAATTATGCACGATCAGCCCACCATATGATGAGAAGAATGGGGTATAATCTACAGCATGGGAATGGTTTGAATTTCAGAAAGGGGTGACGTGATCTTCTACGAACTTTCATACTGAAAGGGAAACCAGGGGACTATTACAATAAAACATGCAGGGGTTGGGATATATTACACCACCTACTCAATCTCAGTCTGAAGGAGACAAATCTCTACCATCACATTCCTCCAGTTCATCTGATTTGGAATCAGATGTCAGTGTGGGGGTGGTCTTCAAAAACCTCTTTGTCAATATGATTTCAATCAATCAACTGGAGCAAAAGGAGGTTATTGAAACATTTGACATTGAGCCATGGGCCCAGCAACTCGTTCTCCAATGAGAGAAGCAATTTGAGATTTATATGGGCCCATCACTCTAGTTTTGATGATGATCAACTCATGAAGTTATAGTACTAATGATCTTGTGTTTAATTAGTGTCAGATTTATGATCAAGATCTTAGTAGGTGTGGAGCTTCAACAAAGGATTTAAAGTCAAGTTTTGGAGCTAGCACCGGTTGATTCACGAGCCTATGCATCAAGATCACATCAAAAGTTGAGCTCGTTGGATCGTGTTTGGACCAAGTCAAGAAGATGAGAAGACTTCAAGGGAAGACTTCAAGATCAAGACTTGTGTCTAGGTATAAGATTTTATTTTTAGATAAAATGTAAAGGATAGAATAGTTGGTGGATTGCTCAAGTATATATCACACACACACACTCTTGATTTAGTTGTCTTTTCATAAAAGAATTTTCAGATTTAGAAAAGACTTTCATTTTGGAAAAATACTTTTTGGTTTTTGGAATTTCTTATATGCATGTCTTTTATCCAAAACCATATTTAGAGCTTAATGTCAAAACATAGATATTTCATCTTAATTGTGTAGTGGATCATATCCATACACTATGCTTTAATGAATTCAAAATATCTTGTTTTTGTATCATGAAGAAGTTTGGAAAACAAGTTTTAGAAAAATACTAGTTTTCAATTGAGCCAATATTTCCAACTTACAAAAATAGTCCAAATCTTTTATAACATGCCTTGATTTTGTGCAAGCATGTTTGTTTATCAAAGTATATTGGAAAAACTATTTTTGTAGATTTTTATGTATTTTATGGGATTTTTATGTGAGCCAAAAGACCAAGTTTTAATCCCAGATTTTCTGTTCCACGCTTCAGCCAAGTCGACTAGTCGACCTACCAAGTCGACTAGGGCTGAAGTCGGTCGACCGGTTCGGTCGACCGACGTGCACGACGTGCACGCCTTGACCTGGCAGATGGCCGGTCGACAGACCCAGTCGACCGGAACTGAGAGCAGTGCTCTCTGTCTTTCCGGTCGACCGGGCGGTCGACCGGAGGCTCCAGCGATCGGATTTTTGACCGTTGGCGGTCGATCGGCCGGTCGATCGTTAGGCCTGACAGACCTCCAACGGCTAGCTTTTCTAACCCTATAGATTTGGGGGTTTGGGCATTATTTTCACCAAGATTTGGAGAGTATTTTTGAGCCAGTTTTTCCAATCCTTTTCAGAGGTTTTTCTTCACAAATTTGAGAGCAAATATTTCCTATCAAAAGGGAAGATTTTATCAAGAGTGTTTAAAGTGATTTCTTGAGTTTTTCACCATAGATTCAATCCTTGCTTTTCTCACAATCACTTGAGCTATCCATTGCTTTATCTATCCATAGGATTGTGTTGTGAGAGTTTTTGTTAGATGATCAAAGTGTTGTGATCACCAAAGATCTTTTCTTTGTACTTTGAGGAGACGGGCAAGTGTGCTCGTGGTGGTTAGAGTTCGATTGTGAACTCTTGGTTTGAGGTGCGGCCTCGGCAAGCTTGTGGAGCTTGCGTGTGTACAGGACTAGGGAGTCCGAGGGATTGTAGGTGTTGCGGCACCAAGGAGAGATCCATTGGGATCGAGCATAGTGGAAATCCTTCGTGTGTCGAAGGCGGGGATGTAGAGCAAGTGTGCTCGAACCTCGAAACAAATCCCTTGTGTTTGCGATTGCTCACTCTCTCTCTCTCTCTATCTCCTTGTCTATATCTTACATTCAATTATTGTGTTAATCTTTATATGCTTGATATACTTGTGTGCTTAAATTGTTATACTTGCTTGGGTTGTTTGCTAACACTTGTATTTAATCAAGAGAGCCAACGCGGCACCTCAACCCTTATCTAGAGGAATCAAGAGGAGTTTGTCCAGAGCCCTTCACGGGGAATTCGGCAACACTCTTGTGTTATACGTGGTGTTTAGTGTAATAGTTTAGTTTAGGTCATAATAGTTTTTTAATTCCGCATTATTTGTCATTTAGTGACCATTAGGTGAGCCATCACCTATTCACCCCCCCTCTAGGTGAACTTACAATTGGTATCATAGCCAAGTGCTCTGAATTTGGGTCTTACAACCTAGAGTTAAAGATCCTCATTTTTAGGCTAATCACAATATTTTGTACACACACCATGGACTTCATGTCACCACCCACTTTTGACATTCTTAACATCCAAATTTGAAAAGTTAAGATGTCCTTGTACCTCAAGGCCCTAGGCATTCATGTTTACCTTGCCATCACTAATGATTATTATTTAAATGGCAAGAATCTTGAGGCTAATGCAAAAGCCCTACATGCTTTAAAGTCAACCCTAAATGATGATTATTTATCTAGGGTTTCTAACACTGATTCGGCTTTTGTAGCTTGGAACATCATCACCTCCCTTGGCGAAAAGGATCTATATTATACCGGGAGCGATTCAGATGTTGGAAGCGACACCTCCAACAAGTGCTATATGGTCCAAGGGGATAACCCCCTTGAGGTAACTACCGAATCCGAGGAGGATGATAACATGTCATATGATGAGCTCACTTCTTTTTGTCAACAATTACTTGAGAAATATGACATGATCAAGAAAGAAAATAAAATTTTGAAAAAGAATTTTGATTGCATGCTAAATGAAAAAGATTCATTAGAAAATAAGGTTGCATGCATTGAAAAAGAAAAAGATGATTTGAAAATGAAAATATTTCCTTAATGTCTAAATTGAATGATTTGTGTGAAGGAAATATGATTTTGAAAAATGAAATTATCTTGGTGGAGAAACAAAAGGAAATTGCTTTTCAAGAAAATAACTCTTTGAAAAGAAAATTTTTGAAAAAGAAAAAGAAAAAGAAAAAGAAAAGGTTTCTAAAAGAAAAATGACTTTTGATCATGCTTTACATGCCACCACTTCAATTGATCAAAATGAAGTTAAATTTTTGAAAAAGAAAATTGATTGTTTGAGCTCCACTTTGAGCTCTTGTGCTTTTAATCACAATAGATTGGAGTCCTTGTTTTCAAAGAAACAAACTCCACATGTTCATGCACATCCACATCATCATGCTTATGTTGCACATCACGATCACAATCACTCACATAAGCATCCTAAGGTGTACAAATGTACACATTGTGGCCGCAAAGGCCATTTAGCAAAGTTTTGTTATGATAGGATACATCATTTAAATTTTGCTAATCATAAAATTTTTTGGGTTCCTTATAAGACTAACCCCCAAGGACCCAAAGAAAATGGGTACCAAAGTCCCCACCTTTTGTATTTGATGTAGGTGAGGGCTCTCACATGACGTGAGAGATTTGGTGCCTTGGTGGTGGTTGCATGGACTACAAGGACATACATTTGATGCACCGCTATCAAGGAGTTTTGGTGGGATGACCACCATGCTTGGAGCTTTGGAGTTGGTAACAATCTCTAAACTCCTACTTTTTATGTACATGCTTTTTACTTATATCATATTCATAGCATGTTCATGTTTTGTGTTCTTATGTGCTTCATGTGGTAAAAACATGCTTAGATGTAGTTTTTATCAAAACTTGTATTATTCATGTACAAATAGTGAGTTACATTTGATTTATATATATTTGCACTTCATGCTCATTTGTACCCACTATATGCACATGTATAGACTAGTTTTGATGATTCTCTCATTTATACATGCTTTGCCAATTTTTTTATACTTTACTTCATGTATATGTATTTTTAATTCAAATCTAATAAATATACATGTTTACCCGTGAGTCTCTTGCCTTCATGCAAATACATTTGATAGACTCTTTTATGTTTGAGATATGTATGTGTATTATTAGTTTTGGATAAATCATACATATACCATGAAGATTAGTGTTTTAATGAAAAATGATTTTTCATTATTAAAATGTGACTTATGATCTTTTTGAGCTTAAATGACTATTTTCATAAAAATGCTATTTACATGATCTTTTAACACTCACATCTTCATTTATTATTTCATGACTTAGTTTCATGATCATTTTGAGCTTTATAGACCATGAGTGATTAAATCTTTATGTATTTAGTTATGCTTTATGAAGTACATATGATTTGATGTATTTGAAGGATCTTTAACTAGTTGTTCAAAAACTATTTTATACTAGTTATTTATTCTTCAATTAGTTTATAAGATATACACATGATCTTATTTTTTTGTATTCTCAAAATTTGATGCTTCATGAATTGAATATTAGTTTAAATGATAGTTTTTTGTCAACACTAGGATTTATACTCGTACATATTATGGGTCACAAATAAATCTATATATGGTTGGGTTTGATTGCTTATTTGTGCCTATTTGGTGTGCTAGTATAGCCTAGTTTTGATGATCCTTACATTTTTAAACTTGTATTCCCATTTTAGATTTGTGTTATGATCATGTGCTTTCATTTCATGTATATGTTTATTTTGCCAAACTTTAAGATATACATGTATACCTCTTGAGTCATTTGCCTTTCATGCAAATCTATATATATGGACTCAATTGTGTTTAGGGATATGTATGTATACTTCTTGTGTTGTCAAAACATACATATACCTTGAAATATATTTTTTTAATAAAAATTTTTTTTTTGTGGTGATTTTTATGTTTTCAAAATTTATGATAATTTTCACATTGTCTTATTTAAAGGAATATTGAGTTTCATTGCCATTTTCATGTGATTTACACATATTTCATGAAAAATATTTTATTTTATTCCTTGATTGAAGGATTCCGTACTAGTTTTCAAACATTTTCATTTAACTAGTTCGAGTTCTTCATGTGGTAGATTATATGATGTATACACTTAAGCTTATATTTCTATTGGTATCATTGGATATTTTCAATTGGTATTAATATGAACTTCTTTTGTATATACTCATATTTTGTTTTCCCATATATGTATGTATCAATTTCTATTGGTATACTCTTTCCATACATATATATGATTTGTTATTTGTGCTTGAGTTAAAATTGTTTTACATGTTTAAAGCACAAAGTTGTTTATGATAAGAAAATAAATATTTTAAGAAAAATTCTCAAGATTTGTTTTATTGAGAAAATTCAAAATTTTGTTTTATAAAAAAAATTCAAAATTTTTGATTTGTATTGCCTATATGCAAGGAGAGCTTAACATCTCTTCTACATATAGATTCATGTTGAGTGTATTGTATATTGAGGAGCTTAACAACTCTTCTTTATGTGGTACACGTGTGTAGTTGGAGCTTCACATCTCCTCTTATGCATTACATAATATGTGTTATGTGAATTGGGGCTTGTCATCCCTTCTTCATGTAATGCATATATGTAGGGAAGCTAACTTAGCGTCTTCCTCTTCATGAATGTATATCGCATATAACCTTTCTTGATTGATTTGTTTTACCCCTTCATTGGTTCTTTGTTTCGAACAAAAAGGGAGAGAAAAATTTGTTTTGTTTTTACTTCAACCCCTTTGTTGATGATTGACAAAAAGGGGGAGAAGAATTTGAGATTTATATGCATGTTAGTAGAATTTATGTTTTATGCATATATGTTTTGTTTTGCAAATAGGAGAAAAAGATTTGATTTGTTTTATCTCCATACATTTGCATACATGTTTATGAGCATTCATTTTCATATTATATTGTTTATTTGTTATGCATGAGTTAAGGGGGAGCTTCTTTGAAGCTTTACTTTAATCCATGCATATATAACTTCATGAGTTTTGTCATCATCAAAAAGGGGGAGATTGTTGGCCCAAAGGCCCATCACTTTGTCCCTCGAAAGACTATCAAGGGTCAGGCCCTTGCAGACTTTCTGGCAGCTCATACGGTTCTGGAGAGTTCAAAACTTCATGAAGATATTCCAGATGAGGTTTTCGAAACCAATATGACCTCAGAGAGGAGGTGTGGCAAATGTTCTTTGACGGGGCATTAAGAACAGGCCCCAAAGACAAGATAATTGCCGGTGTGGGAGTGGTATTTATCTCACCATAAATCACGTTCTTCCTTGGGCATTTTCATTAACAACGCCTTGTTCTAACAATGTAGCAGAATATAATGCCCAATTTATTGGTCTCCAGCTCGCTCACAAAATGGGGGTATGATGTCTTGAGGCTTATGGCGATTCAAAGCTGATCGTCAATCAAGTCAAAGGAGAATACAAGGTTCGATACGAAGACTTGGTACCTTATCACCATGCAGTCATTGAAATGGCCAATTCATTTGATGGCTTTTACATCGGTCATGTATCTCATCTCCAAAATACTAAGGTAGATGCTTTGGCTGCGCTGGCAGCTACGTTGGCCTTACCCATTGATGCAACTTATTACCTTACGGTGGTCGCTCAATGCCTCTTCTGCCCGAAGTATACGTTGGAAACTAATGAAAGTCTGTGCAAGCTAAACAGGCTTCGAGCCAGAGATTGGTGATTTTTTATCATTGACTATGCCTTGCATGACATATTAGTAGACAACCCTAAGGAAGCAGCTTCAATCTGACGAAGGTCTCTCTGCTTTTACTAGGATCCAGTAGTAAAAACACTCTGTCACCACTCATATAATAGTGTCTTGCACCATTGCCTATCTAACTCTGAAGTACAAGATGTGCTTAAGATGCATACAATGGTATATATGAGGCTCATCAACCAGGTCCAAAGCTCAAGGATCGATTACACAAACTCTGTTATTATTGGCCAACCATGATAGCTGATGTGATCAATTATGCAAAAAGGTGTAAAGCCTATTAAATCTACGCAGACTTCATACACCAACTTCTAGGTCTATTCCACCCAACTGTTACTTCATGGTCATTTAAAGCATGGGGAATCGATGTCATAGGACCTATCAGCCCCCCGTCGACCAAAGGTCATCGATTCATCTTAGCGATAACCGACTACCTCTCAAAGTGGGCAGAAGCTATACCACTTATTTAAGTCAAAACTTTCAATGTGATTAACTTCATTAAACACCATGTCATCTATCGGTTTGGTGTCCCCAGGCGGATTATTCATGACAATGGTCCCCAGTTTGTAAGCCAAATATTCTATCAGTTCTGCGATAAGTACCAAATTCAGAATGTGACTTCAATCACTTATAACCCTGCTGCCAATGATTTACCAGAAGCATTAAATAGGACAATTATTAAGTTACTCAAGAAATTTGTTTCATATAGCAAACAAGATTGGAATGAGAAGCTCAGTGAATGTCTTTGGGTTTACCAAACTACAGTCCGAACCCCAACAGGCAACACGCCTTTTTCTCTGGTGCACGAGTGTGACGCAGTCATACCTCTAGAGATCCAGATGTCATCGCTACGGGTCACCTTAGCAACCAAGATGACTAAGGACGACAACGATCGGCTATGCCTTTAAGAACTCGAAGCCCTAATCGAGAAATGACTACAAGCTCAACAACGCATTGAGTTGTACCAAGCTCACATCTCGAAAGTCTTTAATAAGAAGGTTAATGAAAAGGTATTTCAGAAAGAAGATTTTGTTTTAACTGTCAAACGACCTATGGTCATGACACACAAAACCAAAGGCAAATTCCAACCCAAATGGGAAGGGCTGTTCGTGATGGATACAGTTTACTCAAACGGGCCCTACCATCTAGTAACTCCAGACGACGATACACTCATGATGCTGGTTAATGGCAAATTCTTAAAGAAGTATTATCCTTGATCACGTTAACACCTCACTTCTGATCAAATAAGTACTCCTTATGACTATGTTAAGATTAAACCTTTGGTCATTCAAATTATGATCACTTGATTATTTCTCCTTCATCAAAGGAGTATTTTTACCCCCAAGCGGAATTGACTTCGATTGACTTCTAATCAGTCAAAGATGATATTTCAGCAGGGAATGTCAAACTACTTGTCTCATTCCCCACAGAGTTCTTCTTAACTCTTTAATCCCCAGCGAGATTTTAGAGGTCACCAGTGAAATACAGAAATAGTCACTTCATGTGACACGATCCGAAGCCTTCAGTAAATAAGGCTGGAGGAAAAAACTGGCTTTTAAGTTCAATATAAATCCTTAACAACTCATCATACTGAGGGGAATAGCATGGCTAGCCCAACTCAAACAGTGGTTGGTAAAGGCATCCCAAATCCGTTGACAACTGAGGATTTGCTAAAAATCCTAAGGGACCCTATCCCATTTGATTGCCCTCTAAAATCTCTTACCAATTCCTGTCCATGGAATGGCAGGACCACACAAAACAATATTCATTTCCCCAATGAAGTGAATCACAAGTCAAACCTATCATGTTAACATTAAATCTCTGATAGTGAGACTCTGATATATTCCCCAGCAGATAAAATGAACATCCCCAGTGGAAGATTTTAATTTTCCCCGGTAGATCAAAGCTTCACTTGTCATTCTCTTCCATAAAATGATAGGCCTACTTAAAGTCAGGTAAATCACAAGGCACTCTCTGTCATTTTAACAGTATACCTCTGAACAGTGGACTAGACTCAAAATGTTATATCTGTAAGAGATCCCTGAATAGTCAAGTTTATAACCTAATTCTTTATTCTATCTCAGGATAAAGAATTCTTGCTATTTTATATGGTTTCTAAATTGGTCATGTCCAATCAATCACCTCTGAACCGACGAGTCCTGATCTTCAGTCTAGTAGGGACTTTTCATTCTTGCCGTTATATCCAATTCGTCAGCTCTGAACAACATGAGCTCTGAACGACATGATTCTAAGCTTGGCGGCGTCTCAATCGGTCACATCCAGCTTGTCACCTCTGAACTGACATATAGCCAAGTTCCCTCTTATACCGTCATGTCCAGTTTATCACCTCTGAACGATAGAGCTCTGAATTCAGTAGCCTCCGAGCGGTCATGTCCAGTTCGTCACCTCAACCAATCGGATCCCGAACTTCATCCTTTAGACCTTTGTAGGCTTCCCTTTTGCTGTCATGTTAACATTAAAGCTCTGAACAGCAGATTACGAGCCTGGTATCTCTTAGTTGGTTATGTCCAGTTAATCACCTCTGAACAACCGGTGCCTAGATCCGATTCACCCTTATAGTCTTCAGTGGGCTAGCTGCTAAGTTAATATGACTACCTCTAGCAGCGGATTCAAAATTTAGTGTGTCTTAGTCTATTACGTCTAGTTTATCACCTCTGAATAGACGGGTCCCTAAGACCGAGTTCACCTTCCTTTTTTTTGTCATGTCTAGTTCGCCACCTCTGAACGACAAATTTCTGAGCTTGGTGGCTTCTCAATTGGTTTTGTCCAGTCAAACACCTTTGAGCCAACAGATAGCCAAGTCTCACCTTTTCTTTTACCTTTATGTCCAGTTCGCCACCCCTGAACGTTAGGGCTCTTATTTTGGTAGCTTCTCAATCGGTTATAACTAGTCAATCACCTCTGAACCAATCGATATCCGAATTTCATCCTCTAGTCCAGTTCCAACTTCCTTTTACCGTTATGTCTAGTTTATCACCTCTGAATGACAAAATTTCGAGTCTGGTATCAGTTATGTCCAGTTCGTTACCTCTAAACTCAAGAATATTCAGACCTCACTTCCGTTCTAGTAAGGACTTCCTTTTTGCTATCATGTCTAGCTTATTACCTCTGAACAACAAAGCCTATTTCTAGTGATTGCTACCTGTCATGTCTAGTTCATCACCTAAGAACAGATGAATTCCTAGACTTACCCTCTTTTATCCCTAGTGAATTCATTTACTTGCTAATTCTATCATATTTTCAACCTCTTGATAAATTAGCTACACTCTATTTCTCTTTTGAGAGTTTTATCTATGGAGTTGCATCTCCATATGCAGTCCCCTCGACAACTAATTCATTGAATTTTCCTTTATGAAAAGTTTAAATTACGTGTGGGTGGTTGGAAAGCAAAATGGGTGGAAGTTAAAGCACTGCCGCTTCGTTCATGAAGCACGTGTGAAGTTAAAAACACTTGAGTGCTAAAATACGGAGCTAAAGTATTGTCGCCTCACTGTTAAAGCACGCACAGAGGTAGCGGTGCTTGTGAAGTTAGCCCAGAAAGAACTCCAGAAGTGAAGCTTCGCTAAGCCATAACCTACCACGCAGTGAAGCTAGAGCCAACACGGTGTAGTCACACTCCAACAACCAAATTGCCAATGTTATACTTGCTTTAAAAAGGTTTAGAAACCCAGAGCAATTCAAAGTGTTTTGAAATTCGTACCAAGTCCATTACGGATTTACGAAAACTTTGAAGGAGTTTTGTTGACACTCCAAAAAGACAAGATCCCAGATAGCCCTCAGACTGGCTGAACAATGTCTAACCGGTTGACACTTTCAAAAGACAGGTTGCAAACAAGTGAGTAGATAGTCAGAAATTGGTTAAAATTGAGCCAAAAGATCGGCTAAGAAATAGCTTCGCATGAGGCTTTGAGCTAACTCTACACCAGAGCTAGCTCCGCTCATTAACCCCGCAGTGGGATAGCTTCGCCTCAAGCCCTTCATAGCTCTCTAGAGAGCTAACTGATAGTTTTGCCTGAATCTTTGGGATAGCTTTGCCTGAATCTTAATCTAGCTTCGCCTGAAGCATAGAACAGCTCTGCTGAGAGCTAACTTATAGTTTCGCTTGAGGTTTTATCTAGCTTCGCCTGAAGCTTATAACAGTTCTACTGAGAGTTAACTTATAGTTTTGCATGAAGCTTTTCTAGCTTCACTTGAAGCTTTTCCTACCTTCGCATGAAGATTCTTTTTGCTCCATTGCAAGCTCTTTTCTAGCTTCGTTACAAACTCTTTTGGTCATTTTTGACCATTTAAATCTCAGCACGAGATTAATGTGATCTCCTTACTCCTTAATTAGTTGGGAAAGATTAAGATAAATCTCTTAATTAGTTGGAGAAGATCAAGAAAAATTTCTCAATTAGTTGGAGAAGATCAAGAGACTAACCCTCATTTAGTTGGAAAAGATAAGGGAATATCCCTTAATTAATTGAGCAAATCCAAAAATTAGTGTAACAACCCTAAACTAACTAGCTAATTAGCTTTGCACGCATGTTTCTAGCTGCACTGAAGTTGTGTTTAGCTTCACAATAAAGCTATTCTTCAGAAGAAAAGCTAGATTGTCTTAATCTATTTGCTGATTTTTAAGGAACAGTTACACCCTATAAATCCTATAAATAGCCCACTGCAATGAGGGGCTATGGGCTGGATTTTTTTCCTATCAAGGGTTGAATTTTTCTTCCATCAAGAGCTGGATTTTTCTCCCATCAAAGTTTGGCTGAAAAATTTGGAGATCTAAGAGACTCTAGCAAAGGGAATGCTCTTGCTTTCAAGCTTCCAAAGTTCTAGAGATTTAACTCGCTCGCAACACTTAAAGTCTTTCATCTTCAGAGGATTTCTAAAACCAGGCGAGAAGAAAATTTTCCTGAGAAGGCTTGAACATCCGACCGGTTGCATTGTCAACGAGATGAAGTGATCACGAAATGATTAGTTTCCCATCAGTATACTTCCCCAGAAATCTCAGAGGAAATCTACTTGTAATTTTCTTTTTTTCTTTAAACAAATTACTTATAATTTTTCTCCTCAATTCTTTTACTAGTTTTCTTCTATCAATTTTAATAGAAAACAATACTCACATCCAAACACACATACGCATGTGCATATACAGAGAGAGATTAAAACACACTAACATACACATATCAAATACACACACACACACACACACACACATAAACACAGAGGGAGAGAGAAATAAAGAGAGGGAGAGGGAGTAAAATCACGCACGCAGGTGGGAGGAGGGTATGCTCAGGTGGCAGCCAAGGAGGAGGGCTCGGTGCTGCCATGGATGGAGATGTGTAGCCGGCGGAGCTCGGTGGTGATGGGGCACGGCCTGGGATGATGGAGGCAGGTGCTTGTGATGGTTTTGGGTGTTGCAAAAAGGTGGTAACAAGGGTGATTGTGGGCGAACTACAAACGAGCGGCGCACGGAGGCTATCATGGAGGCTACGAGAGAGGTGGAAGGAGAGTGGAGCGCTTGGGTGGAGGGATGTTGGTTCTGGGTTCCTGTTTGTGGTGGCTCACTGTGGAGATGGGAACGCTAGAGGAGGTCGCGGGGGTAAGGGTTCAGGCGACCATGAGTTATGAAGTGAGGGGGAGGAGATACGGGAAAGGAAGGGATGCAGATGGAGGGTGGTGACCTGGTTGTTGGGCTGTCGGAGGAGATGGATGGGTGTCGGGTTGTGTGCGACGGAGTTGGCTGAGGCTGAGAGGTTGTTGGATGTGACAAAGATCGTGGCGCACATCAGCGGTGATGGGATGGTGGAGACGCAGCCACAAGTGAGTGGTGAAGCTTAATATTGGGTGTCCGATGGTGATGGCCCAGTGCACGATGACATCAAGGGGGAGAGAGAATGTTGTTGGTGATAGGTTCGTGGTAGCGATGACTTGCGTGCGGCTCATTGGTTTGGGCTTGGATTTAAAATAAAAGAAATAATAATAGCAATAATAATAAAAATAATTAATTTCAACTAGTAATAATAATTACTACAAAACAATAATAATAATAATTAATAATAACGATAATGATTAAACTAATAAATAATGATACTGGTGAATAGTAACAACTAAGATAATAACTTATACTAAATAATAATTAATTTCTTAATACAAATTATATTTACACATTAAGATACTATTATCATGTATTTATAGAGTATTAGTATTACAAAACCCTAATTTCTATCACTTACTCCTCTTCCTCTTCCTGTTTTATATCAGCTTAGTATCAAAGCTAAAATTTCTGTTCTTTCTTCTTCCACAAATCATTTTTCAAAAAAAATTCCGAACCCTAGATCTATCTCTGCCTACATCTCCTTCTATTCTTTAGTTTCAAAAAAAAAAAGAGGAAAAAAGAAAAGATCAAGGAAAAGAAGAAGAAAAAACTTACTGCTAATAGTAACCCTACTGTCTATTGTCTTTAACATTGAGTCTACTCTTTGTTTTCCTACTGGACTCGCAGACGACCTCACCGGTCATCTTCATAATCACCATCTTTGTCCCCAGAGTAAACAACCCAGCGCTTCTCTGACCTCATTTCCTTATCAACCTCATCGCCATCACCTTCAGATCCACCCCTGCTCATCTTCACCCTCATCGAGAGCACACCAGCCCACCCCGACAACCTCGCCGGCAAACTTCACCGTTGTCGACACCATAACTCCCCCATCTCCACTGTCGATCTTCCTTCACCATTGTCTTCATCAAATCTTCACGGAAGTCCAGATCTGCCTTCATTTTCTTCTTCATCGAAACCTCCTCTTCTTCGTTTCATCACAACAGCAACGTTATCTTCCTCCACATCTTTGACAACAAATCGTAGCATCATCTTCTACTCCATGACCTCCAACCTCCATTGTCTTTATCATCGGTCTCCATCCTCCAGTCAATGAGCCTCGCCAGAGCACAAGAGTCGCGCACCAATGGATCTGTTGCCTACATCCTCTTCTCAGATCTTGAAATGGATCACCTCGTCCTCTTCTCGGATCTACTCCACTTCCTCGACAAACTCATCTACAGCACCCCACTCCACCAGCCCTCGATAACCGTCCTCTACAATCAACAACGCCTTCACAGTTGGCCTTCCCTTCCCAGGCCACCGCCACTCTTGCCCTTCTCTTGCGATGCCCTCACCATTAGCCTCCCTTTCCCAGGCCTCCATCATCGCCAATCCTCTCGTGCCCTAGCTATTGAGAGGAGGAAAGGGCTAGTGGGTTTAGATCTAATCTATATCAAACCAAACAACCCAATTTAAACCCTTAGTCCAGATCAAGTCAGCTTCAATCTATCCGACCAGACCCAGATTAATTCCATTGAGCCGAGTCACCCAACTAGTGGATCGAGCCTGGCCTGGTCCAATCGACTCAGACTGAGCCCGATATTGTTCCAGAGCAGGTTAAGACTGATTCTACTGAGCCATCTCAATCCAGAAGTAATAGTATAGCAACCTTCCAAAGTACGTTTTAGACCCATTTGGAGTCCGATTCAAGTCTCGTTTGAAGTGTTGGGTTACTCTCAGTTCTCAGGTGTGGATATAATTTGGCAGAATTTTAGAGAAAGCTTGTAGTTGGGCGTGAATGACTCACCCCTCAGACATGAAAGAGAACCATGACCTCATGCTAGACAAACTTGATCTTATCCTCAGACTAGCTCTGGAATGCAATTCCATATTAAAGAGGATAGAATCACGAGTCAAAAGTTGACATATTAATAACATCCTTTATGATGAGACGTTAGAGAACCAGAAGTTATTGAAGAGACTGAGCCAGAGCCAGATCCAGAAGTTGTTGATGAGCTGAAGCTAGATTCAGAAGTTGTTGATGAGCCAAATCCAGAACCAGAAGTGGAAGAGTTTCATATAGAGACCCTTGTAGATCTTCTAGTAGAGCTTATCATAGAGCTCTTGTCATCTTCGCCAGTTATGAGGGTTCCCTTATCTGTGAGGCCGCCTGATGTGTACGAACCATTGCAGATCATTCTAAATGAGGTTGGTTCATAAGAGTTTGGTATCTTGGTATGTAGTTTAGTTTTCAACGGAGCTGATTGGAGTTGTTTTGATGCATTTATCATGATCGAGCTCCCTCTGATTGCGATCAATTTGCGACAGAGTCCAGCTCCACCTCCACCACTGTGGCTCAGGCATGATGCGTTAGTAATGCCTCTCTGATAACCACCTTGTCTTGATTGATGTGAGATGTGATACAGTTCTACCCGATTGTGCCTGCTACCTGTTACCACTGCATTCACTGGAGATGAATGCTTCTAAGCTGGAGAGAATGATGGGGATCGCTCTAGCTATTATTTTGTTGTCTGTTTTTAGTTGTTTTATTTTATTTAGGGTGTTTTTTTAGTCCCACATTGGTTATGATGGGATGTTTTCTTCATAGGAGCCTATAAAAGGCCATGTTTTTAATTAATTATTTAAACTATAATGAATTAATTTAAAACTCTTTTTTTGTGGAAGCATGGTGAGTTACTTTTTAAAGATGAATCTTTGCATGGTGATGGGTGATGTGTGATGTACAGAGTGGGAGAGAGTTCTCACGTGTGCTAAGCTCGAATCAATCTTTATCCCCTCAAAACCCTAATTTTTATCTTTTCCTCCTCTTCCCTTTCCCGTTTTACATCACTTAGCCTCATCAATTCTTTCTTATCATATAAATTAATCAAGACATTGTAAGTACAAGTCACATGCAGCATGAAATTAAGTAACCATGATGATCATCAAACATAAGCTTCTAATTATTTAGCAAAATGTTATTTATCATGTTTCTGACTTCTTCCTGTCATCACTCTAAGCAATATAAGTGTTTCATGTTATTTCCCCTTTCTATAAGATAAGTCGTCAATGCATTGAGGGACACAGCAAGTCAGAACGCGTCGAGAAGTCCTGCAACAATCTTTGATGCTCCTTTGCAGAGGCCAACAATCATTGATGCTTTAACATGTTTTAAGTGATTACATATAAACTAACGGCTGCAGCAGTCATTTCCTCAACATCTTGGAAGCAGAGTTCATGGCTCATCCTTTGCAAAGATGATACAAATTAGAAGCAAAAATGTCGGCTGGATCTCGTTCTAACACCGACTAACTCTAAACTAAACAAAACATGTAGTCATGCTCAGTGCTGGGACATCCTCCTTGAGCTCATAGGCTCGATCTGTTACCATCTTAAAGTCAAATTTGAAGGCAACTATTTTCTTTTTCCTTGTTTCTCTGCCTACAACACTAACCGTGGCTTCTCTAGATTGTATGATATCTAATTGAAGTAACTCTTACAATCAGGTCCGCTAAATTCTCTTAGATCTAATCCAGTCTTACCTCGCATCTCGTCTGCAACTTGCGCCACGTTGTAAGTGTTTCTAATGTTTGCATATTGTTTTCCTTTTTCCTTGGACGCTCCTTTTTGACACTACTCTCATCATGGATATCACGATTTCCTTCTCCATCGATGGAATTCACACTAATTCAATGTCCACCTTATTTTTATTAGGATTTTGTCTTGTTTACAAAAAGTGATAATGGTCCAAGAAAATTCAATTGAGTTGGAGAAGACGATGATTTGAAGCAGAAGAAGCAAATCAAGGTGGAGCAGTTTTCTTTTCAGACACTTATGAATTTCCTTTTCTGGATGAGTATAAATAGGATTAAAATTCTATTCAATAAAAGTTTATTTTTAAAGATTGAAGGATTTAGAATTCTTCTAGATCAAGGAGATCAACTCTAAATAGAATTTATTAATATTCTTTAAGCATCTAATGGTCAAGATCATCTCATAGTCCAAATAAGAGTTGTATTGTAAAAATTTATAGATAAAATTGTAACCCAGCATTATAAATCAATCTCAAAAAAATAAAATAGAAGAAGCCAAGAAATAGAGGGGTAAGGTGAAGGTGCGTAGAGAAAAGGTATACTCTTGTAATCTAGGACAAGTTTTAAGGAAAAAATGAATATTCTTGTGGGATCAAGAGGAAGGTTAGATCTCTTTATATTAATTTATTAATAAAGCTCTCTCAAGTTCTCTTCCTGTGGACATTGGCCAAGGTTGGCCCAAACCATATTAAATACTCATGTTATTTCTTATTACTCTTTTGTCTTAGTATTGCTAGTTTGTTTTACTATAGTTTTTTTTTGCAAGTATCATCATATTTTCAAGTTCTGCAAACATCGATCCTGGGAGTAATAATTGGTATCATAGCGTCAATGAAATTACACCTAGAGGGGGGGTGAATAGGTTTATAGCTAATCAAATTAAAATTCTAAACAATATAATATGAAATAATGCAACCGATCACTCAAAACAAGACTTGATGCCGAATTTTCTGTGAAGGGCTCTGAACTTCTCCTCGTGATTTCTCTAGATAAGATATGAGGTACTCAATTTCTATCTTATTGAGATGAATATTGATCGACAAGAATGAATGAATGATAATATAGAGACAATAAAGCAATCGCAAACAAAGAGATTTGTTCTGAGGTTCGAGCCACCGCTTTACGTCCCCGTCTTTACCACCGTGAAGGATTTCACTATCCACTATTGGATCCTCCACAAAGGGACCTTACAATAAGGAATTACAACCACCCAGAGTATACAACTCCCTAACTCAATCTTCTACACCAGAGGCAGTATAAAGCAAATTGAGATAATAAGCTCTGGGAGATCAAGCGATCACAAACACTCTTTTTTACAGCTCTCTTACAAAAACTCTATAGAGTAAAATTTAAACTTGAAGCTCAATGATGTAAATGAGAGTGAAAAAAGAAGAGAGAGATTTTTAACAGCAGAAAAGTAAAAGCACAAAAGAAAACTTGAAACTTTTTCTCTTTGAGAATAAAAATTAGATTTCAATGGAATTTTGATCGTTCACATATTTTACATTCTTTTCATTACACTCCTACATTTATCGTATAATAAATCTGCTAATTTTCTTATTTTAAATGTCTATTTTGTAGAAGATAATCATGAAGAGAAAAAGAATTAAACAAAATAAATACCAGTTAAAATCAAATTTAACTAAATCTATTTGGTTAGCTGAGGATGATCCCAGATCTAGTTAGAATAAATCAAGGATTGGGGCAAATTTTTAGCCGAAGATCAGAGCAAATCAGAAAGATAACACCAAATGAAAACCGATAAAATTCAGATTTCTATAAATCCATTTTGGTTAGCTAAAGATCAACCGAGGATAACGTCAAATACAGAGTTCAAATTCAAAATCCAAAGGGATAAATGAATAGAGAGAAGATCAACGGATGAGATGAAGCAATTTTGACTCGGATTCCGACTGGATATATTTTAGTATTTGAATCATAACTTTCGGTACCAAACCTCAAATTAGATGATTCAAGATGATCCAGAAAGAAGACTTAGAGATTTCAACTCTTAAGTTAATCACTATTTCTAATTTTGTCATCTGATAAGTTATATTCAGCAATCAACACGCCAACAAGCTGCAAATCAAAACTGAATATCCACATCAAATCAAGTTTAAGATAAGGGGAGGATCCAAATTAAGAAATAGTCAGCTTCCTCTATCTTCATACTCCTCTACCCTCTGCATTTCTCCTATAAATACCTGCAATCTCAAAGGCAAATGGGGAATGATGAAGCAGAGATAGTTTTTTAGGCCAGTTTTTCATTCTTTTTAGTGTAGGTTTTTATTTTTATTTTATGTAATTTTTATTTCTTTGTAAGCATAGGTTAGACTGAGATTCATATAAGTAAGAGAGAGAAACTTATGTTGAGAGTGACACCGACGTAACCTTCTCCTTTCTTTCATAGTTTCTACAAGCAATCAAAGGTAACATCTTTATGCTTTTCTTTGTTTATATGTTCTTCTTCTTTTTTCTACTTTTCCTCTTTTGGTGTTGATGAATGTCCAAATGAACCTAGAAGCATCAGTATAGTCATGTTTGTGTGAGTGCCACTGATATTTCATGATGATGTTCTCCTCCTCAAGATTCCGTAACATTTCATTCTTGTTCGTCCTGATGATGTAATGTGAATGAGAACTGAGCTCGATCTTATGGGTTATGCATTGATCGCCTCCGAAATAAGGTAAAAACATGCAAGGTTTTCAGATAAGTCATCAACCAGAGGAGGTAAGTATTTCTTTTAGGTTTTCTTTCTTTTCTTTTAATTCTTTATTTTAGAACACCGCAATCTCCCAACTCTTTATCACTCTTTTTAATTCCTTTGTATAAATCCATTTTCATTTTTCCACCTTCTCAATCTACGACTTTCTTCCTGACTTAACTGTAACTTATTTTTCTTTTTCTTTTAAGAACTAAAAGAAGATCTTTAACCATTAATTGTAACTTAAGCAAGAATTTGCTAAAAAAGCTTCCATCGCTAGTCCCACCTTGTGGATCACGACCCGCATAGCCACTTGCTATAGCGGGCATTGAGAACTTGTACATTCTATTCTTAAAGTTCTAAAATTCTGTATTCTTGTGTGCAGGTAAAAACTCAATCAAATTTTGGCGATGTTGCGGGAAGGGACGGTAAGTAATTCTCTTTTTAAGTTTATATTTTTGATTAACTTTCTTCTTTGTTCTTGGTGTGTAGTGATAGATATCAAAGAAATTTTTGCTACACTGGACATATAAGTGACTTTGGACTTTGCTCAAGAAAATAGAGCCCAGAAGCCCTCAGATTTGCTACATTCCAGTGGTAATCTGATGAACTACTAACCTGTATTTTTGTAGGGTGGCTGAATTGTAAAGCTAAAATTTTGCAGCTATTTATTTTGTTTTAACTCATTGTACATACTTTCTAATCTCAACAGTAAATTAATGTTTGTTAAATGCTAAAAACGGTTTAAAATTTGCATTTAGGCACGTGTCTAATTCGTTTACATTTTACATTACTGTTTGAAGAGTGCTGGAGTAAAGGTACATGTGCATAGCATGTAATATAGGAACACTTTTAACTTGTTTACATTGCTTAAGTGTTCCTTTTCATGTACACAT
Organism: Agave tequilana; assembly: GCA_038442645.1. Classification (NCBI taxonomy): domain Eukaryota; kingdom Viridiplantae; phylum Streptophyta; class Magnoliopsida; order Asparagales; family Asparagaceae; genus Agave; species Agave tequilana. The sequence continues at coordinate 294,730 of JAVJIF010001108.1, read as the reverse complement.
TGCACTGAATTGATTTAAGGGGCATGTCCTATAAACAAGATAAGGTGGGGAAGTCATTACTCTCCCTTAGCCCACAAACAATCTCCTCACTCACTAACCCAAGCTAACTAAAATTGAGTAGACATTGGCCTTAGGGACATCACGGACTCATATAGGAGACTGACCTATGGGGAAAGTTGATTAGAATTTGACTCTTTCTAAATCGGTGTCTAAGATTGGGGGTTGAGGGGGAAACCCGAAGGTTGGTAGTTTGGCTTAATTAGGCCCGTTGCTTTTAAGCACGGATACCTCCCACCAATCTTGCCCCTACCTGGCTGATTAACTTGTGGTCAAATTCGGCAATATACCCCTCCATGGACAGTCTAACCAGTTAGGAGTCGTCTAGGTCTAAGGTCTACCCTAACTTAGGTTAGATTTTTTTCTTTCTGTTTGTTTGTTGTTTGTTTGTTTTTCTTTGTTTGATTTTGACATTTCTTGTGTGATATGGCTTATAACAATAATTTTTTTAATTTTAATGGTAATTCATGTTACACCCCAACTCTTTTTCAGATATTACCAACCCGGCATATCATAACTTTAACCAACCTAGTGTGCTGGATTGGTCTTATCCGAATCAATACATGCCCCAGTCCAATACTTTGAACAAAACTGGAATAATCATCACTACCATTCACAGAGCCAAGGGGATACAACTCCCCCGAGTCATATTGTCAACCACCTTACTAACGCCTAACTTCATATACTCCTCCCAAGCAACCATTAGAAGAATCAATTGACTGGGAAAGAGGGTGGAAGCCTTAGAAGAGCCTGAGCGATGAATTAAAATTTTAGAAGACTCAAAATCCCGTCAAAATTTTCAAATCACAGATCCTTACTCTATTTTTCAAGAAAAACATGCTGATTAGAAAAGAGTATGGAATCCATGATTCAATTACAAAGTGATCCACTCGATATGATAGAAGAAAAACGTAGTAGATTGAAAAACATGCGTAGAAATATGAAACTCTCCCTACCCAATCTTTGACTATTCACAACACTTCTAGCCATATTGATGAAAACCAAAAATCATGATATTTTGAAGACTTTGACCAAGATTCCATTTCACTACAAAACCTTAAACTTGACCAATATCAACCCATTGACAAATTAACAAGTTTTTATTTTAATGAGATTGAACTTGATTATGAATGTGAACCTGATCCCCAACTTTGTGATTCAGTTTTCATCTTCGAATCTATATTGACTCCGGTATTTTTACCCAATTTGGACCAAATTCCTGAGCCAACATTTATTCCTGTACCCATAGATTTAAAAATTAAATCACCAATTTTGGATTGTCACATTCCATTGATGGGAAAAGAATGTGAATTTCAATTCTTAGATTTGGACTCAACTCTTGAATCAAAACTGACTCTTGAACCCAAAGTTGATTTTCTCGAGTTAGTATTGTTCCTAAACCTATCATTCTTGAGCTCAAGTCAACCATTTCACCAAGTCACATTCTTTTGTTAGACATAGGTATAAACCATGATAACTCCATGATGATTTTTCAAGACTGGTCATGTAAAGGGAATAAGTTTTTCGATAGGATCTTTCATGAGCCTATTCTATTGGGGACTGTAAATATGTAAATATAAAATAGGTCAATAAAGGTGGGTTCCGTGAATTATCACATTATCTTCATTGGATAGCAACGCTTGACCCAATCAGACCACCACCAGAACCACCACCTTAAGCAATATTTTTCTTCCCTTTCTTCTTTTTCATGCATATATGCATTAATTCATACATTGAGGACAGTGCATGAGATAGGTATGGGGGAGGGTTTTAACATAACTTAGGTTTTCTATTTATTATTAAAAAAAATTATTAACATTTTCTTTACTTTTAAAAACTTTTTGAAAATAGAAATAATATTTTAACATATTTTTTGCAAGAAATTAAGTCAATTTTAAGGAATAAGGAGAATCAGAATTAGGATTTCTTATACTGATCAAAATAAGATTATTTATTTGATTTCCAAGGTTAGGAAGAAAATTTGAAAAAATAATTTAGTCTTGATTTTTACATTGATGAAATATACATGCTTTATACACTTAAACACTTAGGGTTAAAAAAAAGATTCTTATGCCTTATTAAAAAAAAGAAAAAAAGAAAAAATATATATAAATATATCAAAAATCTTTTGATTAAGCAGGGTATTTGTGCCTCAAAAAGCATAAGATTCACGCCTAAAAGCGGTTCATATAATAAAATCCTTAGTTTTGTGGCCTTATTTGCTCGAGTTTTTAAGTCCTTGGGGTGTTTTCTCACCCGGTGCCGTAAGACCGTTTGGTTTGGGAGTCACCGACTAAAGGCTCGTTATATGAGCAGATTAGAAAGCCTAATAAAACTAAGGAATAATATCACCAAAATTTTTAAAAAAAAAAAAGAAATATAAGGCATAAGAGTTAGAGTTAAAGAACCCCGAGTCAAAATTTCATGGTCACAAAGGTGCATATAACTTAGGGTAAAAATAAACTAGATGAGAAATACAGTTTGACTCCTTGCGTTGATTGATAACAAGTTTTTGAATTAAGACTAAGCTTAAGAATGAAAAGTTCGATTTTCCTATAACTTATAGATTACTTAATTCTTACGATAATTCTTCAAATATTTTTATCTTTCAAAATGTGTTTTCAAAATACTAATACTTTATTTCTCTTTCTTTATGGATTTTGTAGGTATAACCTACTGAAAATTCTCACGAGACAAAACTCGTCCTCTAGGGGAAATCTAGAGGTTTAACGCTTGTTGCACATGCTCAGTGCAATCGTGTAACCTGCAAAAGTGGTCTAATAATCTTTGGTTTAGTTTTGTTGTTTTGCTTGAGGACGAGCAAAAGATAGGTGTGGGGGTGTGATCGTACGCATATTTTACATTCTTTTCATTACACTGCTACATTTATCCTGTAATAAATCTGCTAATTTTCTTGTTTTAAATATCTATTTTGCAGAAGATAATCATGAAGAGAAAAAGGATTAAACAAAAAACATACCAATTAAAATCAGATTTAACTGGATCTATTTGGTTAGCTGAGGATGATCCCAGATCTAGTTAGAATAAATAAAGGATTGGGGCAAATTTTTAGCTGAAGATCACAGCAAATCAGAAAGATAACACCAAATGAAAACCGATAAAATTCATATTTCTATAAATCCATTTTGGTTAGCTAAAGATCAACCGAGGTTAACGTTAAATACAGAGTTCAAATTCAAAATCTAAAGGGATAAATGGATAGAGAGAAGATCAACGGATGAGATGAAGCAATTTTGACTCAGATTCTGACTGGATACATTTTAGTATTTGAATCATAACTTTCGGTACCGAAGCTCAAATCTGATGATTCAAGATGATCCAGAAAGAAAACTTAAAGGGTTATAACTTTTATTTAATCACTATTTCTAATTCTTTTATTTGATAAGTTATATTCAGCAATCAACATGCCAGCAAGCTGCAGATTAGAGTTGAATATTTACATCAAATCAAGTTTGAAAATAAGGGGAGGATTCAAATTCAGAGATAGCCAGCTTCCCCTATCTTCATACTCCTCTACCCTCTGCATTTCTCCTATAAATGCCTGTAATCTCAAAGGTAAATGGGGAACGATGAAGCAGAGATAAATTTTTAGGCCAGTTTTTCATTCTTTTTGGTGTAGGTTTTTATTTTCATTTTATGTAATTTTTATTTCTTTGTAAGCATAGATTAGACTGAGATTCATATAAGTAAGAGAGAGAGACCTATGTTGAGAGTGACACTGATGTAATCTCCTCCTTTCTTTCATAGTTTCTATAAGCAATCAAAGGTAACATCTTTATGCTTTTCTTTGTTTATATGTTCTTCTTCTTTTTTCTACTTGTCCTCTTTTGATTTTGATGAATGTCCAAGTGAACCTAGAGCATCAGTATATCCATGTTTGTATGAATGCCACTGGTATTTCATGATGATGTTCTGCTCCTCAAGATTCTGTATCATTTCATTCTTGTTCGTCTTGATGATGTAATGCGAATGAGGATTAAGCTCGATCTTATGGGTTTTGCGTTAATCGCCTCCGAAGCAAAGTAAAACATGCAAGGTTTCTAGGTAAGTCAAGAATCAAAGGAGGTAAGTGTTTCTTTTAGGTTTTTTCTTTTAATTCTTTAGTTTAGAACACCACAATCTCCCAATTCTTGTATCACTCTTTTTAATTCCTTTGTATAATCCATTTTCCATTTTCTCCACCTTCAATCTACCACTTTCTTCCTAACTTAACTGTAACTTATTTTTCTTTTTATTTTTAAGAACTAAAAGAAGATCTTTAACCATTGATTGTAACTTAACCAAGAACTTGCTAAAAAAGCTTCCACCGCTAGTCCCTCTTTATAGATCACGACCCGTATAGCCACTTGCTATAGCGGTAGTATTGAGAACTTGTACATTCTATTCTTAAAGTTCTAAAATTTGTATTCTTGTATGCAGGAAAAACTCAATCAAATTTGTTGTTGTGAAATATTCAATCCAAATGACCCTTTATATAGGTTTTAGAAAATATTTTTAGAATAGTTTCACCAGGTTTAAAAGGAAGAAATTGACCCTTGAAATTCAACTTTTCACGTCTTAAAAAACATGTTTAAAAACAGTCTTCAAAAACTGGCCATTGCTGCCAATCTAGCAGTGTGTCGGTCGACCGGCCATTCAAAAAATTTGATCATTGGCTCTCGGTCGACCGCAGTCGACCGTGTTTAACCGAGACCAAATTGGTTACAATCGGTCGACCGCCAGGTCGACCGCAATAGGAGACCATTCGACCGGTCGATCGACCGATCGACCGGGAATGTGCACAACATGCACACCCCCAATTGCCAGAGGTTTGGTCGACTGTGTGATCAACCGTTTGGGCCTGTAATAGGTACGGTCGACCGCCCGGTCGACTGACTAGGCCAAAAAACTAGGTCAAGGTATTTTTGAAGATACAGAAAATTTTCAAATAATTTTTTTGTTTGAATTTTGAAAGAGAGTAGACATGAAAAGCTATAAGATACAAGTTCTAAACAGAGATAGAAATTTTTAGAAAAATATGGAACAAATATCAAAACTAAACATGTCAAAAATTATACTTTTGAAAACGTGCATTTTTGTGTGTGTATATCCTTGAGCCTCGAATCTATATTCTACTCTTTAACAAACTAGTTTCTTATAAGGTTCTAATCGACTACAAAAATCTTCAAGCAGGCTTCTTTGATAGTGACGTTTGAGTAATATTGAGAACTTTGAGCTAGATCCCTTACTTGAGTACCCTTGAGCCAACAACACCTTCCTTTAGAGGAAGAACCTGTTAGATCTTTTGAAACCCTGAAATACACTCTTGAACTTAATTAGTACCAAATAACTTCATATGCTTTGTTATCATCAAAATACAAAGCCGGGGATTGTAATCTTTGGGCCAACAATCTCCCCCTTTCTGATGATGACAAAACATATGAGATATTTAAAAGAAAAATCTAGGAAAGAGCTTTGTAAAAGCTCCCCCTCAAGTTATGCTAGCTATCAAGTACAAGTTATATAATAAAGGCACTGTATACGAGCATGATCAAACAAATACCAATAAATACTCATAAATACGTGTCCCCCTTTTTGTCATGCATCAAAAAGGGTAAGCAAAAACAACCAAAAATTAAAACATATGAAGATTTTATAAGCAGGAAAACTCATGAATCAACAATACAAATATTTAGTTCTCCACAAATGAAAGAAAATCTGTTAAAATCAAATAGCTTAGTAAAAATATCTGCTAATTGAAAATCAGTTGATACATAATCAATTTCAATATCACCTTTCTCATAGTGATCTCTAAGAAAGTGATATCGAATTTCTATGTGCTTTGTCTTACTACATTGATTTGCATTTTTAGTCATATGAATAGTACTAGTATTATCACAAAATATCTTAATATGATCATAATGTAAATCATAATCAAGAAGAGTATGTTTCATTCAAAAGACTTGTGCGCAACAAGCCCCGACCATAACATACTACGCCTCGATGGTTGAGAGGGATACAGAATTTTGTTTCTTGGAAGATCACGAAACAAGATATTTCCTAAAAACTGACAAGTTTACTTGTACTCTTCCTATCCACTCTACAACCGACATAGTCAACATCTGAAAAACTCGTCATGAAAAATTGTCTGGTCTTCGGATACCACAAGCCCATTCCAATAGTGCCCTTAAGATATCTAATAATACGTTTTACCATAATCAAGTGGAACTCTTTCAGACAAGATTGGGATCTAGCACATAGACATATACTAAGCATAATATCCAGCCTACTAACCGTTAAATATAGTAAACTACCAATCATGCTTCTATAAAGTTTATGTCTATATTTATACCTTATTCATCCTTGTTAAGTTTTGTTGTAGTAGCCATGAGAATTTTGCTCGTCTTTGCCCCTTTAAGTTCAAATCTTGATGAGTTCCCTTGTGTACTTGTCGTGATTTATAAAAACTTCATCACTCCTTTGCTTGATTTTGAGTCCAAGGAAATAGTTTAGCTCGCCCATTATAAACATCTCAAACTCATTCTTCATGCATGATTCAAAATCTTTGCAAAGCTTTTCATTAGTAGATAAAAATATAATATCATCAATATAAATTTGAATAATAAGAATATCACTATCTACATGTTTTGTAAACAAAGTGGTGTCTATTTTACCTTTTACAAAATCATTTGAAATAAGAAATGTTGAAAGTCTTTCAAACCAAGCTCTAGGAGCTTGTTTTAAACCATATAAAGGTTTGTCTAGTTTGAAAACAAAATCCGGATGTGTAAGATCAACAAACTTGGGGGGTGTTTAACATACACTTCCTCTTCAATAAAACTATTAAAAAAGAACTTTTGACATCCATTTGAAAAAGTTTGAAATCTTTATAAGATGCAAAAGCTAGTGTAATCCGTATGGCTTCAAGCCGTGCTACGGGTGTAAAGGTTTCCTCAAAACCGATACCTTTGATTTGGGTGTAACCTTGGCCACTAACCTAACTTTATTCCTAATAACATTACCCAACTCATCCAACTTATTTCTAAAAATTCATTTAGTACCAATCATTGGTCTATCATGGGGTCTAGGGACAAGATGTCAAATTTGCTTGCGCTCAAATTGATGGAGCTCTTCTTGCATTGCAAGCAACCAATATGAGTCGCCATCGGCTTAAAGGATGTTCTTTGGTTCAATATGAGCAATAAAAGCGAAATGGCCACATAAATCATGAAGTTTGGAGCGAGTAGTTACTCTCTTTGATACATCACCTATGATGAGTTCCTTGGGATGACTCGTAGCAAATCTCCAATCTTTTGGAAGTGATAATGTTGGTGCCACTTCAACTTCTTGAACCTTACGTTGTATATCAAGCTTTCACTTATCTTCTTGAATAGGTGAGTCCTTCAAAGTTACTTTCTCCATGTCTTCACCTAAAGAATCAATCTCTACAATATTCTTAATAAAAGCATTAGATTTTTCAAACTTAACATGTATAGATTCTTCAATTGTTAAAGTAAATTTATTGAAGAATCTATAAGCTTTGCCAGTATTAGAATAACCAACAAAAAAAACTTTAAAAGCTTTAGCATCAAATTTACCTAAATTATTTGGTGTTTAAAATAAAATATTTGCATCCAAAAACTTTAAAGTAAGAAATATTAGGCTTTCTCAAATAGTAAATTTCAAAAAAAGTTTTGAAAGTATTTTTACAAACATAAATTCTATTTGATATGTAACATGAAGTGTTTACGGCCTCGGCCCATAAATATTAAGGGAGTCCGTATTTACTAATCATTGTCCTAACCATTTCTTAAAGAGTACGATTCTTCCTTTCAATGACTCCATTTTGTTATAGAATTTTAGGACAAGGTAATTCGTGCCTAATTCTATTTTCTTCACAATAAATGATAAAAGAATGGTTAATGAATTCACCACCTCTATCACTTCTTATGCATAAATTTAAAAATCTTTTTCTTTTTAACCCTTTTTCTAAAAACATTAAAATGCGAAAAAGCTTGATCTTTATGTTCCAAAAAGAAAACCCATGTAAAACGAGAAAAATCATCAACCAAAATAAAAACAAAATGGTTTCCATTTATACTCTTGATTTTAGTAGGATCAAATAAATCCATGTGGATTAACTCTAATCGTCTAGATGTCATGATATCCTTAATTGATTTGAAAGAGGACTTAGTTTGTTTCCCAAGTTGGCACGCGTCACAAATGCGGTCCTTTTCAAACTTCAAGCAAGGCATACCCTTCACTGATTCCTTAGAGTTAATTTTAGATAGATGATCAAAAGATACATGGCCTAATCTTCTATGTCATAACCTAGAATCCTCATTGAAAGCATTTAAACATGTAGCATTGCAATCTAAATTTAACATATCAATAATATATACATTATTTTACGAAATCCGAAAAGAATGTAAGCATCGGTTTTATATTCTAAAACATTGCAAGAAGAATCATCAAAAATACTTTTGAAACCTCGATCACATAGTTGACTAATATCAAGAGATTATGTTTGAGTCCATCAACTAAAACAACATTTTAATCAATGAAGATGAACTAATTTTAATGTTACCTATACCAATAATGTTATCCTTTGAGTCATCTTTGAAGGCGACGGTGCCACCTTCTTGATACCTTGATAGGGTTGCAAAATAATTAATGTCTGAAGTCATGTGTCTTGAGCAACCGCTATAAGATACCACCACTCCCTACGTCTTGGAGTCTTGGTGTGTACCTACATCAAATAATGAAGTTGTTGATTTTGGTACCCACATTTTCTTTGGTCCTATGATGTTAGTACTTCGATCCCAAATATGATTATTAGAAGCATTTATACGATCAAAATAAAATTTAGCTAAGTGACCCTTTCTGCCACAATTAGTACATGAATAAACTCTATCATACATGAATACATGATGTGTATGATGAACATGTAAAATATGAGCATGCTTAGTGTGTGATTTAAAAGTGTGAGCATGTGTAATATGAATATGTTTCATTGAAGAATTTTTCTTAGAAAACATGGACTCTAATTTAGCTTTATCAAACTTACATTTCTTTAAAATATTTCCTAAAGTGTTGATTTTAGTTTTTAAAGTAGAAATTTCATTTTCATCAATCATGGCAAACTTTCCTTTACATGAAATCTTTTATGCATCAAAATCTTTTTGTGTGGATAAAGAGTGGAAGATAAATCCTCATTTTTTTAGAAAAAGTGATAATTTTATTTTGAAGAACTTCATTTTTCTTTTCTTTTTTAGATATTTTTTCTTTAAAAAATCATAATTATTTGAAAGTTTTACAAATGCATCTCCTAATTCATTCATAGTTAAATCACAATCATCAAGAGATGGTTCAGAAATTACCTTAGGTGTGTTACATTTGCCATGAAACACATGTTTACCGCGTTCACCTCCTCTTCGGATTCACTTTCTGAATCCCGTGTAGCTTTGAGAGCTTTCTTCTTAATGATTTCTTTGGCTTGTTTGAGGAACATGGCTTGTTTTTTATATCCAGACATTCGGAAATGATATGTCAGGTTTCTGACAGTTGAAATAGATGATTTTCTTTTCCTCCTTTTCTTGTCATCGTCTCTTATTGTTGATCTTTACCTTATTGTACATCCTCCTTACATTTCTTACAAGGAGGGAAAGATCTTCATCATCTTCTTCTTCTTCATCATTGTCGGAGATGGTGGGAGTAGACTTGAAAGCAATTGTCTTCTTCTTTTGTGGTATCGTTTCTTCTCTAACCTTCCTCTCCATCTCATGGGTTTTAAGGTTACCGATAAGACCGATAAGCTCCATCTCTTTTTGTTGCTTAATTTTTTCTATATAGTAACTTTGACTTCCCATGATGGTGAAAGTGCACGAATGACCTTCCGAACTTTTTGATCATTGTCAATGGCATCACCTAAAGAAGTAAGACCATTAGTTATTTTACTAAATTTTGTAGCCATATCATCAATGGACTCATTTTCATGCATAGTGAAGTTTTCATATTGGGAACACAAGAGATCAATTTTAGCCCTCTTGACTTGTGATGTTCCCTCATGAGTGACCATTAGGTGTGACCAAATCTCGTAGGCGGATTTACAATGAATGACCCTAACTATGTCGTCATCATTTAAGGCTTGAAGTAATGCATAGTGTGCCTTTGCATTAACATCAAACTCCTTGGTTGCAGTATCTGACCAAGTATCCTCATCACTAATGGGTACACTAAAGGGTTTAGTCACCGCCTTTGCAACCCGGCTTCCTATGGATTACAAAAATACGGTCATCTTAACCTTCCATATGGGAAAGTTAAGGCCATCAAACTTGGGAGAGCTTTTAATACCTTCGGTCATTTTTACTATAGTGGATGAGAATGAATATGTCAATGAAATGATTAGCAACTAGGATCTCTCTAAGGTTGTTAAGCCAAAAACTAGAGACCAAGGCTCTGATACCAATTGAAATTACACCTAGAGGGGGGTGGATAGGTGTATAGCTAATCAAATTAAAATTCTTAACAGTATAATATGAAATAATACAACCGATTACTCAAAACAAGACTTGAAGTCGAATTCCCTATGAAGGGCTCTGAACTTCTCCTCGTGATTCCTCTAGATAAGAGTTGAGATGCTCAATTGTTATCTTATTGAGATAAGTATTGATCGACAAGAATGAATGAATAATAAACAAGTAAATAGAGACAATAAAGTAATCGCAAACAAAGAGATTTATTCTGAGGTTCGAGCCACCGCTCTACGTGCCTGCCTTCACCGTCGTGAAGGATTTCACTATCCACTATTGGATCCTCCACAAAGGGACCTTATAACAAGGAATTATAACCACTCAGAGTATACACAACTCTCCAACCCAATTCTCTACACCAGAGGCAACACAAAGCAAATTGAGATAACGAGCTCTAGGTGATCAAGCGATCACAAACACTCTTCTTTATAACTCTCTTACAAAAATCCTATAGAGTAAAATTTAAACTTGAAGTTCAAGGATGTAAGTGAGAGTGAAAAATAGAAGAGAGAGATTTTAAGAGCAGAAAAATAAAAGCATAAAAGAAAACTTGAAACTTTTTCTCTTTGAAAGCAAAAACTAGATCTTCAATGGAATTTGTTGTGAAATATTCAATCCTAATAACCCTTTATATAGTTTTAGAAAAATATTTTTATAATAGTTTTACCAGGTTTAAAAGAAAGAAATTGACCCTTGAAATTCAACTTTTCACAGTTTAAAAAACATGTTTAAAAATAGTCTTCAAAAACTGGCCGTTGCTGCCAATCTGGCATCAAAAAATATTTGACTATTGTCTCTCGGTCGATCGTGTGTAACCGAGACCAAACTGGTTACAGTCGATCGACCGCCCGGTTGACCGTATTAGGGAACCGGTTGACCGGTCGGTCGACCGGGAATGTGCACAACATACACGCCCCCAATTGCTAGAGGTTCAGTCGACCGTGTAGTCGACCGTTCTGGCTTGTAATAGGTACGGTCGACTGCCCGGTCCACTGACCTAGGCCAAAAAACTCGGTCAAGGTATTTTTGAAGATACATAAAATTTTCAAATAATTTTTTGTTTGAATTTTGAAAGAGAGAAGACACTCATAGCTATAAGATACAAGTTCTAAATAAAGATGAAAACTTTTAGAAAAATATGGAACAAGTATCAAAACCAAACATGTCAAAAATTATACTTTTGAAAACGTGCATTTGTGTGTGTGTGTGTGTGTGTCTATTTTTGAGCCTCAAATCTATGTTCTACTCTTTAACAAATTAGTTTCTTATAAGGTTCTAATCGACTACAAGAATCTTCAAGTAGGATTATCTGATAGTGACATTTAAGCGATATTGAGAGCTTTGAGCTATGATCCCGTACTTGAGTACCCTTGAGCCATCAACACTTTCCTTTAGAGGAAGAACCTGTTAGATCTTTTTGAACCCTGAAATACACTCTTGAACTTGATTAGTACCAAATAACTTCATATACTTTGTTATCATCAAAACATAAAACCAGGGATTGTAACCTTTGAGCCAACATTCGATTTGTTACAACAATTGGTATCAGAGATAAAAGTTGACGAAGGGTGATATGTCGAAGATACAAAGTTCTATGGCAAAGTGCAAAGTCAAGAAGTTCAGTAGGAAAGGAAACTTCGATTTATGGCAAAAAAGGGTGAAGGCGTTGCTGGTGCAACAAGGTTTTCACAAGACCTTAAAGGAAAAGTCAGTAAAACCTGCAGATATGTCAAATGAGGATTGAGGGGAGATAGATCTAAAGGCAGTAAGCACGATCTAACTATGTTTTGCAGACGAGATTATGTGCAATGTGATGTATGAAGAAATGACAACGAGATTGCGGTCAAGGTTAGAGATATTGTATATGACAAAAAGCCTCTCCAATAAGTTGTATCTCAAGAAACAACTATATAGGTTGCGCATGAAGGAAGAGATAGCGGTGTTGGAGTATCTAAACTTCTTCCAAAAGGTCATCAGCGAGCTTCTAGCTGTTGATGTCAAGATCGACAAGGAGGAAAGACATTGATACTTCTCAGTTAGCTTCCACAGTCATATGATCATATTGTCACCACCATGCTCTACAGTAAGGAAACTCTCATCTTGGAGAAGGTTACATCAACTCTCTTACCTAATGAGACCAGGAAGAGCCAAATTAAGAGGAGCAGAAAGGATCGGATTTGGTAGTCACGAGAAGGAAAAGAAGAGAAGAAGGAAAGAAAGGTCCAGACTCATCGAAGGCTGTCATTTTTGTCATAGGAAAGATCATTGGAAGAATGACTGCAAGCATCGCAAGAATGGCTGAAGAAGAGGAGGCAAGCTACAGAGGCAGAGTAGCAAGCGGTGTCAAAATATTAATGGCTTCTTATGTTGAAGATAACACTTCTCAAGATAAAGGCTAGATATTTGATTTGGGTAGCACGATTTATGTATGTTACTAGAATGAGCTGTTCAACAACTCCTTGGTTGTAAAAGAGGAAGGGATTGTCAAAATGGTGGATGACTCAACTTGCGAGGTCATTGGCACTGGGATGATTAAGGTTACAGAAAGAGATGGGATGGGGCATGCTCTGAAGGAAGTCAAGTATGTCCTGCAGGCACGGTTCAAACTAATATCCATAAGGGTGATCGATGAAGGAGGATGTCAGATCCAAGTGCAACAAGACATCGTCACAGTTAGCCAAAAAAATAGGATAATCCCAGAAGGAAAGAAGTATGGAGGGTTATACAAGGTGAAGGAAGGAAACTCGGTTCGAGATGGAGTTTCAGGGAGAAGCTTGGAAAGGAGCTCATCACGAGGTAAAGCTTCAAGAAAGACTGCAACGGAACGTGAACCAGGTCAAAGTATTGCAAGAAGGAGAAATGGTGTATTCGGGTAAGGCACGAGATGACCCAAGCCATGGCGGTAAATCCTCTAAAGGCCCTGAGAAAGGGGCAAGAGTTAAAGCCTTCACGGTATAGTTACAACCAAGAAAAGAATTAAGGTAGCACTCCAAAATCTCAAGGTGTTTTACTAAAGGCTTGAAAAGCAAGTTAAGGTGGAGATTGTTAGGATTTTGCCTTATTTTCAAGAAGAGATCTAAGAAAATCCAATTGAGTTGGAGAAGACAATAGCTTGAAATAGAAGAAGCATTTCAAGGTGGAGCAGTTTTTCTTTTCAGGCGCTTACGAGTTTTCTTTTCTGGAAGAGTATGAATAAAATTTAGATTCTATTTAATGAAGGTTTGTTTTTAAAGATTAAAAGATTTAGAATTCTTCTAGATTAAGGAGATCAACAACAAATAAGATTGACCAAGATTATTCAAGCATACAATGGCTAAGATCCATCTCATAGTTCAAATAGGAGTTTATTGTAAACTTCTATAAATAAAGGTTGTAATCCAGCATTGTAAATCAATTTCAAGCAAAAGAGATCAGAAGAAGCAAAGAAAAAGAAGAGCAAGGTGAAGGTATATAGAGAGAATGTATACTCTTGTAATTTAGTTCTAGATTTAAAGAGAAGGTGAATACTCTTGTCAGATCGAAAGGAAGGTTAGATCTCTTTATATCAAGTTTATTAATAAAACTCTCTTAGATTCTCTCTCCGTGGATGTAGGCCAAGTTTGGGTCGAACCACGTTAAATTCTCGTATTATTTCTCATATCTTTTTTGTCTAGATATTGCTAGTTTGCTTTTTCTTTTTACAAATATCATCATATTGCCAATTTTACAAACGCCGATCCTGAGAGTAACAATTGATATCATAGCACCGACTTGTTACAACAATTTTATGTGAAAGAGACACCACGGGTTGTGGAGTCTTCTAAAAAGAGACTTACAGGCTCAAAGTTTGTCTCGCTACAATTAAAAGAGACCCAGGTACATCACATATCTCCAATAGATCAATATCACATTCAATAGGTGCTTTGTCGTAATCGGAATCCATATCTCCAATAGATGATTCGTCTTTGATTCTACATCTATCGTAGTTCTTTTCCTCAGCAGTGGAGTTACTCTCATTATCATCATATTCGTCCAAGCTCTTGATGGTTTCAGAATTTATTTTTAGCACTTTAGTAGTGATAATATGTATCTTTTTATTTTGATTAAACAAAATCTCAATGTCATACCATTGTAAGTTTGAGGGAGGGTGTTAAAGTAATAATTATTAGTGTGTAACATAAGTACGAACATTATTGTAATTCTCAATTTATCTCATCTATATAAAAGTGTAATAATTTCAGGGTATTCATATAAGCATATGCATAGATCATATAAATACTATAGCAGGGTGTACCTTTTGATGCAAAGAGTTTCTCCCTGAAAGAGTGTTCTTCCTCTTGACAGTGGAAGGACCTACAGTGAACTTCGCAAGAATTCTTCGTCTTGATCCACAATCCAAGCAGAATAGGAAACCATCATTGGAGGCTTGAATGAGAGAAATAGTTACAATTGTTGTGTATTGAGGGATAGGGATTGTCCTCCGTATATAGAGGAGACAAACCCTAATAAGAGCCCATGTAGGAGTATCCTAAATTCCCTCATTAGATCTCATCCATTGATTAGATCCAGCAGCCTACATTGGGTGCTCTACTAAACCAATCCAAATTAGAAATAGGCTAGCCTTTGGGCTAAACCTAATTACTGCTTGGCCTTAGGCTTGGTCCCGGCTCCCCAGAGAGCTGGCCCATCCAAGTCTAACCTAGCGAGGTTAGTTCCATTTAAGGTTAAGCTATCAAGTCGTATATTTTCTCCGAAACCTAACATAAACACTATTTTTTAGTTGAAAATATTAGTTACTCATATGTTACATTAATACTGATTTTTAAGTATACAAATGGTGCATACATTTTCCTAGTTAAATATGATATCGAGAGAATCAATTTGCAGCATGCACAAAGCGACATGTTACACAATGGTTCAACTTAAAAGTATACGAAGTCTACTAGGCTCGACTAGTAGCTCATGAAGACTAACTAACAACAGGCAAAGGATTAGAAGATGTGTGAAGCTTATTGCGATTCCTAGGTATGCACCAGATGTTTCATTCTTTATTATTAGATATGTTAAAGGCACTTTAGACTACAGTCTATTTTATCCTAAAATACCAGTTTTGATATATTGGGATATAGTGATATAAATTTTGCTAGTAGTAAAATTGATAGAAAAAGTACTGAAACGTGCCAATTTCTTAGTCATTCTCTTGTATCTTGATTTAGTAAGAAACAAAATTGTATAGCACTATCTAGAATAGAAGTGAAGTATATTACCACTGGATTGTATTGTGCATAAAATTTATGGATGAGGCTAACCCTGCAAGATTATGGAGTCTAATTTGATACAACTAATATTTTATGTGATAATACTAGTATAATTAATTTTCAAAATTTTATTTCACACTCTTGCACTAAACACATTGATGTAAGACACTATTTTTTGAAAGATCACGTTGAGTGTGGACTTGTTGAGTGTGGACTTATTAAATTGGCATTTATTGACACACACAATCAACTTGAAAATATTTATACACAATCATTGCTCATAGAAAATTTTTGCAATATTAGAAGACAATTGAGAATTTGTATATTGGAATAAATATTATTTGTTTGTTTAATTTTATATATTTTTGGGTTTTAAAATATTTATATAAAATTTTTACTATTTTCTAACTAATTTATAATATTTTACTAAAGTTTCAGAATTTAAGTATATCCTGCCAGTCAAATCACCTACTAGTTGGGATCGGCTCAGTGGAAAGTGTCGGCCCAAAGGGCCATCACTCTAGTTTTGATGATGACTGACTCATGTAGTTATAGTACTAATGATTTTGTTGTGTTTAAGTTTCAAATATTAATCAAAATCTTAGTTGATGTTTAGCTTCTTTGAAGCTAACACATGGTGATTCAAGAGCTCAACCTTATAGAACATATCTAGTACTCAAGATGGAGTCTAACTCAGAGAATCAAGTTTGAATCAAGTCTACTTAGAGAAGAAGATCTTCAAGAAGACTTCTGTTTAGGTTTGTGAGTTTATCTCTTGTAAAGAATATATTAGTTTTGGATCACTTAAGCTTACACACACAAAGTTTAAATATTATCTTTCAAGATCGATAATTTAGATTTGTGGTTTAGCTGTTTTGGTTTCACAAGTTTATGTTTATACAGTTTTCATCTCAATAGAATAAGTTTTATAGTTTACAATATATGTTGGATTCCATCCACACATATTAGAGCTTCAAATGTTTATAGAAACTTATTTCTATGTGTTTTAAGTTTCGGTTTATCAAGTATACAATTTTTTTGGTTTCTTGAATAGATCTCAACAAAATAAGTTTACATTAGTTTATACATGTATTGGATTTCATCCATATACATTGTTGCTTCATAAATATTTAAGTAACTTATTTTGATTAATTTAGTTCATGTGTTTAAGTTTTGTATTTATCAAAACTTATTTTGATGTTTATTGTCAAAAACAAGTCTATATCATTTATTATGTGTATTGGATTCTATTCATACACATTATGCTTCAAATGTGTTTTAATAACTTATTTTTGTATTTATACAAGTTTTGAAAAATCAGATTTCTACTTAGAAGTTTAGTTTTTGAAAAATAGAGTTTTTGTTTTAAGCTTAAGTTTTCATGTCTCAAAAATAGTCCACATGTTTGTAATATGTGTTGATTTTGATCACACACATTTGTGCTACATTATATTTATATGAACTTATTTTTGTGAAATTTATTGAGATTTAAATGGGTTTCAAAATGTCATTTAAAAATTCCTTCAATTTTGGTTTTGGGCTGCTCTCGGTCGACCGCACGGTCGACCGATGGCTAGAGCTGATCGACCGAGCAGTTGACCAACGTGCACCAACTTGCACAGCCCATGAAAATTAGGAGATCGGCCAACTGACCGGTGGACCGAGTGTCCCTGTAGACTCTCGGGTTTCATCGGTAGACCAGTTAGTCGACCAACAACCTCCAAGGGTCAAAAATATGACCGTTGGTGGTCGACCGCTTGGTCGACCGATAGGTCTCTCTGACTTGTGTTTTAAGCCTAATGGCTAATTTTTGGCTGACCTTATATATAGGGGTTTTGGCCAGATTTAAGAGAATATTTTAAATATCAATTTTTCTTACATTCAACTGAGTTTTGAAACAAGTTTTTGAGTCTCAAAATTTACATCTTCTCATTTGTGTCAAAGTTTTTGGAAAATCAAAGAAAACAAGTTTTGGAAATTCAAGTTTCAAAATTTCAATTTCTACATCATTCAAGAAGTTTTTCTAAGTGTTTTCTTTTGTATTTCATTTCTAAAATCTTTGTTTTCTCACAAGTTTGAGCTATTCATTGTAAAATTTATCCTCTAATATCTTATATTGTGAGAGGTGTTGTTTGTGATCTTTGTGGTCACCAAGTATTGTAAAACCTTTTCATTGCTTTGAGCTTTGACTTTGTGCCTTCCCTCTGGTGTAGAGGTGACTAGGTTTGTGCATTCGCTTTGTGTTTTAGCTTTGTTCTCACCTCTTGTGTAGGGATTATATCCTTTGTGGTGTCCTAAGTGGAGATAGTAGAAATCCTTCACGCGGTGAAGGCGAGAACGTAGAGCTTGGTGCTCGAAACTCGAAGCATATCCTTATGTTTGCATTTGCTTATCTCTTTAAACTCTACTCTCTTTATATCTTGCATTGCTATTATTGTTCATTTATACATGCTTGGTATTATTTTTGTATTCACACTTGTATTGATCTAAGAGAATTATTGAAGCACCTCAACTCTTATAAAAGAGGAATCTGGAGGACAAGTTCTAAAGCCCATCATCGGGAATTCGGCTTCAGTCTTTGGATATTTATTGTGGTAGTGTAAAAGTTTTAATTTCACATTATTGACTATTAGATTAGCACTATACCTATTCACCCTCCTAGGTGTACTTTCAATTAGTATTAGAGTTAGTGCTCCTGATATTCAGTTTAACAACTTAGGAGTGATCCTATATTTGCTAATCACATATTTGCTTTACATATTCATATTTACTTCTCACACTCATAGATTATCTTGCTCCACCTATGTTTGATATTTTAGTTATTGACATGTGAAAATTTAAAATGAGTTCATATCTTAAAACCTTAGGATTAAATATTTATCTTACCACCACGAAGAAATATTATATTGAAAATGGCAAATACTTAGAGGCTAATGCATAAGCAATGATTGCACTAAAGTAAACACTTAATAATACTCATCTTTCTATGCTTTCTCATTGTGATTCCGTTTTTATAGTATGGAACACGTTGATCTCTCTTGAAGGACAAGGTTCAAACGATTTGGAGAGAGAATCTAGTGAAAATGATTTCAATCAAACTTGCTTCATAGTCCAAGGGAATAACTCTCTTAAGGTAAATTTAGAATTTCATCTTGATGATTGCGCTAGTACACCTAATGATGATAGTATAGATGCACATATGTTGAGTGAAGAAATTTCCTTGCTTTTTGAAGACTTATTGAGAAAATATAAATTCTTGAAAAATAAGAGTTTGACTTTTAAAAAGAAAAATGAGCTTTTATCTTCTAAACTAGATTGTTTCTTAGAACAAAAAGATGTGATTTTGAATGAAAAGTATTCTTTGAAAGCTCAACTTGATTTTATTTTAAAAGAAAATAATGTTTTATCCTTAAAACTTGATTTTATTTTAAAAGAAAATAATTTTTGAAAAACAAATTTGTTTTGATTTCTAAATAAATAGATTGTATTTCTATAGAAAAAGATTCTTTGAAAAACACTTTAGTTGAAAAAGAAAATATTTCTATTCCTATTTTCAAAGTGAAAAAGAATTTTGTTTCTCATGCTCATATTGTTTCTTCTCCTATTATTGAAAATAATATTTGTGTTTTAAAGAAAAATATTGATTATTTGGGCTCCACTTTAAGCCAATGTGTCATTGACCACAAAAGATTGGAATTTGTGTTTCGCAAGAAACATGCTCCACATATCTACACACACATCCTTCACGGCATACACAAGCACACCATATTTACACACATGCCACTATGTATGTTAGAGTATACACATGTGCACATTGCAGTCGTAAAGACCACATTGCAAACTTTTGTTATGATAGATTAAATATTTCTAATTTTGCAAGTAAGAATGTTTGGGTTAGAAGAGATACTAACCCCAAGGACCTAACACAGTTTGGGCACCAAGATCCACTCCTATTATTTTTTATGTAGGTGTAGACTGTCACAAGATGTGAAAGACTCGGTGACTTGCGATTGTAAAACGGAAGAACAATCAAAGAGTTAAGAAATTACCGTGTAGCTTGTGGCTAACGGGTCGTGTCCACGAGGAGGAATGCGATGAAAGCTTTTCGGTATTTCGTTTAATAACAAAGAATTGTGCTCCTTTTTTAGTTGAAAAGAAGAATGGAGAGAAGGAAAATGAATAAAAGAGAAATTGCAACTTTGGAGAAGGCTTTGGAGAAGGTGATTTAAAAAGCTTGAAAAATGTTTGGTTGATTATAATAAGGAAGAAAATCTGGGTTCACTATCTCACTATTCAACCGTTTATTCTTCTATTAAAATCCTTAATGCCTCAACTTGATCATAGGCAAAACATAAGGTTAACTTTAGAAAGTTTGAAGTAAAGCATATAAGATGGTTGGAAAATTTAACTTTTTTCTTTAAGAAACTATTTTGAATCGAATGTTAAATCATCAAGCGCGAAGAAGCAAGTATGAAATAAAAACAGTTCAAGAAACGTTCTTAAAAGAAGTAGGAGTTTAAAGATCCAAACCCATCCTTATGTGCCTTCAAGAACACTTTCAAGAAGAAAGGCTTTAAGTTAGGCATGCAAATGATTCATTGGGTCTTTTTCATGAAAATCAGAAAAGAAGAAGAATTGAAAAGAGGTACAATAGTGAGCCCAGAAAACCGATTTAGCTACTCATGGGAAACAAGAAACTATGCAAGTAATTAAAGTAAAACATACCGTAAAATGAGTAGAAGAAAATGGAGCTCGACTCTTGTATTGATATCACTTCAATCTTCAAGTTACAAGCACTCAATCCCTCTCTTTCACAAGTGTTTGTACTGAACTACAAATTATAAAACAAAATACAACTTTTAAACTATCTAACAAAGAGCCTAAATCCTTAAAGAAATAACAAAAATTCTAATCCTAATCTTCGCCCCTTTTTGCTCTGTTGAAACTGGTATTTATAGGGAAAAACCAGAGTGGGGAGATCCCGGGAAGATTGGGGGAGCAAACGCTCCCCCAACTGACACAACAAGACCGCAAAAATGCGGCTAGGTCCGCGTTTTCGCGGCCCTGGTGTGTCCAGTTGGCCACACCCAGTTGGATGGCTCTCCTGGTTTGGTGATTCTCCTGTATCTTCTTCTGGTTTTCCCGTTTCTGCTCCAGGATTTGACGAAACAGCCTTTGATTGTTGGTTTCAACTGTTTGATTTGGGTGGATTCTTTTCAACCGATTTTCAACCTCTCTGATATGCCAAGATTTTGCCCTGATTTCTTGATTTCGAATTTATTCTGAATTAAATTAGAATTTGGTGGGCTTTTGGGCTTGTTTCTCATTCCTTTCTTTTAGCAATTGGGCTTACATTAAACAAAAGAAGAAGAAGACTTGTTAATAGGATTTATTAGCTAAAAAGTATGGTAAGGTGACAATGTATATGCAATATATGTGACTAATCACACCCCCACACTTATCTTTTGCTCGCCCTCGAGCAAAGCATCAGACTAATTCTAATCAATTATTAGACCACTTTCGCAGGTCACTCGATTGCACTGAGTATGTGCAACAAGCCGTTAAACCTCTAGATTACCCCTAGAGGACGAGTTTTGTCTCGTGAGGGTTTTCAGTAGATTGCACCCACAAAATCCATAAAAAATGTTAGTATTTTCGAAAAGCATTTTTTTTTTAAAAAAAAATGTTTGAAGTATATTTGTAAGGATTTAAGTAATCTATAAGTTATAGGAATATCAAATTTTTCATTCTGAAACTCAGTCTCTATTCAAAAACATGTCATCAATCAAAGTAATGAGTCAAATTGTATTTCTCATCTAGTCTATTAATTTATCCTGAGTCGTATGCACCATCATGACTGTAAAGTTGACTAAGGGTTCTTTAACATGAACTCCTATGCCTTATTTATATTTATTTTTGGTGGAATTTATTTCTCAATTTCATTAGGCTTTCTAATCTGCCCATGTAACGAGCCTTTAGTCGGTGACACCCAAACCGGACAGTTTTAGGGCACCAGGTGAGAAAACACCCTAAGGACTTAAACACTCGAGCAGACAAGGCCACGAAACTAAGATTTTTATTTATAAAATGTACCCCTTTTAGGCGTGAATACTTATGCTTCATGATGCATAAATACCCAACTTAATCAGAGGATTTATATATATATTATTTTTTTTCAAACTTATCTAATTATCTTTTTCATAAATACCAAGGCTTGCTTAGGCCAAAGCACCTAGCTAATCAATAATTAGATTTGTTTATATTTTTTTCTTTTTCATCATATTTTTTTTATAAGGCATAAGAGTCTCTATTTTTAAACCCTAAGTGTGTAAGTGTATTTAGTGTGCATATTTCATCAGGGTAAATATCAAGACTAAATTACTTTCACAAATTTTCTTCCTAACCCTAAACATCAAACAAGTTATCTGACTTTGACCAAGTATAAGAAATCCTAATTATGATTATCCTATTCCTTAAAATTGAATTAATTTCTTACAAAAAAAATATCAAAATATTGTTCTAACCTTTCAAAAAGTTTCTTTTATATATTTTTTCTCTTTTTTTTTTCTTTTTTTTTATATCAGTCATGTTAGAACCCTCCCCCACACTTATCTCATGCATTGTCCCCAATGTATGAAAGAAATGTATAGATGCATGAAATAAAATGGAAAAGAGGAAAGTTACCGATACACTGGGTCAAAAAGACCCATAGCCGTTTCATTTACCGGCACCAATTCCAAGAAAGGTTTATGGCGTTGACCATTTACCTTAAAGTCATTTCCATTCTTGGGGTCACTGATCTCAACTGTACCATGTGGAAACACGGTTTTTACAACGAATGGCCCAGTCCATCTTGATTTTAATTTTCCTAGAAAAAGATGAAGCCTAGAATTATAGAGTAAGACTTTTTGTCCAGGGACAAAGGTTTTTCTTATGATGTGTTTATCATGAAAAATCTTAACTCTATCTTGTGATCCTAGCATTTTCATAGGCCTCATTTCTTAACTCCTCTAATTCAGAAATTATCTTGTAACTTCCGAATTATCTTGTAACTTCCGAAGGTCACCGGCCTTAGTCAAGTCGAAATTCAACTGCTTGATTGCCCATAAGGCCCGGTGCTCTAACTCAACGGGCATGTGAAAAGCTTTGCCATAGACTAACCTATAAGGAGACATTCCTAGAATCGTCTTGAAAGCGGTCCTGTAGGCCCATAGGGCATCTACAAATTTGATGGACCAATCTTTCCGGTTTTGGTTCACGATTTTCTCCAAGATAAGCTTGACTTGTCTATTGGAAACCTCAACTTGCCTACTGGTTTGAGGATGATAAGGTGTGGACAACTTGTGAATTATGGCATACTTTCGCATAAGAGCTTCAAAAGATCTATTGCAAAAGTGAGTGCCATTATCACTGATGATAGCACGAGGGGTTCCGAAGCGTGAAAAAATGTTCTCTTTCAAAAACTTTATGACAACTTTGTTATCATTAGTTTTACAAGGAATGGCTTCTACCCACTTGGACACATAATCCTCAGCAACCAATATGTATTGGTTTCCAAATGAATTAGGAAATGGACCCATAAAGTCGATGCCCCAAACATCAAAGAGCTCTATTTCTAGAATTGGGTTGAGGGGGATCATATTTCGTTTTGAGATCCTTCCTACCATTTGGCACTTATGGCACGTCTTGCAAAATTCATACGCATCCTTGAACAAAGTGGGCCAATAGAACCCGCTTTGTAGCACTTTTTCAGTAGTCTTGCGGGGACCAAAGTGTCCACCGCATGCAAGTTCGTGACAAAAGGATAGAACACTCTTAAGCTCCTCATCGGGAATGCATCTCCTAATAATTTGGTCAGAACAGTACTTAAAAAGATACGGTTCCTCCCAAAAGAAATACCGGACTTGGGATAAGAACCGGTATAAATCATTTTTAGACCAATGAGACAGAGTTTGATTTGTGACTAAGTAATTCACTATATCAGCAAATCAAGGTTCCCTAGAGATAGCTAAGAGATTTTCATCAGGAAAATCCTCATTTATCGGTAATTCGTTGCATGGAGAATTAGGGATCCGTGAGAGATGGTTAGCAACGACATTTTCTACGCCTTTTTTATCTCGAATCTCAAGATCAAATTCTTGAAGAAGGAGGATCCAATGGATGAGTCGGGCCTTGGCATCCTTCTTCATCATGAGGTACCTAAGCGCAGAATGATCGGTGAAAATGGTGGTTTTGGACCCTAGTAGGTTGGGACGAAATTTCTCTAGGGCAAACACTACTGTCAAGAATTCCTTCTCAGTCATAGTGTAGTTCAATTGAGCATCGTTGAGAGTCCTACTAGAGTAATAAATCACATACTGCTTGTTATCAATGTGTTGTCCTAGGACAGCGCCTATGGCAAAATCGGAAGCATCGCACATGATTTCAAACGGCTTAGACCAATTCGGAGCAGATATGATTGGTGCAGAAATAAGCTCTCTCTTAAGCTTCTCCCAAGAATTCATGCATTCAGTATCGAAAGTGAAGGACACATCCTTAGCTAACAGATTAGTCAAGGGCCTAGCAATTTTGCTAAAATTCTTGATAAATCTTCGGTAGAAACCAGCGTGTCCTAGGAAGGACCTAATGTCCTTAACGCATTTGGGTATGGGAAGCTTAGCAATAACCTTAATTTTAGCTCTGTCCACTTCAATTCCTTTCTTGGAAATTTCTAACCCAAGACAATTCCATGTTTTACCATGAAGTGGCATTTCTCCCAATTCAGTGTCAGATTTTTCTCAGCACAACGTTGGAGGACAAGTTCTAAATGGTGGAGACATTGAATGAATGAATCTCCGTAGATGGAGAAATCATCCATAAAGATCTCTAAGAATTGTTCTACCATATCAGAGAAAAGACTCAACATGCAACGTTGAAACGTTGCTGGGTATTGCATAAGCTGAAAGGCATTCGACGATAAGCAAATATCCCAAATGGACATGTGAACGTAGTCGTTTCTTGGTCCTCAGGAGCAATAGGGATCTGATTATACCCCGAGTAACCGTCCAAGAAACAGTAATACTCGTGACCCGCCAAACGTTCAAGCATTTGATCAATGAAGGAAAGTGGAAAATGGTCCTTACGAGTTGTAGCATTAAGCTTCCTATAGCCGATGCAAACTCGGATCTTCGTGGGAAGTCGAGTTTGGACCAACTCTTTGTTCTCGTTTTCCACTACGGTAAAACCGGAGTTCTTTCGAACCGCGTGGACAGGACTGACCCATTGGCTATCAGAAATGGGATAAATTATCCCATTGTCTAAGAGTTTGACAATTTCAGTATGAACAGCTTCTTGCATTATAGGGTTTAACTTACGATGTGGGTCTCTTTTAGGTGTGACGTCTTCATTGAGATGAATGCGATGTTGAATGATTGTCGGACTTAATCCCTTTATATCGGTCATAGTCCAACCAATGACTTCCCTATATTTTCTTAGAATAGCTTTTAGATCTTCTTCTTCCCGGTCATTTAAATGGGAGGCAATGATGACAGGAAAGGTCTCTTGTTCGCCTAGATAGACGTACTTGAGATGCGCAGGTAAGGCTTTCAATTCTAAGGAAGAGGAAGCCTCACTGGAAGGACTAGTTAAATTTGTTGGCTCCATTATTGGTGAAATAGGGTTCGAGGCCCAATTCACATCAGAATCTACAACCTGATCAAGATTAAAGTCGTCAGACTCTAATCCAAAGTCATACTCAGTTTCTAGTTTCAATTCTTCTCTATGTTCACTTGTTAAGTTCTCAATTAGGTTGACTTCAAATGTTTGATCCTCAAAATCGCGGGATTATTTTCCTAGATTGAAGACATTGACTTCTCTAGTCATGTCCTCAAAGGTTAACCTCATGGACCCATTCCTACAATTGATGATAGCATGGGCAGTAGCAAGGAATGGTCGCCCTAGGATAACAGGAGTTTGAGCCCTATGATTGGAGTTGGATACAGGTTGTGTCTCCAGAACTATGAAATCAACAGGGTAAATAAACTCCCCCACCCAGATCAGGACATCATTAATCTCCCCTTTTGGAACTTTTACTGAACGGTCAGCCAGTTGGATGGTGACTCAAGTTGGACTAAGATCGCCCAACCCGAGTTGTTGATAAACTGAGAATGGAAGCAAGTTGATACTTGCCCCCAAGTCAAGAAATGCACGACTAATCTCGGCTTGTCCTATTGTGTAGGCAATGGTGGGACTACCTGAATCCTTGTACTTGATAGGGATCGGACCCGATAGTAGCTCACTAATGTTAGTGGCTAAGAAGACCTTTTTTGGCACATTAGTCTTTCTCTTCTTGGTGCACATGTCCTTAAGAAACTTAGCATAGGAAGGGACTCGTTGGTTGGCATCAAGAAGTGGCACATTTATCTTTACTTGATTAAATATCTCAATTATCTTGTCCATGTGTGGATTTTGCTTATTATTTTTCAGCCTATTAGGAAATGGAACCATAGGCTGGTGCACCTGACTGGTTGACTTATCTTTTTTAGATTTGTCAGAATTGGAGGGATTTGGATTAGATGAGGTGGATGCTTGATTGTGGTTGTGCTGAATGTGATTGGTTGGCGTTGACACTTGATTATCAACTCTCTTTCCTGACCTCAATGTATGAACATCATTATATTGATTTAATGAATGATCCTCAGCCAAATGAGCTTGTTGAGAATTCCTAGGATTGGTTATTGGCTGACTAGGCAGGGTACCCTTCTGTCTCTCATTCTGTGGAGTGGCTAGTTGGCTCATTTGAATCTCTAACCTCTGTATAGTTTGCATGAGAGAATCTTGATTTTTCATGTATCTTTCCATGTTTCTTTCAAAGTCAGTCATTCTCCTTTCTAGTTGAGGATTCTGGAAGGAGGATTGTGGAGCTTGGTTGGAAAAATTTTGTTGATAGTTTGAAAAGTTAGGTGGATGGTTGGGAGAATTATTATGGAAATTAAAAAAGTTGGGTTGATGATTGGAAGAATTATTGACATGATGGAAGTGGCTAGCATGATTCGATCGTGAATGGTCATTGTTATTTTGGCTCCATGAGAAATTAGGGTGATTTCTCCAGGCAGGATTGTACGTTAAGGATTATTGTTCGGCCTTGAAAAGGCCGCATTCATCGGTTCATGGTATTGTTGCTGAGCCTGAAACACAGGGCACTCCTCGAACACATGATTCATGGCTTGACAGTAAGTGCAGCCCGGAGTTGGAAATTAGTTTGGGCTGACTTGATTGACTGGACTTGATTCCTTCGTTTCTAGAGCTTCCAGTCTTCTTACTAGGTTAGCTAACTTAGCCTCATTAGCGATGGATGATTCGATATAATGGAGACCTCCTTTTGAAGAGATGGAGTTTGGATTCCTAGAGGTCTCACTAGCAGGTTCCCATTGGATGGTCTTTTCAGCTAGGTTTTCATACAAATCCCATCCTTTATTTTCATCCTTCTGCAAGAATCCCCTTGGCACATACTTTCTAAGAGGGTTTTGGTAGAATAGTCTAAACCGTCATAAAGAATCTGGCATTGTCACCATTTCTCTATTCCATGATGTGGACATTGGACAAGGAGGTCTTTAAAGCGTTCAAAGTACCTCCAGAACGGTTCACTCGGTTCTTACTTGAATTGCATGATTGTCTTCCTAATGAGAGCGGTCTTTATGAATTGGATAGAATTTCTTCAAGAAGACCTTGATGAAACCATCCCAAGATGTGATAGAACCGGCCGCTAAGCTGTAAAGCCATTTCTTTGCTAGGTCCTTAAGTGCGAAAGGGACAAATCTCAACCTAATTGCATTGATTGAGGCAAAACCTGCACAAAAATACAAAATTTTAGATCTTATAATAAAAATGTGCAAGTGCTCAATTCTTCCGCTATAGCAAGTGGCTATGCGGGTCGTGATCCACAAGGAGGGTTTGCGATGGAAGCTTTTACAGTTTTATTGAAATCGTTAAGAAGAAAAAGCGAAGATTCTTCTCTGTTTTTAAGTTAATAAAAAGGAAAAAGAAAGTTATATTAAGTTAGAAGAAAGTGGAAGAATGAAGAAGGTGGAAATTTTAGAAAACAAAAGAAAGCGACAATGTACAAATGAAGTGGAAAGAAGAATGAAAACGATTTAGAAGAAGTGATATTTGTGATTTAATTTACAGAAATAAAAGAAAAGAAATAAAAACAATTGCTTACCTTCTTTTCGTCAAAAGCTTACCTCGAGTTTTCAGCAACGATTTTACCTTGAAGTGGAGGCATTCAGCGCATAGCCCATAAGAGTCGAGTGTTGGTCTCTTCCACATTACATCATCAAGATACGCAAGCATGAAATGATACGGAGAGACTCACAATTCCATCGTCATGAGCTATCGGTGGCACTCGCAAAGGCAAGGCTCTTTCGATGCTTTTAGACTCACTTGGAAGACAGTTGTACCAAAAAGAAAGGTAAAATAGAAAAGAAGAAGAAGAAGACTAAAAAGAAGTACATACACAAAAAGAACATCGATTTGATTTCATTACAATCAAAGAAAAGAAATAAGTCTTACACCGGTGTCACTCCAGCTCTAACTTCAGTCTTGTTCTTCGATGAAAGTCGATCTCCTCTGAATTACATAAATGAAAACTAAAATTACATGAAAAGAAAGACTAAAAACCTAAACTAAGAAATGAAAACTAGGCTAAATTCCTATCTCTGCATTGACGTCCATTTTCAGTGCAGCAAATGCCTTTTTATAGGCAAAAACCCTAACAACCAAGATCCCGGGGAGGTCGGGGGAGTTCACGCTCCCCGTAACTCCCCAAGATTGCCGCAGAATTGCGGCTTTTGCCGCAATTCTGCGGCAAGGGTGTGGCCAGATGGCCACACCCTGTTGGTGGGTCTGTCCGGGGTCTTCTTCTGGCTTTATCCTTTGTTGGTTTTGTCGTTGGAGCTCCGGATTCTGACGAAATGACCTTGGATTTCTTGGCTTTAACCGATCGATTCTGAGAGGATTCTTCTCAACCGGTTTCAACCTCTTGATTTTGCCCTGATTTTATTTGTGCGAATTAACTCTGATTTAATTCAGAATTCTGGTGGGCTTTTGGGCTCATTTCTCTTCATCTCCTTAAGGATTGGGCCTGCAAATAAATCAAACAATTAATTAGGACTATGCAGGCTTTTATTAAAAATAAGTATGAAAATGTGACATTAAATATGCAACATTAGTGACCAATCAAGCATCGTCTACAAGGTGTGAGATTTTCATCATTAGACATACTTTCTCAAATTATCTTATGAAGAAGTAAGCATCTTCGGACTCTTAGCCATGAAACTTGGGGAGTGTGTTGATGAATTGAGGTTTGAGCTCAAAATTGTATTCACCAACCGATGGAAGTAGAATGCAAGATGGAATTGAGGTTCTAATGGGATAGAACCTACCCTGCAATGATGTTGATTGAGCCATTACCGGATCTGGTCTTGGTTCAAACTTGGGTGGTGATGTGTTTCTAGTCAACCTAGATGAATTAGGGTCTCTTGACCACACTTGCATACACAAACACAATCACAATCACAAACAAGTTTATCAACAGTCAACAAGAGTAATCAACCAAGCCTAATCTAAGGTAACCTCGACCTAGACAACTCCTAACTGGTTGATTGTCCACAGGAGGTATAATGTAGACTTTGACCACAAGCTAATCAGCTAGGTCAGGGCAAGATTGGTGGGAGGTTATCCATCAAAGGCGTTCCTTAATTAAGTAACCACCAACCTTTGGGCTTTCGGCCCTCAATCCCCTTCCTAGACACAGATTTGGCAGGAGTCAAATTCCAATACCTTCCCCCTTAGGATAATCTCCTAGTAAGTTCGAGATGTCCCTAAGGCCAACGTCTATCAGATTTTACTTAGGCTTAGGTTGTGCGTGCTTGGAGATGGTTTGTGGGCTAAGGAAGGGTAATGACTTCCCCACCTTATCTTGAATTGGGTTTTGCCCTTAGAGTTAATTGTGCAAAGTGTGCAAGATATAGAAAAGTAGCATTCAAAAGCAAATATCACCCAAGAATGTTTCCTAAACTATATGCTATGCATACGTACCTTGTCTCCAGCTCTCTTCAACAGTAATTGTAAAATAAACGTAATTAGACAAATGCCTAGAATGCAAGTCTAAACGTTTTTTAAGCAATTAACAATCACTCAAATTACTGTTAGATTAAAACAGGGATGGTGGATAGCAGAAATAGCAAGAATATAACGTACAAAAATTTAATTTTTTGCGAGCAATATGTCTTACAAAAAATAATTTTAGTAGTCCAATGAAATTTTTAACTTTTGCAACGCAATTTCTTGAAATTCTGTTTCCTACTTTTGAGAGTAGGGGCACAAAATTTACAAGTCTTCTCTTGCAAAGCTTGAATGCTAGATCTGAATCTTCAAGTCCTTGAAACAACACACCAAACTTGTTAAAAAATAAATACACCGTTCCCTTCCCGGCAACGGCGCCAAAAATTGATTGTAAAAACGGAAGAACAATCAAAGAGTTAAGAAATTACCGTGTAGCTTGTGGCTAACGGGTCGTGTCCACGAGGAGGAATGCGATGAAAGCTTTTCGGTGTTTCGTTTAATAACAAAGAATTGTGCTCCTTTTTTAGTTGAAAAGAAGAATGGAGAGAAGGAAAATGAATAAAAGAGAAATTGCAACTTTGGAGAAGGCTTTGGAGAAGGTGATTTAAAAAGTTTGAAAATTGTTTGGTTGATTATAATAAGGAAGAAAATTTGGGTTCACTATCTCACTATTCAACCGTTTATTCTTCTATTGAAATCCTTAGTGCCTCAACCTGATCATAGGAAAAACATAAGGTTAACTTTAGAAAGTTTGAAGTAAAGCATATAAGATGGTTGGAAAAGTTAACTTTTTTCTTTAAGAAACCATTTTGAATCGAATGTTAAATCATCAAGCGCGAAGAAGCAAGTATGAAATAAAAACAGTTCAAGAAACATTCTTAAAAGTAGGAGTTTAAAGATCCAAACCCATCCTTATGTGCCTTCAAGAACACTT
This sequence comes from Agave tequilana, assembly GCA_038442645.1. Lineage (NCBI taxonomy): Eukaryota > Viridiplantae > Streptophyta > Magnoliopsida > Asparagales > Asparagaceae > Agave > Agave tequilana. The sequence goes on along the minus strand of JAVJIF010001108.1, from coordinate 263,867 downwards.
TCAAGAAGAAAGGCTTTAAGTTAGGCATGCAAATGATTCATTGGGTCTTTTTCATGAAAATCAAAAAAGAAGAAGAATTGGAGAGAGGTACAATAGTGAGCCCAGAAAATTGATTTAGCTACTCATAGGAAACAAGAAACAATACAAGTAATTAAAGTAAAACATACCGTAAAATAAGTAGAAGAAAATGGAGCTCGACTCTTGTATTGATGTCACTTCAATCTTCAAGTTACAAGCACTCAATCCCTCTCTCTCATAAGTGTTTGTACTGAACTACAAATTGCAAAACAAAATACAACTTTTAAACTATGTAACAAAGAGCCTAAATCCTTAAATAAATAACAAAAATTCTAATCCTAGTCTTCGCCCCTTTTTGCTCTGTTGAAACTGGTATTTATAGGAAAAAACCAGAGGGGGAAAACCCGGGAAGATTGGGGGGAGCAAACGCTCCCCCAACTGACACAACAAGGCCGTGAAAACGCGGCTAGGGTCGCGTTTCCGCGGCCCTGGTGTGACCAGTTGGCCACACCCAGTTGGATGGCTCTCCTGATTTGGTGATTCTCCTGTATCTTCTTCTGGTTTTCTCGTTTCTGCTCCAGGATTTGACAAAACAGCCTTTGATTGTTGGCTTCAACCGTTTGATTTGGGAGGATTCTTTTCAACCGGTTTTCAACCTCTCTGATATGCCAAGATTTTGCCTTGATTCCTTGATTTCAAATTTATTCTGAGTTAAATCAGAATTTAGTGGGCTTTTGGGCTTGTTTCTCATTCCTTTCTTTAGCAATTGGGCCTACATTAAACAATGAAGAAGAAGACTTGTTAATAGAATTTATTAGCTAAAAAGTATGGTAAGGTGACAATGTATATGCAATATATGTAACTAATCAACTTGTTAGTGGATGCATTTGAGCTTGTCAGATACAACTATAGATGCAAACACTATCAAGGAGTTTTGGTGGGAGAACCACCATGTTTTTGGAGAAATGAAAACTAGTTCTTTTGATTTGGTAACTATCTCTATCTTCCATGTCATGTTTATATATATGCTTATAAATTGGATGATTTTAGCATATTATGTTTCATATGTTTAGGGTAACTTGTTAAATGCAATGCTTATTAGAACTTGTGATATACATATATACCCTTTGAGATATACTCATGATTTTGTGCAAAATTGATTCATATCTCTTGTGTTCTCAAATATTGTTTAGCTATGTGTGTATATCCTATTTTTGATGACTCTTGCATTTACACCGATGATTATTTTGGTTCTCAATCATGTTTTGATATTTTTATACTAATCATGTTTTGGTTACATGTTTAGATACAATTTTTGTTCTAACTTGTAACATGTACAATTCGTGAATTTCACTTGATTCTTATGCTTTATATGTCATATTGCTTATAAGTACTCATTGCATGTTTTATTGAACTTATATTACTAAATTTTGATGATTCTTGCATTTGTACTGTAGATCACCTAGAGGAGGGGTGAATAGGTGATATGCTAATTGATTGCACACATTTATTGCATTATTCTTTATTACATTCCACATTTATCATGTAATAAATTTGCTAAATTCCTTGTCTTAAATGTCTATTTTGCAGAAGATAATCATGAGGAAAAAGAGGATAAAATCAAATAAATATCAGTTAAATTCAGATTTAACTAGATCTATTTGGTTAGAGGAGGATGATCTTAAATCCAGTTGGTTAAATTCAGTTTTTGGTGAATCAGGTGGTTAAAGATAAAGATCAACCGAGGATAACGTTAAATATAGAGTCCAAATCCAAAGGGATAAATAGATAGAGAGAAGATCAACGGATGAGAAGAAGCAATTCTGACTCAGATTCTAGCTGGATATATTTTAGTATTTGAATCATAACTTTCGCTACAAGAACGAAAATCTGATAATTCAAGATGATCCAAAAAAAAGAACTTAAAGAGTTACAACTCTTAAGTTAATCATTATTTCTAATTCTGACATTTGATAAGTTATATTTAGCTATAAATACGCCAATAAGTTGCAGATTAGAACTAAATATCCACATCAAATCAAGTTTGGAGATAAGGGAAAGATTCAAATTCAGAAATAGCCAGCTTCCCTTATCTTCATACTCCTCAACCCTCTGCATTTCTCGTATAAATACCTGCAATCTCAAAGGCAAAAGGAGGGACCAAGCAGAGAGCAGAACTTAGGCTAATTTGTAGTTTGTAACTTAGGTTTTTAATTTTCTTTTATGTAATTTTCGTTTTATTTATGTAACTGAGAGGAGAGGAGACTTTCATAGAGGAATGAGAGCAAGCTTGTATTGAAGGTGACATCGTGTAAGTGATCTTTTCTTCCATTGTTATTTGAATCGAATCGAGGTTTCCTTTTCTTTCCTATTCTTGTTTTTGTTCGCTTCCCTCTTTTGTGTTTGTGGATCCAAATGAAACCGATAGGCTCGAAGTTGCCTTGTCCTTGCAAGTGTCGTTGATGGTTTATGGTGATGGATATCTATTTCTATGATAGTATAGCTCGCCCCTTCATTTTATAGTGTAAATCGGGAATGGGGAAGATCTCATCTGCCATGCTTCGCTCGCCTTCAAGTAAAGGTACATCGTCGATACGGGTAAAACGTAAGCAGGCGCCGAAGAGGTAAGTATGTTTTTAGGTTTTAGTTTTTCTTTCTTTTCTTGTAACTTTTAGTGTAGATCACCAACACCATAATCACCCAAATCTCTTACTCTTTCAATTTTTTTGTACATATCACTTCTATTTTCTCCATCTTCTCTATCTATCACTTTCTCTTTTCATTTTCCTTTTAAAAAACTAAAAGAAGAATTTTAACCATCCTTTGTATCTTAAAAGAAAACTTACTAAAAAGCTTCCATCGCTAGTCCCTCCTAGTAGATCACGACCCGCATAGCCACTTGCTATAGCGGTAGAATTGAGCACCTTGCACTATTTTGTTATAAAAGTTCTGAAATCTTATATTTTTGTGTAGGTAAAATCTCAATCACTAATCTAATGCCAAACAATGAAAAATTAAAAATTATTTTGCAAACTAAAACTTATCACACAATGTATAACCAAAGAATGAAGCCAAATTCCCGGTAAAGGGCTCTGAACTTCTCAAGATTCCTGAAGATTAAGAGTTGAGGTGTACAACTATAGATCTCTTTGTTAAATACTAGTGTGAGCATAGACATAAACAATATCAAACATGTAAGATGTGAACAATATGAGAACATGCAAGATATCAAACAATCCCAAGCATATATATCAATTAAGCACAAGTAAATATCAAACATATAAAGATGTAAACAATTAAGAGCAAGCAAGATATAAACACAAGTGAGTTGAGAGAGATATGAGCAATTGTAAACATGGGAGATTTATTTCGAGTCACTTGCTTTACGTCCCCGCCTTCACCACTATAAAGAATTTCCACTATAAATGATCCCGCAAGATCACTCGGTGCCGCAACACCTACACCGAGTTCTCTCAAGAACTCAACGGACCTGCAAGTCCCTCACTTGTTCCCACAAGAACAACACACGCGAACCCGTAAGTTCGCCGAGGCTGCAACCTCTACAATTTCTCCAAATACATAATTGGAACACTTGAGGATCACTTCTATTGGTCACCAACAAACACTCTCACATACAAGGATCCTAGAGGATGGATATAGTAATGAATAACTCAAGCTTATGTGAGAAAAACTAGATAGATAAGAAAGTGAAAAAATTTAAGAGAATCACTCTTGATAAGCTCTCTTTTAATATGAAAGTTAAGCTCAGAAATTTGTTAAGAAAATTCTGTTGAAGATTAGAAAATAGGCTCTCAAAAACTTGTGAGAATCTTCTACAAAAATTGGCCCGAAAGACCCATATATATAGGCTGTCAAAAACTAGTTGTTATGGCTCAGGATGGCCCGTCGGTCGACCGGCCAGCGATCATTTTTCTGACCGTTGGGGTTATCCGTCGACCGCACCCAAATCATCTCTGTCGGTCGACCGTTCGGTCGATCGAGCCAAGCCCAAAAGTGGGCTTGAGCCAGTCGGTTGACCGGTCAGTTGACCGCACTTTGGGCTCGTGCATGTATGCACGTCGGTCGACCGGTCTATTTCGGTCGACCGGTCGGTCGACGGCAAGCAGCCCAAAAACCCAATTTTGAACATCTTTTAAATACATTTTAAATATCAACAAACCTCCATAAATTTCACAAAAATAAGTTCATGTAAATACAATGAAGCACAAATATGTATGATCAAAAATTAACACATATTACAAACATGTGAACTATTTTTTGTGACATAGAAATTAAAGCATAAACCAAAATCGTTATTTTCCAAAAACCAACTTCCAAATGAAAATCTGATTTTTTTTTAAAACTTGTATAAATAAAAATAAGATATTGAAACATATTTGAAGCATAGTGTGCATGAAAATGATGTCCAAAATAAGTTTTGATAAAAATAAAACTTAAACACATGATATAAACTCATCAAAATAAGTTATCTAAACAATATGAAGCAATAATATATATGGATGAAATCCAATACATGTATAAATCATGTAAATGTGTTATGATGAAATCTATTCATGAAACCGATATATGTATTCTTGAAACTCAAAACCAAATTGGTTAAACTAAAATTAAAACTATTTAGCATGAAAATAATATATAAATTTTGTATGTGTGTGAGAGCTTGAGCAATCCACAACTAATCTATCATATAAATTTTATTTAAAACAAAAATCTTAAACTTATAAACTAGAACTTAAGTCTTCTTGAAGATCTTCTTCTCTATCTCGACTTGATCCAAACTTGATGCATGAACTAGACTTCTCTTTGAGTACTTGATGCGATCTTAAAGCGTGAACTATTGAATCAACATGTGATAGCTTCAAAACTTGACATCGAATATTTTGTTGAAGCTAAATACTGACTAAGATCTTGATAAATATCTAAAACTTAATAAATACAAGATCATTAGTATTATAACTATATGAGTTAATCATCATCAAAACTAGAGTGATGGGTGTTTGGGCCAACAATCTCCCCTTTTTGATGATGACAAAACTCATAGAGTTATAAATGCATGGATTAAAGATAAGCTTAACTCACACATAGTATAAAAACATGAAAATATTCAATAAATCTCATAAACTAAATAAACATAAACATATATGCATAAACACAAACATAACATGTATATATAAGCTCTAAATTTCTAACATTAAAGATAAGTTTCATAAAAGCTCCCCCTTTACTCATGCATAGCATAAAAACATGAAGATATTCAATAAAGCTCATAAACTAAACAAATATAAACATATATGCATAAACACAAACATAACATGCATTTATAAGCTCCAAATTTCTCTTTCTCTTTTGTCAATTCATCAACAAAGTGGTAAAGAAAAATAAGGTAAATGTATATGCGATATAAATTTATGAAGAGGAGAGATGCCAAGTTAGCTCCCTCTGCATATATGCATTATATGGAGAAGGGATGACTAAACCCTAATCCACATAAGCATAATATACAATATATAGATTGAGATATTAAGCTTCTCCTTCACATGTGCACCACATAAAGAAAAGAGGTCAAGCTCTTCATTATATACTATACTCATCATGAATCTATATATAGAGGAGATGTTAAGCTCCCCTGGCATATAAGCAATACATGTCAAAACAAATTTTTTGAAACCAATTTAAACAGATTTTGATATCACTTGTATCAACAAAACAAGTTTTTGATGCCACATGAAATCAATTAAACAAATTTTGATAGCATTTGTAAATCACTTAAATAAATTTTGATACTTCTTGAAATCAATAAAATTTAGATATCACTTGTGGTTACCACTTGTCGTTAAACATAAGTATTATTTTATAGATAAACATAAACATGAAATCATTTGAAGTCATATAACTTTTCTCTCCTTTTTAAAATAATCACAAAACTAATGCATAAGCTTATTGGAAACAAAAAGCAAAAGTTTTAAAGTAAAATTAAGCTTAGTACGAAATCAATTTGTGCTATAAAACATATATGGTCAATATAAAACAAGCACAATCAATCATATATATGTATGTATGAAAATACTACTTAAAATCTAGCGCATACATATATAGAAAAATTTGAATGAGTATATAAAAATGAAATAATATGAAAATCATGTGTATAACTCATATCATCCACCCTATCTGCATAAATTTAAAAAAATAGTCATTAAAGAGCATACAAAGTATGATCGCCCAACCAACTGCCCTTAAAGGGTAGAAGTTTTCAAAAATAAGGTGTGAAAATAATATAGTATAGTTTGAAAACTCTATCAATTGAAGAATAAGGAACTAGTTTTAAGATATATTTGAAAACTAGTTTGAAATTCTTCAAGCAAAGAATAAAACATATATATCTCCCATGAAAACATGCTAAATACATAAAAATTAACACTCAAAGAATTATGAGGCACATAGATTTTGGCAACCATTCCGCTATTGTCACAGTATAGTGTAATAGCTGATTGTGCTGAAGGGACCACACCAAGATCTAATAGAAAGTTTCTGAGCAAAACCGCCTCATTAGCTGCTTTCGAGATAGCTACATATTCAGCCTCCATGTGAAGTCAGCAATATAATATTGCTTTACAGTCCTCCGACTTATAGCTCCACCTTCTAAGGTAAACACGAATCCTGAGGTAGACTTTCTGCATTCTTATCTAACTGGAAATCCGAGTTTGTGTACCCAAGGTGTACTAGACTCTCTGACTAGTATACCAACATATGGTATTTAATCCTTTTCAGATACTTGAATATATATTTTACTGCAGTACAGTGTTCTCATCTCGGCTTAGACTGATATCTGCTGACCGTGCCTATAACAAAGCAAATATCTGATCTAGTGCAAAGCATAGTATGCATGAGGGTTCCTACTGCCGAAGCATAAGAAACTGTCTTCATGCTTTCTATATCTTCAAGTTTCTTGTGACACTGATTCTTAGATAGAGTGATTCTATGTCTGACAAGTAAGTAACCCTTCTTCGGATCCCACATGCTGAAATGGGTTGGAACTGCATCAATAAAAGTGACTTGTGATTAGCCTAACATCCTATTCTTGCGATCTCGAATGAGTTTGATCCCAATGATGTAGCTGGCTTCTCCCAAGTCTTTCATATCGAATTGGTTGGACAACCATATCTTAACAAATGACAATACCCCTACATCGTTTCTAATGAGTAAAATATCATCAACATAAGTACTAGGAACATCGCACTTCTGTTACATTTCTTCTATACACACGGTTCATCTGAACATTGATCAAAACCAAAAGATTTTATAGCTTGATCAAAATGAATGTTCCAAGATCTGGATGCTTGCTTGATTCTATAAATGAATCTCTTAAGCTTGCATACCAAGTGCTCTTTAGCATTTTCTATGGATCCATTTGGTTGCACCATGTAAATGTACTCGTCAAGATTCCTGTTAAAGAATGTTATCTTGATGTCCATTTGCCAAATTTCGTAATTGAAATGAGCCGCAATGGATAAGATAATCTGAATAAACTTCAGCATAGCAACAGGCGAAAAAGTTTCCTCATAATTGATACCCTCTTTCTCAGTAAGCCCTTTTGCAACAAGCCTTTCTTTAAAGTTTTCACTTTGCCATCTACTCTTCTCTTTTTCTAATAGATCCACCTGCATCCGATGGGTTTTCTCCCTTCAGGTGGTTCTACAAGATCCCAAACCTGATTAGAGTACATGGACTCCATCTCAGACATCATAACCTTTTGTTAAAATTCTGCATCTTTATCTTCGATTGCCTCATTGCAGTTACAGGGATCAGTATCTTGTTCATCAGAGATGTTGTCAAAAGACTCTTTCAAGAACATGTACCTATCAAGTTGTCATATAACCCGTCCATTACGATAAGACATTCTCTGTGACTGTATATCAACTGCAACATGCTGTGCAGCTTCTGAATCAGACTTTGGGTCATCATCTGCACTAGTATCGATAATCCTCCCACTATGGTTATGCAGTGAAATGTTGTCTACTTGTGATGTATTTTCTTGTACTTTGGGTATTGAAGAAGCTTGTGTCGATATTTCTTTTCTAAGTTCTTCTAAAACAACTCTACTCCTGGGCTTGTGATTCATCTTATAGTCTTCCTCTAAGTATCGGGTATTGGTGCAAACAATGACCTTCTGATCCTTAAGACTATAGAATAAACCACCTTTGGTTCCTCTTGGATATCTTACAAACAAGTACACTTTTATTTTTTATTCCAGTTTATCTGTGTTCCCCTTCAACACATGTGCTGGACTACCTCAAATCCGAACATGCTTTAGACTAGGTTTGCGCCCAGTCCATAGTTTTGTGGATGTAAAGGTACAGACTTAGATTGAACCATGTTTAAAATATACGTTGTCATTTCTAGTACATATCCCCCAAAAGAATCAGGTAAATATGAAGAACTCATCATAGATCATACCATCTCCCTAAGAGTCTTATTCCTTCTTTCAGCTACACCATTCTGTTATGGCATTCCAGGTGCAGACAACTGGAATGTTATTCTCATCTCTGATAAGCAATTCTTAAACTCTCCTAAGAGGTATTCGCCACCACGATCCGATTGTAATACCTTAATATATTTACCCAGATGTATCTCCGTTTCTGTCATATACTCCTTGACTTTCTCAAAGCATTCAGACTTAAGATGCATCAGATAAATATATTCATATCTTGAGTAATCATTAATGAAAGTGACAAAGTACTCAAAACCTCCTCTAGCTCGGATAGTCATAGGTCCACACAAATCTGAATGAACTAATTCCAATGGTTCTTTGGCTCTATATCCCTTATTTGTAAAGGGATTTTTTGTCATTTTACCCTCTAAGCAGGATTCACAGGCTGAAAGTGTCTCGACTTTCAGTGAACCTAATGGTCCATTTTGAACCAGTCTTTAAATTCTTCTTAGATTAATATAACCAAGTCTTAAGTGTCAAAGATATGTTTGGATTATTTTAGACGATTCTTTTCTCTTAGATGATAAACTAGTTGTGTTATTCATTTCACTTAATTACAATATGAGAGAGACATGATTAATAATATAAAGATTGTCAACCAATGGATCAGAACAAATAAAATATTTGTTATGCCTAATAACCACAGTCATTGAAATAAACAAAATATTCAAAACCTACTACAGTAGAAACTGAAACAAGGCTTCTTCTAATACTGGGTACATAAATACAATCTTTTAAAATTAAAGTCCTATTGCTATCAAAAGATAACTCTAAATCTCTCACTGCAATTATTGATGTTCACATTGTTACCCATGTGACGATAAATCTCCCCATCACTTAGTTGCTTGGTTTGTTGGAACCCTTGCAAAGTATTGCAAACATGATTAGTGGCTCATGTACCTACAAACCATGAGTTTGCAGATAATACCATTAAATATGATTCAACTACTAGTGAACGAAGTTTACCTTTACGGTTGTTAATCTTGGTCAGATAGACTGGACAATGCTTCTTCCAATGTCCCGATTGCTTGCAGTGAAAACATTTGCCCTTGGATTTTTTTTACTACTCCTTGTACTTGCGGTTTTTGAACCTTTTTCTACTTCTTCTCGTCTTTCGACTTAGGAACTGAACTCTTCAACAACATAAGCACAAGCTATTGGATTAATGAGACCTTTAACAGGCTAGAGTTCCTTAAGCAATTCTGTCATAGAATATGATGTGAATTTATATTGTAATTCAGGCGAAATTGTGTAAAAGACTCCGACAAAGAATGGAGCACAATATCAACCTGTCTCGGCTCCCAGAATCTCTAGTTCATTTAGATGACTCGTCATCTTCAGAACATGATCCCGAATTGTTATTCCTTCAGCCATATTTGTGTTCATCAATTCCCTCACAGCAACTTGCCTGGCAGTACAATTTTGATCTCCAAATATTTCTTTAGGCTCATCATCATGTCTTAAGCAATGGACATTTCTTGATGCTGATGTTGCAATACACTTGACATGGAAGCCATGATGTAACACCACACCATCTTATCAGCTTTCTTCTACTTCTGGTAAGCCTAGGCTTCCTCTTTGGTTGCCTCATTACCAGGTTGCTCAAGATATATTTCGGTGGGCACAAATTTGTACTCTTCAGCAGTTAACACTATGTCCAAATTATATTTTCAATCAATATAATTAGGGCAAGTAAGTTTGTACTTTTTGAGAATAACAGACAAAGGGTTGAACGAGGAACCTCCAATTTTAAATCCTTAGAATCACATAATTTAACATAAATTATAATGGGCAAAATAATTTCTTTAAATTCAAAATTTTAAGTGGTATCCTCAACCAATAAATATAAGAACTCGCCAACAGCTTAGTATACTTTTGATCAGAATACCTCGATGGGAGGGTCACATTAATCATTATTTATTTAGACAGGATAAATTCTAATAATTCCATCAAATAGACAATTAACCATGCTAAATAGCTGACATTACCTTGGTTCTATAAGCAACTATAGTGACTAAGATGGTGAGAATGTTGGCCCAAAGGCCCATCACTCTAGTTTTGATGATGATTAACTCATGTAGTTATAGTACTAATGATCTTGTGTTTATATAGTTTCAGTTATTGATCAAGATCTTAGTAGGTGCTTAGCTTCAACAAAAGAGTTTTGGAGCTAACACATGTAAATTCAAGAGCTCGCGCGTCAAGATCGCATCTAGCACTCGGATGGAGTAAAAGTCATTGGATCATGTTTGGATCGAGTCGGCTTGGAGAAGGAGTTATGCAAGAAGACTTCGGTTTGTTTAGTTTTAGTTTGTGTTTAGATCTTGTGTAAGATAGACTAGTATTGATATACTCAAGTTCACACACACACACACACACAAGTTCAATACGTTTGGTTTTTGGTTTAATAAGTTTTGAATTTCAAGTACACATAAATCGGGTTTTCTCGGTCGACTGGGCGGCCGACCATTCTGCTAATCTGTTCGACACCCTTTTAGATTTCTTATCATAACTTTATAATCTTATATTCAATTAATATGATTTAAATTGAATTTCAAAGATATCTTTCAGAGCTACATTTCTTATTCAATAATTATTTTCTGATTCAAATATTAAAGATGTCAAATATTGGGTTGAAGTCTATTCTTGTTCTGAAAATAGTTTACAGTTTTTGATTTGACACCTTTCAGTATTTTATTGATAACTTTTTACTACAAAATGATATTGATTTACTTTAACTTGCATTAGAAAGCAGACTTAAATATTTACAAATTATATTTATTTTATATTCTGAAGTTTTAGGCCTGAAAACTATGCTTAAAGTTGACCAATAGACAGCCAGATTGGCAGTAACAGCAAGCTCCTTTAAAAACTATTATAAAACATGTTTCTTTTAAAATGAGGAAAGTTGAAATTTTAAGGTCAATATCTTCCTCTTTACACCTGGTAAAACTATTCTAAAGTATTTTTATAAAACCTATATAAAAAGTCATTGGGATTGAATATTTCACAACAACAAATTCTATTGAAAATCTAATTTTTGCTTTCAAAGAGAAAAAGTTTCAAGTTTGCTTTTGTACTCTTATTTTCAAAGTTTTATTTAAGTTTTTCTGTTCTTAAAATCTCTCTTTCTGATTTTCACTCTCACTTACATTCTTGAGCTTCAAGTTTACATTTTACTCTATAGAATTTTTATAAGAGAGTCCCAAAGAGAGTGTTTGTGATCTCTTGATCAACAAGATTTCTAAGAGCCTTTCTTCTCATCCTTTCAAGAGTTTTGCTACAAGTTTTAAAAGAGTTTTTATGCCAAAAAGATTTATCTTTTTTTTGTTTTAAAGTGTTAAATAAATCAAAGAGAGTCTTTGGGAAATTGATTTTGATCTTGATTTCAATATCTATTAGGTGTTTTTCTCAAGTATTTTTCTTTGTTGTTTTCATTTTCAAATATTTTATTTTCTCACACTTGAGCTATTATATCTAATCTTATCTATAGGATCTAATTTTGTGAGGAATATTGTTTGTGGTCTATTGTGATCACCAAGAGTTGTTTGTGGTCTATTGTGATCACTAAGTTTGTAATCTTTTTTTTGCTTTGAGTTTGTGTTCATCCCTCTAATGTAGAGGTGATTGTGATTTGTCTTTGTGTCTGTCCCTCTTTGTGTAGAGGTGATTCAGTTTTGGCTTAGTACCTATCTCTCTAGTGTAGAGGTGATTGTGGTTTGGCTTTGTGCCTATCCCTCTTTGTGTAGAGGTGATTCAGTTTTGGCTTAGTGCCTATCCCTCTCATGTAGAGGTGATTGTGTTGGAGTTTTGGCTTTGTGCCTATCCCTCTTGTGTAGAGGTGATTGTTTTAGAGTTTTGGCTTTGTGCCTATCCCTCTTGTGTAGAGGTGATTGTGATTTGATTTTGTGCCTTATCCCTCTTGTGCAGAGCTGGTTGTATTTGAGAGTGGAATAGTGTACTCCAAGTATAAAGTTGTAATTCCTCGATGGAGGTTCCCTTTGTGGGAGGTCATGTGTGGACGTAATGGAAATCCTTCTGGGTGAAGGCAGGGACGTATAGCAGTGGCTCGAACCTCGAAATATATCTTGGTGTCTGCGTTTGATTTACTATCTCTAAACTCTATCTCTATTATATTTTGTATTACTTTATATTGTTCATATCACATACATGCTTGGTATTGTTTGTGTGTTGTCCATACTTATGTTGAACCAAGAGAGCTTCATATAGCACCTCAACTCTTAATTTAGAGGAATCTCGAGAAGATAGTCCAGAGCCCTGTTTTCCATTATGTTTGCAAAGGGGAAAAACTTACAAAAAGAGTTTGAGGAGCTAAATTACAAGTATTCTTAAAAAGATTACAAGTAGATCCCCTCAGAGATTCTGGAGAAGTGTGCCGATAGGAGTCTGGTCAGCGCGCGACCACTTTGTCCCTTTGACGATGCGAGCGATGAGATTCCCTTCTCGCCTGGTTCCGGGAATCAGAGAATAGAGGATTGGTAGAACCCTCTTGCTGCTTCTCAAAATCGCCTTCGATAAGGAATTCCTTCTCGCCTGGTTCCGGAGATTCCTTGAGAAGAAGGACGATGTTAGGGTATCAACACCCTGAATAGAGAAAGCAATTCTCTAAAAGGTCTCTGAATTCGAGAACGCACGGTGCGTTATGAAGAAGCCTCAGTCGAAGAAGCTAATTGATCGATTCTTGCGATCAGAAGGCAATTGATGGCTCCTTCCTCTGCAATCCGATGCCTCTCCCTTGTGCCCCTGACGGGCTATTTATAGGGAAAGTAAGGGTATAATCGTCCCCTTTGAAGATATAGAAACAGATTGAACCGAATCTGTTTGAATCTGGAAAGTAGCCTTGCTGCGAGGCTATAATAGCTTCCGCGGAGCTAGAAAATGGCAAATCGGTTGATCTTTCCGATATGTTATGATCCTTTCCATATCGTTGATTGATTCTCCTTGATCCACTTACTCGTTTCAAGAGAGTCAAGAGATTGTGGCAATCACCTGCCATATTTGAATCCTGATTGGATTTGATTAGATTGAATCCGATCTCATCAGGAGATTTGATTGGTCAAAGGTTGACCATAGCAGGCTGATGGCGGAGCTGCCCGCTTTGAGGCTCATAGCGGAGCTAGAGGCAATTCCTGGCGAAGTCCGAAAAGAGGGTCTTCGGCGAAGTCCGAAAAGAGGGTTTTCGGCGAAGCTATCAGTTAGCTTCCTGGCGGTGCTCTGGATGATGTTAGCCTCTCAAGCGAGGCTATCTCCTTGGGCTAATGTAATGCTAAATGCTAGCATTTTAGACCTGCTGAGGTCTGTTAGAAACAATCCGGGTTCACTGTTCTGCTTGCTGGATCAGTGGAGTCCATCGCTTCCTTGTCCCTTGGAGGTGGGTGAAAACTGGTCTTCAGCTCGTCTGTCCCTTGTCTTTTGTAAATGTCAACAAGTTTAGACATCGTTCGGACCAATGAGAATCTTGTCTTTTTTAAGTGTCAACAAGACCCCCTTCAAAGTTTTCGAAAGTCTGCAATAGCCCAGATTTCGAAATACTTTGAACTGCTGTGATGGTGGTGTGGAGTATGAACATCGCCATGATGGTTGAGTTCAGCTTCGCCTTCAATCCTGCTTTGGGATGTAGATTCGCCGAGGAATCATGTAGACTCGCGTCTGGGTAGCTTCGCGGCTAGGTAAGTTCGCTCTGGAACATCTGTCGCTTTCCCGAGGCCAACTGCCGTGGGCCAGTTACGAGGAGGATTACTCCTTTCTTCATGCTGATCGAGGGAGATATTCTCCGATTTGCACGTTTCCAAGGGAGGATATTCCCTTTCTTCTAGGCGCAATAAGTGCCTTTTATGAGGGAGACGTTCTCTTCCCTTGTACGGTTCCAATGGAAACCGTTCCTGTTATCAAGGCGCAGTAAATGCCTTGAATGCGCTCGTGCTTCCACGCTTGAGGTGATCGCACTCAGGCCATGGGGCCTATAAATAGGACACTTGAGGTCCTCTGAAGAGAAGTGCCTTGCCTTTCTTCTCTTCTCTTGGTTGTGAGAGATACTCAGATCTCTGAATTAGTAGGAAAACCCACTCTGGTTGTCTAACCGGCCAAGGACCAGTAAGTCTTGATCATTCAAAGACTTCACTGCTTTTAGGGAACTCATCTCCCTTGATTTAGCTTTGGCAGCTCGCTTCAGGGATTAGCTTCCCTTGTTCTTCATCTTGCAATTGGCTGCTGCAGAGAAGGATCTCATCATAGTTTTCTGTGAAGCTATCATCTTGGCTTGATCAGTGAAAGATCGTTGCTTGTTAAGTCCGCTGCACAGGCAGGACTTGGGACTTGGCTTCTTCAATAGTTGAGCCAGTCTTGCCATATTGGTGAGGTTGAGACTGTTCTTCACAAGATCAGTCTGACTTTGCCGTATAGGCGAGGCTAGGACTTGGCGTTTGCTGAGCCAGCCCATGGTTGCTGTGCAGGTGGAACTTGTCCTCTGCTGAAGTCGGATTGCTTTGCCGCTGAAGAATCTGACTTAATGTTTTTGCAGCTCTTTCTGTGCTTAACTGCTAACTTGCTTCAATTTGCCTTGCAGCGAGCTATGCTTGCCAGTCTGGTGACTTGATGGAAGAAGCCATAAAATTGCCTTATGCTTCCCCGGTTGAAGCTTTACTTTTAAGCAGGAGGAACAATTCGGGGCAGCGGGTGCGCGTCCCAGAGGCTGTTGGCAGCCTCTTATCCGAGATGATTCGATCTGAGGTGAGGCTGGTTGCCGACTTTCAACTTTGGTGGCCTTCGTCGGGGACGATCCACTTCAGGGGAGTGGGCCTCACACCCGTCAGATTACTAGCATCAAAACTAGTTCCCATTATAGGTGATCTGACGTGTTGGCGGCGATAAGCTTTTATTGCCAGGCTTCAAAAAAAATGGCCTGATAAGACCCGCCATTTTGTGGAGAAAAATGACCGTGTCCCGGTGGCAGAACTGGTTACAGCCTTGTGCAGGAGGAAGGCCTTTCGTGTCCAGTTGATCTGGTCTGGAAGCAGATAAAACCGCTTTTATGCCTTTTATGCAAATGGCCTTGCTAGGCAACTTGGTGTGTTGTATGAAACACAACTTTGATGTAATATCAAATGTATCTTTGCTTTTAGATCAATGAAAGTTCTTTGTCTGATCATTTGATTTTTGCTTGCTTCACTGAGAGTTTGGCCATTGCTGGGCTAAACTGCGCACGGGCATAGCCCTTCCTTTGAATGATCTTTGCGAGGCTGTCACGTCAGCGCCTCTTTAGAGGGCTAATTCAAACCTTTCGGTTAAGTCCTTGAAGGATTGCGCGAAGTCCGCACTTTGCTCTTGTGCGGAGTTAACCCCTTAGTGGGATTGAACCGTCGCTTTTGGGAAAGCGCCTCAGGCGCTTCGGGCACTGTTTCGAATTAATTCGAAACGGCGGCATGTGCCCTTTTTCGAGGCCTTGATTTAGGCGCTGATTGGCCTATAAAAGCCCGATCGGGCTGAGAGAAAATCATCATTTCTCTTTGAATTTTCCAGAGTACTTGACTCTTCTTTTCTTCCTTTTTCAAGAGTTCAAAAACTCCTGTAATTCTTCAATGGCGCCCAAGAGACGAGCGGGAAAGGAAGCAGCGACTTCTGCAGCGGAGGGCCCTCCTCCGTTCATTGAGCGACCGATCGCTGGTAAGAGACTCTCTAATCTGATTAGAGAGTGGTCTTCATCCTTTGGAGTCGATACTCGGCTATTAGGACGATCGAATATGATCTGTCCTTATCAGGGAACTCGTTTCCCTTAACTTCCCTATTTTGCTTGCACCAGGGAAGTAAGAACTGAACAGTTCTTCTCTTGGGCTTCCATAGGAAGCCATTGCTTGGGCAATCTTCATCCTGTTGAGGAACAGGATATGGGTCGTGTGCCTTCAGTTGTGGCCACGAAGGGTGACTGTTATCCATAACGTCCTTTTGATGACGCCAGCCCTTAGGGCTATGCCACTTCTTGCAAAGATGCAGTCTTATCTGTGAAGCGAAGCTTTTTATCAAAGCTATTATCCCGCTGTCCCTGCTTACTGGGCGAGGCTATGCCTTAGCGAATTTTTGTGTCTTCGCGTCGATTTGATTGGTGAACTAATCATAGTTCATTTTCTTTTTGTTTTTGCAGTGCATCACGCCTCCGGCCTTCAGAACAGTCTTTTTGGCGTAACCAGTCGAGCAGGGAGCATCAGCTTGCAGTTCATCGGGCAGGCTTCCTTATTCAGTGAGCCGAGCCCCCTTGTACGGGATACGCTCATTCAGAGTGGTGGCCCGCAGGCCATGCGGAGCATTTTGACTACGGCTCCGTTTGAAGATATCGACCGTCAGGCTTACAAAAAGCCTGATTTCATGTTCGGGGATGCTGCACCTGATCCCGATCGCCAGCTACAGGCCGGTGAAGGCCAGTGGATCTTCCAGTTGGACGGCGAGAGATTCTATCTCCCGTCTACTAAGCGGCATTTCGCTTTGTCTACCTTCGCGAGCGTGACTCAGGCTCGGAAGATGGCGTGGGGCGTGAGCCTAAATGCCGAATCTGTAAGTGTCGGGAGGTTGACATTCCAGACCGGCTATTCGAGGGCGGGCTATCCTCGTAGCATAATAGGGCTATACCCTGGGAAGGTGGCGAGGGACCTTCCAGTAGGAGAGAATCCAGCTGCGGCGCCGACCTTTGGCACTCAGTTCTGCGAAGTTGACGGGAACTATCCCGCCACGGACTTCAGGGCTCCTGGTTGGGTCCACCCTCCTAGGTCATGGTGGGCGGAGTTGACCAATTATATCCTCAATCATTTTGAGGGGGAATTAGAGAGGTTGAACCTCTATGAGGCCGTCAGGGCGACCTGCTACGGCATTGAGATGAAGGTGGCGTGCTTCTACGCCATTCTTGAGTTGTACTGCCCAGCCTCGGGGACTTTCTTCACCCCGGTTGGTGAATTGGGCATGGCCCTGCATGAGATGCGAGAGATCTCTGCTTTGCCCTTCGGGTCTCTTCCATATGAAGAGTATTTTCCGTGTGAGGCGGAGCTGGCCCTCTTGGAGAAGCAAGAGCCTGCTTTGCTTGAGACATATCGGGAATTGGTGTGCCATTTGCACATTTGCTCCAGCATCCACACCGGTGGCAAAGGTAGCTCGAAGAGCTTGAAGAGCTGGGGGAACTACTTGTTCCCGGACATGACTAGTGTGCCCGAGGCAGCTCATTGCGGAGTTGCTGAAGAAGACATCTTGGCGAGGATGGAGGTGCGTGCTGAAAAGGACATCGTCGTGACAGAAGATGATGGTCCTTTCGAGAAGGGTGATGTTCTTCGGAGCTTTCACCATCAGGCCCGTCGGCCTATGTCTCGCAAGGCGTTGCTGGCTGGCTTCTTAACCATCTGGTTAAAGAAGTGTGTCGTGCCTTCTTCTTCGGGTGACATTGTTCACCCGAATGTGCTGCTGCCTGCCGTTCGCTTGGTCCATGGCCACCGTCTGGGTCTTCTCCCGGCCATGGTGTGTTGTATTCAGAGGGGCCTTCGTGTACTGACGGAGGCTTTCTGCAGGCCAATGGCGTCAAGGCGAGGGAAGGGTGCCGTCTTGCCTCGTGACGGGCCCAATCCTAGGGTAGGTTTACCGTACACCTACTTGATGGCGTGGTTCGCCTTGCACTGCCCCAGT
This sequence comes from Agave tequilana, assembly GCA_038442645.1. Classification (NCBI taxonomy): domain Eukaryota; kingdom Viridiplantae; phylum Streptophyta; class Magnoliopsida; order Asparagales; family Asparagaceae; genus Agave; species Agave tequilana. Next base: position 245,662 of record JAVJIF010001108.1, on the reverse strand, counting down.
TTGATTGGAGCTGGGGAAGACCCACCTCAGGGTGTTCAAACGGCGCTTCTCCGTCGTTTTGAAGGCTGTCTGTGGCAGAAAACTTATGTGGCCGAGGCCCGTAAGTTAGTGCGTCGCTATGACGCTTATAGCCTATTCCGTTGCTTTCCTCGCCTGCGGGGTGCAGGATACAACGAGGAATTCCATGACGTGGAATCAGGTCGGTCCCCCATGAGTCGGGGTGTTTTCGAGTGGCTGGTCTGTATCCGGCCCTCGCATCTGCTGTACCGGAGTGGGGATACCTGCTACATGGAGCCCTACATTCCGAGCCGGTTCGCCCGCCAATTTGGGTATGACCAGTTGTATGTGGGCAACCCGAATCCGGACCTGGCTTTCATGGGGAGCCTCATTGATGGGGCTCGTGCTTGGCGGTTCTTTACCGCGGATGGCACTGGAGCGTGGCTACGCACGCCGTTGAGGGATCCCGGCCTATGGACGACCCTGTGTTTCTGCCAATGGTATGCAGCTTCGAATTCCACGCCTCCTGGATTCAAAGCCAATAGTTCAGGTGTGAAGTTGATTTCTCATCGGCTGAGGCAGAAGGCTTCTGATAAGATGGAGGGCAAGCGAGTCCGTGTTCCTGGCATAGAGGAGTTCATCGCTGTGGATGATAGCGAGGCTTCTGATGCAGAGAGCCCTCGCTTCGAGGCAGAGACAAGACCCGATGCCCCCGAAGCAGGTGCTCGTGAAGCCGGATCTGGTGTAGTGGGGACAACTCCCCCACAGCATGTGGAAGAAGTGGAGGAAGGGGACTCTGAGGTCCACTTCAAAAGGAAGCGTGGGAGTGGATCCCGTAGGAAGTTGTCGGCGAAGAAGCCCCGTCGCCAGACTCCTACCATTGTGGTGGAGGGTGAGCCCTCTGCTGCGCCTCCTTCTGCTGCTCCATTAGTGGCTGAGCCGTCGGTTGCTGAACCGACTACTGGTAAGATTGGTCCCATCTAATATGCCTTCAGCACGCTTTACATGACTCATCATTCGCTCTTTGTTGCAGGAGCTGAGGCAATTGGAGAGCAAGGGGAGCACTACGATCCCCTGTTCACTTATGGAAGTGCAGCTGGTTCCTTTGCTCGCTCGGAGGAGTCCGGAGGTGATGCGGCCGATATTGGCCCTTCGGGCGCTGGGACTTCTAAAGGAAGTCCTATGGCATCCAGCTCTGCCGGGTGGTCTGCGGAGGAATCGGCGAGTGGGCCGGCTATCCGCGTTGAGTCTGGTAAGAACTTTCCGATGGGACCCTTGGATTCTGATGCGGCTGACGAGGTGACATCGGCCTTCGGTAAGACTAAGGTCTCTTGGTCCTCGCCTATTTGTTGCGTCTCCTTTTTGACCTTGGTTTTGTTGCAGGCATTCGTCCCCAAGGTGCATCAGCTTCGAAAGAAGCGGAGGGTTTTCCTGAAGGGTCAAAGGGCGATATGAGCGCTTCGACCGGGGCAGACGCAGCTGTGTTAGACGCGCTGTATGGCGACCTGCCTTTTTATCAGCCCAAATCAGCGGAGGGCCCTGAGGTTGAAGAGGCGGCAGTCCCGAAGGTACCCCCACTTCCAGTCATATCAACGAGTGGGGTGCAGACTGTCTTGCCGAATACGGCATTGAGGGTGATTGTGAGCCCTACCTCCCCGACGCTGGTAGTTGAGCCTGCTGCTCAGGAGGTGGTTGCCAGTCCTACCTCCGCGGTGGCTGGCGTGCCGGTGTCGCTGAGGACTCCGCCGAGGTCACCTTTGGCTTGCCCTGCTGCTGTCGATGTTCCCGCTTCTTCTTCCGCGGTGGTGTCGACTAGGTTGGTAGATTGCTCCGAGGTTGTCTCAAGGATTGATGAAGCTGAGAATGACTTTATCGGTAATCTGGTCGACAGCTTCTATAATAGTTTGGAGCAGACTATCGGTCTAGTCTTGAAGGGCTCGCCTGTGCCATTTTCGAAGCTGAAAATGGTTCTCTCCCGTGGCATCGAGTGTATCCGGGACTTTGAGGGGTACCATCAAGCTACTGCTCTGGAGCTCCTGGTAGATGACCTTGAGAAGGACGTGGAGGAATGGCGCCATTTCCATCGTTCCGACGCAGCGTCTTTGGCTGATGAACGGCTCGCGCGTCTTGTCGCCCAGAAGCGCGAGGCTCAGCTCGCTGCTCAAGAGGCTGTTGAGGCTATCTCCTCTGACTTGAGGTCCTTGGAGGCAGAGGAAGCAGAGGTTGGGAGTGCAATTGATGCTTCCAACAGTGCTCTTCTTGACGCTGAAGATAAGATCAAGAGGGCTGAAGAGATGATCCGAAAGGCAAATCTCCTCTTGTCCAAAGCTACACAGATGCGTCATGAAGAGTCTGCGCGGCTTAAGCAGCTCAGGGCTCGAAGTGAGGAACTGGCGGAGCGGAAGTCATCACAGAGGGCGACTTTGGCGGAGACCGAGGCTCGTCTGGCTCAGGCGGTGGACTTCGATGCGGCGGAGCTAAGATCACAGGCGCTGGCCCAGGCTGAAGATGACAGGAGGACGCGGCTAGCTTCTCTTGGAGATCGGATTCGATCTTATCATGTACGCCTATAGGCTCCTCCATGTATCCCATCCTTCTGAATTAATAGAAAGATTTTTCTTTTGTCGTCTGTTGTTTGTTTGGATAATGAGGCATGGCTGTCTGTTGGTTCAGAGGTCGCAATGACATAACCAATTGAGATGTTGCCAGTCTCGAAGTCAGCCCTTTGCGGGGCTAAAAAGGGGAGATACTTGCCTTTTGTAAATGTCAGCAAGCATCGAGATTGAGACTTAGCTGTCTGCTGGTTCAGAGGTCGCAATGACATAACCAATTGAGACGCCGCTAAGCTCAATGGTAGATGAAACTTGGCGATCTGCCAGTTCAGAGGTCGCAATGACATAACTGGTTAAGACGCCACTAAGCTCAATAATGGATGAAACTTGGCTATCTGCCAGTTCAGAGGTCGCAATGACATAACTGGTTGAGAAGCCACCAAGCTTCAATCAATAGGTGATACTCGTCTTTTGTAGATGTCAACGAGTATCGAGACCTGTCTTTTGTAAATGTCAACAGGACTCGGGATTGAGACTTAGCTGTCTACTGGTTCAGAGGTCGCAATGACATAACCGGTTAAGACGCCACTAAGCTCAATAATAGATGAAACTTGGCTATCTGCCAGTTCAGAGGTCGCAATGACATAACTGGTTGAGAAGCCACCAAGCTTCAATCAATAGGTGATACTCGTCTTTTGTAAATGTCAACGAGTATCGAGACCTGTCTTTTGTAAATGTCAACAGGACTCGGGATTGAGACTTAGCTGTCTACTGGTTCAGAGGTCGCAATGACATAACCGGTTAAGACGCCACTAAGCTCAATAATAGATGAAACTTGGCTATCTGCCAGTTCAGAGGTCGCAATGACATAACTGGTTGAGAAGCCACCAAGCTTCAATCAATAGGTGATACTCGTCTTTTGTAGATGTCAACGAGTATCGAGACCTGTCTTTTGTAAATGTCAACAGGACTCGGGATTGAGACTTAGCTGTCTACTGGTTCAGAGGTCGCAATGACATAACCGGTTAAGACGCCACTAAGCTCAATAACAATGGAGTTTGGGAATAGTCTCGTTTTCACGGGGAGAAACGAGGGAATCACTGTCATAGGTTTAGTGTTAACGTAACAGCGAAATATATGTGGTCCTACCATTCTATGGATGAGAATTGGTAAGTGATTTTGGAGGTCTCATTTTCTTGGAGAGAAACGAGGGGATTGCTGTCATAGGTTTATTGTTAACGTAACAGCGGAATATATGTGGTCCTACCATTCTATGGATGAGAATTGGTAGGTGATTTTGGAGAGGGAATCAAGTGGGAACGGGTCCCTTGGGATTTTAAGCAAACCCCCAGCTATCAACAGGTTTGACATGCTTGGAGAAAGAGAGAGAGGCTCTCTTTGTGCGCATTCCGGACGCGCGGATCTCGATCAGAGGTGTAATGTTAACCTGATCGAGAGCAAGATCCTTGATTAAGGATAATACTTCTTTAAGAATTTGCCATTGATCGGCATCATGAGGAGGTCGCCATCTGCAGTTGTAAGGCGGTATGCTCCGTTTGAATAGACTGTCTCTATCACAAACGGTCCTTCCCATTTAGGCTGAAATTTGCCTTTGGTCTTGTGCGTCATAATCATCGGTCGTCCGACGGCTAAGACTAGGTCTCCTTTGTGGAAGACTCTCTGCTTGACCTTCTTATTGAAGGCTTTTGACATCCGAGCCTGATATAGCTCGATATGTTGCTGAGCTTGCAGCCGCTTCTCGTCCAGGGCTTCGAGCTCTTGAAGACGCAGGCGATCATTGTCTTCTGATGTCATCTTAGTAGTCAAGGCTACCCGTAATGATGGCATCTGGATTTCCAATGGGATGACCGCTTCGCACCCATATACCAGGGAGAAAGGCGTATTGCCTGTCGGTGTCCGAACCGTAGTCCGGTAGGCCCAAAGGCATTCACCGAGCTTTTCGTCCCAATCTCGCTTGTTCGAGGAGACAAACTTCTTGAGCAGCTTGATGATTGTCTTGTTGAATGCCTCTGCCAAGCCGTTGGCAGCAGGATTGTAAGCTGTTGAAGCCATATTCTGAATTCGGTATTTATCGCAGAACCGATAGAATCCTTGGCTTATGAATTGAGGACCATTGTCATGGATGATCCGCCTGGGGACACCAAATCGATGGATGACATGGTGTTTGATGAAGCTAACCAGATTGGAGGTTTTAACTTCGGCCAACGGTGTGGCCTCTGCCCATTTTGAGAAGTAATCGGTTATTGCCAGGATAAACCGATGACCTCTTGCCGAAGAGGGACTGATTGGCCCTGCGACATCGATTCCCCATGCTTCAAATGGCCATGAAGCAACAGTAGGGTGGAGCAACTCCGAAGGTTGGTGTATGAAGTCTGCATGGACCTGGCACGCCTTACACCTTCGTGCGTATTGGGTGGCATCGGCCATCATGGTCGGCCAGTAGTACCCAAGTCTGTGCAGCCTGTCTTTAAGCTTTGGACCTGGCTGGTGAGCTCCGCAAATACCATCATGTGCTTCTTTAAGCACTTCCTGTGCCTCTGAATGAGAGAGACAGCGGAGGAGGACACCGTCATATGAACGACGGTAGAGTGTCTTCAAAGTGGGATCATAGTAGAAACGGAGCGACCTTCGTCTGATGGACGCCGCTTCTTTGGGATCATCTGGAAGCAGACCGTGCAGAGCGTAGTCAATGAGAGGGAAGCGCCAATCCCTCGGCTCAAGATCCACGGAGATATTATGAACCTCTTGGATCCTTAGCATATGCTTAGAGCATACGAGATGCCGGGTTGCGACTGTGAGGTGATACTCGGTGTCGGCCGGTAAGGCTAGCGTCGTCGCTAATGCAGCGAGAGCATCCGCCTTGGTATTTGGGATCGGGACACATGCCCGATGTAGAAGCCTTCGAATAAGCTAGCCAATTCGATGGCTGTATGATAATAAGGCACCAAGTCCTCATGACGGACCTCGTATTCGCCTTTAACCTGATTTATGATCAGCTTTGAATCGCCATAAGCTTCAAGGTAGCGTACCCCCATTCCCTGGGCGAGCTGGAGGCCAATGAGTAGGGCATTGTATTCCGCTACATTATTAGAGCATGATTCTGTCAAGGAGAACGCTCTGGGAAGGATATGATCCTGTGGGGAGATGAACACAACCCCCACTCCGGCAATAATCTTTCCTTTGGGGCCCATCCGCGATGCTCCGTCGAAGAACATCTGCCACACTTCCTCTGCTGAGGTCGCATTAGATTCGAAGACTTCATCAGGGATGTCTTCGTGAAGTTTTGAATGTTCTGGAACTGGATGAGCAGCTAAGAACTCTGCAAGGGCCTGGCCTTTAACTGCCTTCTGAGGAGTAAAGGTCATGTCGTATTGAGACAACAGAAGTGCCCATTTAGCCAACCTTGAATTCAGCGACCCTGGCTTCGTCATGAGAAGTCGTAAAGGGTTCACCCTGGAGATGACATGTATGGTTTGGCCAACCAAATAATGTCGTGTCTTCTGAACAGCGAAGACGAGAGCTAAACACTCTTTCTCAATAGGATTGTACCGAGATTCTGCTCCTATGAGAGTTCTACTCAGATAGTAGATGGCTTGCTCATGGCCATTGTCGTCCTTCTGAGCGAGGAGGGCGCCGAGGGAATAATCCAGGGCTTTTACATAAAGCAGGAATGGTTTTCCTGATGTAGGGGCCACTAAGACAGGAGGTTTTGTAAGATACCTTTTAATGTCTTCATAAGCTTCTTGACAAGCTCGATCCCACATGAAGGCAGTACCCTTCTTCATTAGTCGGGTAAATGGTTGGCAACGGCCCGATAGATTTGCTATGAATCTTCTGATGTAGGCTAATCTGCCTTGCAAGCCTCGGAGCTCTTTGAGATTCCTTGGTGGATGCATGTCCTGGATGGCTTTGACTTTGTCTGGGTCCAAATGGATCCCTTTTAATGTGACAATGAACCCAAGGAATTTGCCACTAGACACTCCCAAGAAGGATTTTGTCGGGTTCATTTTCAGCTGATGAGCCCGCATTATGTCGAACATCGTTCTCAGATCGCGAAGATGTTCATTTTTGCTGCGGCTTTTGACGGCAATGTCGTCAACATAGCACTCCACCGTCTTTCGGAGATGGTCGCGGAAGATCATGCTCATCGCCCGTTGGTAGGTTGCTCCGGCGTTCTTCAGTCCGAAGGGCATTACAGTGTAGCAGTATACCCCCAATGGCGTTCGGAAAGAAGTATGCTTCTCGTCATCAGGATACATCTTGATCTGGTTGTACCCTGAGAAGCCGTCCATGAAAGACATCCTCTCGAACCCGCATGTGTTGTCGATCATGACATCGGTGATCGGCAGTGGGAATTCATCTTTGGGACAGGCCGTATTGAGATCACGGTAGTCGATGCAGATTCGTATTTTCCCATTTTTCTTGAGGACGGGGACTATGTTAGCCACCCAATCTGGATGTTGTTCCTCCCGGATGAAGCCACAAGCAATGAGTTTATGAACTTCGGCTTCAATAGCCTCCATGATGTTTGGGCAGAACCGACGTTGTTGCTGCTTGACTGGCTTAACGTCGGGCTTGATGTTTAGACGGTGCATAGCGACCTGTGGATCAAGTCCAGGCATGTCTTCATAGCTCCAGGCGAAGACATCTATATACTCTTTTACGAGCATTATCAATTCTTCCTTTTCGATAAGTGATAAGCTTTCACTTATGAAAATAGGCTTAGGGTGATCTTGACTGCCTAAGTTGACTTGGATCACCTTGTCTTCGGTAGGTGGCTCGCGCAGCTCAAACCGCTTTTCCCATTGAAAGCTCAGTTGCTGGGCCCATGATTCCTCATTGGCAACCTCTGCGGGTTCCAACTGACTGCTTGAAGTCATGAGGCTTTCGAATATTCCTCCTATGCTGACATCAGAGTCCCATTCGGAGGATGAGGTCGACTGTGATGGAATCGATCCGTCGCCTTTGACCTGAACTGTTGTTGATGACGTGGGTGTAACATACCCTAACCCCCTGCGTGTACTATCATAGTAATTTGCAGGTTTTCCTCTTGGGATGGAGTTACGCATCAAGCCGCGTCTTCCTTTTCCGAAGTTTAGGCCCGCTCCCTGCTTCAGGTTGTAGCCCATCTTTTTCATAATATGGCGCGCTGATGGCGCGTAATGGAAGAACTGTGGAACTTCTGAGTCCGAGCTTGAGTCTGTAGTTGAGAATCTCCCTGGCCGGGCTCTGCCGAAGATTATCGGCGACTGTCCTTGCTTGGACGGAGGGATCACCAGCGTGGCCCCTTCTATAACCTCCACAGATGTAATGGCCGAACTTGGCTCATGTACGGGCATGCGAAGAGAGCCATCCATAATGGATTTAATCGACTCGATGCTCGCAGGATAATCAAAAGAAATATCATCATTAATTATCCATTCGCCTTCCTCATCAGAAGGGATCTTACATCGGGGATCATTAAAGCATGCTACAATTGGCTCGCCAATCAGAATGGCCGGCATGCCCGTTTCAGATTCCGAATCTGCCTCATTGCCACTTTCATCATCGTCTGGCAATGGTTCTCCCGGCGTTCCACTAGCCTCTTGATATAGGAGGGCATCAGTGAAGTAGTTTTCCACCCCCTTAAAGGGTTGCTTTTCAGCGAAGACAGTTCGTACTGTCGCATCATCCTCAACATACTTGAAGCACTGATGGAGAGTGGACGGAACGATCCAGTTGGCATGGATCCAAGGTCGTCCTAGTAGCAGGTTGTATGATGTGTCAGCATCAATGACATAGCACGTCACCTCTGACTTCAGGCTACCGATTCTGCAGCGGAGCCGAATCTTTCCAAGCGGATGGCTGCTCCCGGCGTTGAAACCATATATTGTAGTGGTGGTTGCAGACAACCTGTACAGTGGTATGCCGAGGAAGTAGAGGAGCCTTTTGGGGATGATGCTGAGAGCAGACCCCGGATCGACTTGTACTCTTTCAATGCAGGTTGAACCGATATATCCGGTATAGTACAGAGGTCGGTCATGCTTGTTGTCTTTGAGAAGCATATCTTCCGCCGTGAAGGTAATGGCAGGTACCTTTGACTGCGCGTGATGGCACTCTGAGCAGGGAGGCTGCATCTCATCACCAGGGATCTCAGGCATGCATGTCAGAAAGGACTCTGAGTTGGCTAGCGCATCTCTGAGTGCCTCTCTCGTCTCTTTAGAGAGACGAAGAAGCTCGTGTATTGTGATACGAGCCGGGATATTGGCTAAGTGGGCCAATATATCAAAGCGAAAGGGCGTGGCTAACCCTTGGCCTGGCGGTTTCTTCAACACATGGTCGAATCGCACCTCCTTAGGCTTCTCCTTCCCTTTGGTCAGGACTGGAGTGGATGCCGGCATTGGTACTGACGTCGTTTGCCGTTGTATCTCGTCAGTAGATTTGTCATATTGCCTTTGATATGACTTTCCAGACCGGGTGCCCGTCTGTTGAGGCGCATCTGCCCGCGCTGTACAGGCATGCTTTTCTTCTTCAGAATCGCTGAGGGAAGCCGAAGTAAGATTACCATCGTCTGGCAGGACAGAGATGACATTGCAGGACTTGCCCTTTCTGCTGGAGTCGTTCGACGTCTGCTGTACGTCTTGGACGAGGTCAGGGTGTATCCACATAACTTCCCCTGTCTCCAATGTCAAAGGGACGAGACCCTTGTTGTATTGAGTCATGGCTGGAGGATGCTTGACTTCTAGCCGTGGCATCGGGGCTGGATAGGTCCCGTCAGGAACCATGACCTTCTGGGTAGTGCCGAACTCAAGAGTCACCATATTGGCAGTGACTTTCTTCTGTTCCGTCTTCAGTGTGAGGACTCCGGCGTCGACCAAGGCTTGAATTCTATCCTTAAGAACATAGCACTTGTCGGTAGGATGGTGGATCATCCTGTGGTAGAGGCAGTATTTAGGGTCATTTGTGCGCCCTATCTCATTAGGTCGCCGAGCATCTGGCAGCTTCATCTTATTCCCTTTATGGAGCAGATGGAATATCGTGACCACCTGGTCATCTCTGAAGGAGTACTGCTTCGGAGGAAACTTGGGCTCTTGGCTGTTGACGCCGCTCTTCTTGGCCTTTGACTGCATGTCCCCGGTCAGTTCGACGGACATAATTTCCTTCCCTTTAGCTTGGGAAGACTGCGGGAGATCGCTACGCCCTTTGTTGTTCGTGCCCCATTTGCTTCTAGGGGCGGATGGCTCGAACTTCTTAGCCGATTTCTCGGCTATCTCAGCTTGTTCGACCAATTCCTTCCAAGTATGGGCCTTGACAGCCCCCATGCGAACTTCTACTTGATCCGAGAAGTTATGTCTGCATGTTTGTAAAAGCATGGGTAAAGGCATCCCTGCTGGGCACATCAGAGATAGATTTCTGAACCGCTCAATGTATTCACGGACAGATTCGCCTTTCCTCTGCACAGTGGAAAGGAGCTTATCCATGGTCACTTCGGTATCGTCCTCATAGAAGCGAGAGAGGAACCGGGTTTCCAGGTCGACCCAGGAATTGATAGAGCCCTGAGGAAGGCTTCGGAACCAATCGAATGCTACTCCTTTCAGGGTGCCGATGAACAACCTAGCCATGATGGCGTCGTTGTTTAGAACATTACCGGTCTGAGACCGGAAATAGTAGATGTGCTGATTGGGCGAGCTCTTACCATCATACGTGTGCAACGTTGGTGGTTTGAACTTTGGCGGATATGACACCGAATCCCATTCCAGTGGGTAAGGACGGACTACCCCCACTTTCTTCAATTCATCCTTTTGAGCCAGGGATGAAATTTGAGCTTGAAGGCCTTTAAGGACTTCGGCATCCAGGGAAGAGCCTCCCTTAGATTTCTCCGTCTTGGGCGGATCATTGCTGAGATGCCCCTCCTCGTCATGATTACTTCCGGTATCATCATTCCGGTTGCTGAGGAGCTGAGCGAGCATCTGTTGAATATTGTCCAGGGCCTCTTGCTGAGTTCTAGAGGTCTGCTCCTGAGCCTCCAAACGCCGACGAAGGTCGTCATTGGCGTTATCGGCCATATTAACCGATGCTTTGTCCGTTCGCACGGAACTGACTGTTGCTGAAGAAGCATACCCGCTGTCTCCATCTTCTCCGTCAGACGATTGGGGTGATCGTCCGGATTGTGGCGGGATCAGGGCCCTTGAGGAAGAAGGCTGTTCATAATTATAGGGTATCGCTACCCTGGATCTGGTGTTTCGGAAAACACCTTCTTCATGCACCAAGACTTCAGCTAAGCCTGGGCAGTAGTCCGGATCTGGGGAGCCGAAAGGGGTGTCGTCAGAGGCTTGACTTCTTCCGCGCGGCTCTCGCCCCCTTCCGGTCATGTTGACGGATGCAGAGGCTGGATCCGGTGGCCCGCTCCTTTTGGGATGCCTCATCGGGATGCGCGCAGACAGTCGATCAAAGACTGATCGCCGATATGGAGAGGTGGCAAGGGTCGGTCGTAACCGACACTGCATAGAATGGACCATCACGAACTGGCATCCACTTCGTCGACAACAGGAGGAAGTAATCTGGAAATGCTTTAATCTCCGCTTGTCCGCCAAGAATCCTCGCAGGTCGGCCCTGTAGGGGCCTGAATAATCTGGTATATGGGACAACGCATCGTTCCCCTTAGTCCTGCGGAAAGGATTAGCACCGAATAGTGCTTTGGTTCTAGCCTCGCGGCTGTAAACCCGATGAGTACGCCGAGGTACAATAGCCTTGCTTGTGAGGACAAGGCTAGCGGTAGGCATTGCTGCACTAGGAGACGGTATGATTGCCGTCTTGACTTTATGGTTGGCAGCATTGTTGGTACAGGCGGGCATCTTGCCTTTTTCTTCATAAGAGGGGCGCGACTTTGGCGAGGCTACGCTTGAAGCTTCAGCAGAGGACTTCTGTTTAGGCTTCCATATCCGCTTTGACAGAGGATGTATAGGTTCGCAAGGAACCTGAATAGCCACAAGCGGGGCTGTGGGGTGTTGGCGAAATTCTGCCTCTGGTTTCTGGTCTGAAACCTTGGCCATGAAGACCTTCTTGTGCTTCCGTGCTCGAAGCATCAAGCCACCCCCAGAGAGGACTTCTTCAAATCTTCTTTGATCAATTTGGATAACCAGGTTCTCAAAAGTGCAGGATCTGGGCTGCGGACATGTTTCCTTGTTGCGCCAGAGGACCGCGGCAGGTTTGTAGAGAACCTTTTCCGTCTCCGCAGAGACTTTGCTTGAAGATTTAGCCAGAGAAGATCTGGCTGCACCGGCTTTTCTGAATTCAGAGATAGACCCGAAGGTCTGTTCGTCGCATTGCAACACTTGATTCTCAGCAGAGGAGAATACATTCCCCAGCGGAGTCGCCATCTTGTTTTCCATTATGTTTGCAAAGGGGAAAAACTTACAAAAAAGAGTTTGAGGAGCTAAATTACAAGTATTCTTAAAAAGATTACAAGTAGATCCCCTCAGAGATTCTGGAGAAGTGTGCCGATAGGAGTCTGGTCAGCGCGCGACCACTTTGTCCCTTTGACGATGCGAGCGATGAGATTCCCTTCTCGCCTGGTTCCGGGAATCAGAAAATAGAGGATTGGTAGAACCCTCTTGCTGCTTCTCAAAATCGCCTTCGATAAGGAATTCCTTCTCGCCTGGTTCCGGAGATTCCTTGAGAAGAAGGACGATGTTAGGGTATCAACACCCTGAATAGAGAAAGCAATTCTCTAAAAGGTCTCTGAATTCGAGAACGCACGGTGCGTTATGAAGAAGCCTCAGTCGAAGAAGCTAATTGATCGATTCTTGCGATCAGAAGGCAATTGATGGCTCCTTCCTCTGCAATCCGATGCCTCTCCCTTGTGCCCCTGACGGGCTATTTATAGGGAAAGTAAGGGTATAATCGTCCCCTTTGAAGATATAGAAACAGATTGAACCGAATCTGTTTGAATCTGGAAAGTAGCCTTGCTGCGAGGCTATAATAGCTTCCGCGGAGCTAGAAAATGGCAAATCGGTTGATCTTTCCGATATGTTATGATCCTTTCCATATCGTTGATTGATTCTCCTTGATCCACTTACTCGTTTCAAGAGAGTCAAGAGATTGTGGCAATCACCTGCCATATTTGAATCCTGATTGGATTTGATTAGATTGAATCCGATCTCATCAGGAGATTTGATTGGTCAAAGGTTGACCATAGCAGGCTGATGGCGGAGCTGCCCGCTTTGAGGCTCATAGCGGAGCTAGAGGCAATTCCTGGCGAAGTCCGAAAAGAGGGTCTTCGGCGAAGTCCGAAAAGAGGGTTTTCGGCGAAGCTATCAGTTAGCTTCCTGGCGGTGCTCTGGATGATGTTAGCCTCTCAAGCGAGGCTATCTCCTTGGGCTAATGTAATGCTAAATGCTAGCATTTTAGACCTGCTGAGGTCTGTTAGAAACAATCCGGGTTCACTGTTCTGCTTGCTGGATCAGTGGAGTCCATCGCTTCCTTGTCCCTTGGAGGTGGGTGAAAACTGGTCTTCAGCTCGTCTGTCCCTTGTCTTTTGTAAATGTCAACAAGTTTAGACATCGTTCGGACCAATGAGAATCTTGTCTTTTTTAAGTGTCAACAAGCCCTTCACTGAGAATTTGGCTACACTCTTTGTTACATATAGTGTGTTGCTATTAAGTTTTAATTCCGCATCATTTGTCATTAGATTAGCTAGTATACTTATTCACCTCCCCTCTAGGTGTATTTCAATTGGTATCAGAGCCTACGCTCCTGATATTAGGTTTACCACCTAGGAGTGAGAACTTGGATTGTTAACTAGTATTGCATTTGCACACATATAGTCTATACACTTATGGATCACCTTGCCCCTCCCATGTTTGATATTTCTGACGTTGATATGTGAAAGTTTAGAATGAGTGCTTATTTAAAAACCCTAGGTTTGCATGTCTATCTTGTCACTACCAAAAAAACTTATTTTGGTAATGATAAGTATATTAAGGCTAATGCACAAGCTTTAATTGCACTAAAGTATACACTTAGTAAAGAATATTTATCTATGATTTCTCATTGTGATTCTGCTTTTACAGTGTGGAATATATTGACCTCTTGAGCCACAAACGACAAACAATATGGAGAAAGAATCTAGTGGAGATGAGTCTGACCAAGCTTACTTCATTGTCCAAGGAATTGACTCTCTTGAGGTACATTCAGATACTCATCTAGATGATAATTTTGGTTCTTCTTGTGATCATAACATGGATGCAGATGCATTAAATGAAGAACTATCTATATTTTGTGAAAACTTGCTAGAAATATATAAACTTTTGAAAAAAAAAGTCTTAAATTAAAAGAAGAAAATAAGAATTTATTTTTAAAACTTAATATTATTTTGTAAGAGAGGGTTGAGATTTCAAATGAAAGGGACTCATTGAAATCCCAACTTGTCCTCGCCTTAAATGAAAACAAAATTTTAATGAATAAAAATGATTGTGATGATGTTTTAAAGAAAAATGAGGTATTGTCTTCAAAACTTGAGATTATTTTAAAAGAGAACAAATCTTTGAAAAATAAAATTATTTTAATTTCAAAAGAACTAGATTTAGGTTCAAAGAAAAATATTTCTTTGAAACATGATTTTGATTCTCATGTTTGTCATGCTACTATAGCTTCATCATCTTTTACTTCTATTGCATGCTCCACATCTTCTTCTAATGTTGAAAATGATATATGTATGTTGAAGAAGAGTGCAGATTGTTTGGGCTCCACTTTGAGCCAATGTGCCATGAACCACACATGATTCGAATCCATGTTTCGGAAGAAACTTGCTCCTCATATGCATGCACACAAAACACGGCATACACATGCTTTTCATGTTCATACACATGACACTATGTATGCTCATGTGTACACTTATACACATTATGGACGTAAGGGCCACCTTATAAAGTTTTGTTATGATAGAATACATAATTCAAATTTTACAAATAAGTTTGTTTGGGTTAGGAAAGGTGCTAACCCCTATGGACCCAAAAAGGTATGGGTACTTAAATCTACCCCTCTTGTATTTGATGTAGGTATGGGCTCTCACTTGACGTGAGGGACTTGGTGCCTTGATGGTAGATGCGTATGAGTTTGATGGACACTACATTGATGCATCACCTTCAAGGATATTCGGTGGAAGGACCACCATGGTCTGCAGACCTAGAAATTAGCCCTATTGGTTTTGGTAACTATCTCTAACTCCTTATTTTATTTACATACTTTTACATGAATATTTTTAGCATGTATTGGTTTTCATGTTTCCATATTTATTATGTTAAATGTAATGTAATTAGACTTGAGATATATATATGTAGTATTTGAGATACACCCATGTTTATATAGACTATTTTTTTTTGTTCTCACTATAGTTTAGCTATTGTGTATATCCTAACTCTAAAGTACGTGCATTTATCCTAATGATCATACTTGTTTATGATTTTACACTTCATATTTTTGATTACTTGTTTAGATGAAGTTTTCATAAAACTTGTATTTATACTTGTACAAGTAGTGAGCTACACTTGATTATTATATGTTTGTGCCTCATTGCTTATTTGTACTCATTACATGTACTTGTATAACCTAGTTTTGATGATTCTTTCATTTATACTTATTTTTTCTATTTTTGTACATGTTTTCATTAAAATGAGCTTAGCTTCATGTATATGTTATTTTTGTGTGTGTGTGTGTGTGTGTATATATATATATATATATATATATATATATATATATATATATATATATATATATATATATATATATATATATATATATATATCTTAGAGCCACTTGCCTTTATGTAATATACTTTTGTGGACTAGTTTATGTTTAAATATGTATGTATACTTTAGTATAGACAAAATATACATATACCTTGATGCTTGTTAAGTTTTGATAATTTTCATGTTTTTGATAAAAGAAAATTCATATGAGCTTCAATGCCTTATTTTCATGATTTTGTTGATTAATAATTTTTGCACTCTACATCATCTTGTTTACTCATGATATTAGATTCATGATAATCTCTTGTGCGTTATGGACTTTGAATGTCAATTATTGTGTGATTTTCATATTTTTATGGATATATTCATATTTTATTTCTTAATTGAAGGATTTAATACTAGTTTTCAAAATTATCCTTAAACTAGTCTTTATTCTTCCTTTGATAGTGATTTTAAAATATGTTAAAATATTTTCAAACATATTTTTGAAAATCCTACCTTATAAGGGTGGTTGGATGGGCGACCATGCCTTGTATACCCTTATTGAATATTTTTTATCATGTACATGAAAGGGTGGTAGGTATGCGTTAGACACATGATTTTCATGTTATTTCATTTTTGTATATTCATATTTGTTTTCTTATATATGTATGCTTCAAATTTCAACAAGTATCAATTTTAATTGGTATTTCTAATTTCATACATACATATATATGATTTGATTGTGCTTGTTTTACAATATCGTTACATTCTTAAAGCACAAATTATGTTTATGATAAGCTTAATTTTATTCTAAATGTTAATTGGTATCTTTACAAGCTTATACATTGACTTCAATTGGTATTTATTTGGTATCAAAATATACTTCATGTTTCACCTTCAATTAGTATTTATTTTTATATGCATTTATTTCAATTGGTATTTCAATTGGTATTAAAATCTACTATTGGTATCTTAAAAAAAAATTCAAGTGGTACCAACTTTTGTGTTTGTCAACTAAAATTTGATTTCATTGGTATCTTAATTCATTTTGTTGATTTTAAGAAATTTCAAAAAAAATTCAAAATGCGTTGATATATTATTGCCTATATGCAAGGGAAGCTTAACATCTTCTCTATATATAGATTCATGTTGAATGTATCTCACATTGAGGAGCATAACCGCTCTTCCTTATGTAGGGAAATTAACATCTCCTCTCATACATTGTATATTATGCTTTATGTGGGTTAAGGTCTAGTCATCCTTTCTCTATATAATGCATGTATGCAGAGGGAGCTAACTTTACGTCTCCTCTTCATGAATGTATATCGCATATACATCTTTATTGTTTGATTGTTCTCACCTCTTTATTGATGAATTGACAAAAAGGGGGAGAAATTTTTGAGAGTTTATATATGCATGTTTATATCTCTATTTATGCATATATGTTTGTTTAGTTTATGAGCTTTTATTGAATATCATTATTGTTTATTACTATGCATGAGTTAAGGGGGAGTTTTTATGAAGCTTACCTTTAATCCATGCATATATAACTCCATAAGTTTTATCATCATCAAAAAGGGGGAGATTGTTGGCCCAAACGCCCATCACTCTAATTTTGATGATGATTAACTCATGTAGTTATAGTACCAATGATCTTGTATTTATATAGTTTCAGTTATTGATCAAGATCTTAGTAGGTGCTTAGCTTTAATAAAGGAGTTTTGAAGCTAATACATGTAGATTCAAGA
This sequence comes from Agave tequilana, assembly GCA_038442645.1. Taxonomy (NCBI): domain Eukaryota; kingdom Viridiplantae; phylum Streptophyta; class Magnoliopsida; order Asparagales; family Asparagaceae; genus Agave; species Agave tequilana. The sequence continues at coordinate 228,634 of JAVJIF010001108.1, read as the reverse complement.
GCTCGCAAGTTAAGATCACATCTAGCACTCAGATGGAGTAAAGCTCTTTGGATCGTGTTTAGATCGAGTCGGCTTGGAGGAGTTATGCAAGAAGACTTTGATTTGTTTAGTTTTAGTTTGTGTTTAGATCTTGTGTAAGAAAGACTAGTGTTGATATGCTCAAGTTCACACACACACACACATAAGTTCAGTACGTTTGGTTTTTGGTTTAACAGGTTTTGAATTTCAAGTACACATATATCAGGTTTTCTCGGTCGACCGGGCGGCCGACCATTCTGCTGATATGATCGACACCCTTTTAGATTTCTTATCATAACTTTTTGTTCTTATATTCAATTAAGATGATTTAAATTACATTTCAACGATAACTTTCAGGGCTACATTTCTTATTCAAGATGTCAAATATTGGGTTGAAGTCTGTTCTTATTCTGAAAATAGTTTACAGTTTTTGATTTGATACCTTTCCGTATTTTATTGATAACGTCTACTCAGAAATGATATTAAGTTAATATAAATTGCATTAGAAATAAGACTTAAATATTTACAAATTATTCCTATATAGTTATTTCTAAATTATGACAGTTTTAGGCCTGAAAATTGTGCTCAAAGTTGACCAATAGACTGGCAGATTGGCAGTAACGGCTAGCACTTTTAAAAACTGTTTTAAAGCATGTTTCTTTTAAAACGAGGAAAGTTAAATTTTTAAGGTCAACTTCTTCCTCTTTAGACCTATTAAACTATTCTAAAAGTTTTTTTTTTAAAACCTATATAAAAGGTCATTGGGATTGAATATTTCACAACAATAAATTCTATTGAAAATCTAATTTTTGCTTTCAAAGAGAAAAAGTTTCAAGTTTACTTTTGTGCTCTTATTTTCAAAGTTTTATTTAAGTTTTTCTGTTCTTAAAATCTCTCTTTCTGATTTTCACTCTCACTTACATCCTTGAACTTCAAGTTTACATTTTACTCTATAGAGTTTTTGTAAGAGAGTTGCAAAGAGAATTTGTGATCTCTTGATCAACAAGATTTCTAAGAGCCTTTCTCTTCATCCTTTCAAGAGTTTTATATCAAGTTTTAAAAGAGTTTTTGTGCCAAAAAGATTTATCTTTCATTTGTTTAAAGTGTTAAAAAATCAAAGAAAAGAGTCTTTGGGAAATTGGTTTTAATCATGATTTCAATATCTATTTGATGTTTTTTCCAAATGTTTTTCTTTGTTATTTTTATTTCCAAACACTTTATTTTCTCACACTTAAGCTATCATATCTAATCCTATCTATAGGATCTTATTTTTACGAGGAATATTGTTTGTGGTCTATTGTGATCACCAAGAGTTGTTTGTGGTCTATTGTGATCACCAAGTTTGTAATCTCTTCTTTGCTTTGGGTTTGTGTTCATCCCTTTAGTGTAGAGGTGATTGTGGTTTGGCTTTGTGCTTATCCCTTTTTGTGTAGAGGTGATTGAGTTTTGGCTTAGTGCCTATCCCTTTAGTGTAGAGGTGATTGTGATTTGGCTTTGTGCCTATCCCTCTTTGTGTAGAGGTGATTCAGTTTTGGCTTAGTGTCGATCCCTCTTGTGTAAAGGTGATTGTGTTGAAGTTTTGGCTTTGTGCCTATCCCTCTTGAGTAGAGGTGATTATGGCTTGGCTTTGTGTCTTATCCTTCTTGTGTAGAGGTGGTTGTATTTGAGAGTGGAGTAGTGTACTCTAAGTGTAGAGTTATAATTCCTCGGTGGAGGTTTCCTTTGTAGGAGGTCTTGTGTGGACATAGTGAAAATCCTTCTGGGTGAAGGCTGGGAAGTAGAGCAGTGGCTCGAACCTCAAAATATATCTTGGTGTCTGTGTATGATCCACTATCTATCTTTCTTATGTCTTGCATTACTTATATTGTTCATATCACATACATGCTTGGTATTATTTGTGTGTTGCCCATACTTGTGTTGAACCAAGAGAACTTCATATAGCACCTCAACTCTTAATTTAGAGGAATCTCGAGGTAATAGTCCAGAGCCTTTCACCGAAAATTCGGCTACACTATTTGGTTACACATAGTGTGTTGCTATTAAGTTTTAATTCCGCATCATTTGTCATTAGATTAGGTAGTACACCTATTCACTCCCCCCAGGTGTATTTCAGAGAATACGGTTGTTTATAACTAATTGTACATCATCACTTAGTTTTAGATCAATTAATCTGTATAGTACCCTTTAGATGGAGAGAAAATAACATACTACCAACCATCTAAAATTATCCCTTAAGGAAGTTCATACTGGCGACTCCGTAATCGACTATGTCTAATATAGAAGAAGGCACCGCGGCCAACATGCAAAATCAATTACATCACCTACGAACCAGTGATGGAGACCGTAAAACAAACCCCTCTCCCACTTAGCACTTTTAACAAAATGAAGGTTATCATTGTGATCTAAGGTCAGTCACATTAGCCATGTTGTTTGCATGCATAAAGGTTACCGCTAATTTAAAATTAACATACATGATATGCAATAAAAATCACAACAGGCAGTAAATATCACAATATAAAAAATATGATCCCAGGTATTATAGTCAGAGTCTCCATGTTGCCTTTTACAGAGTATTACGGGGATCAACCTGCGGGGGTTCGGGGGCAGTGCTCCTAAAACCTAAACGGATCTCTGCTTCCAGAACCTGGTTGGAATATTTTCGGTTTGTCTGAGTAGCTCCACCAAGGAACTCTGAGAACTGGCTCCGAGAACAACTCTGTGTACTCCAAGAACTGGCTCCAAGGACTCTGAGTAAACTTCGAGATGTGGCTCCGTGAACTCCGAGTAGACCTCAAGAACTGTCTCTGAGGACTCCGAGTAGACCCTGAGAACTGTCTCTAAGGACTCTGAGTAGACTTCGAGAAGTTTTTTTTGGAGATTATTTTTTTATATCAATAAAAACTAAAACATATATTAGTGTGTTAGTAAACCCTCGCCCACACCTATCTCATACATTGTCTCCAATGTATGAATGAATGTTGGCATGCATAAAAAAGAAAACGGAAGGAAAAAATGTTACCTCAAGGTAGCTGGTGGTGGTTGGATTGGGCCAATCTTTGCTGCCTAATCTAAATAATGTGGAGTTTCAAGGAACCCACCTTTGAAGACCTCTTTTCTATTTACACTATGACAACCCCTAGACTGAATAGGATCATGCACGATCCCATCATTAAAATCATCTTAGTTATATGACCAATATTGGAATATTATCTCAGAGTCATAATGGTCTACTCCTAGGTCCAACCATGGAATGTGACTCAGTGGAGTAGTTGATTTGGGCTCAAGAGTGAAAGGTTCGGAAATCAATACTTACTCAGGAAAATCAAGTTTAGGTTCGAGAGTCGGGTTTGGTTCAAGAGTTATGTCCAAATCAAAAAATTGAAGTTCACATTCATGATTTATCAGTGGAATGTGACTATCCAAAACCAATGATTCACTTTCAAGATCTATAGGTAGGGGAATCAATGTCGGCTCGGGAAGTGGATTCAAACTAGATAAGGATATCAGAGTCAATATTGATTCAAAAATTGGAGCTGAATCACAAAGTTTGGGATCTCAAGTTCAATTTCCGTGAAGTGAAAACTTGCCAATTTGTCCAAGATTTGGAATTGGTCAAGTTCAAGTTGGTGTGATGAAATTGAATCTTGGTAAAGTCTCCAATACACCATCATTCTTGGTTTCTATCAATATGGCTAGAGAAATCAGGAATGGTCAATAATGTATTAGTTTGAGTCTCCTCATTCTTATCATTTATTGTGTTGACCAATTGCCTAATTGTTGCTTCTAGCATATCAATAGATTGGTTACAATCAAAAGTTAATTGGATGAAATCATTTTGGCACTGAACCAAGATTTTCATCTTATCTTCCTGGTTAATTAGTTCTTCTTCTTGTTCTGGCGGGACTTGAAAAAATGAGTAAGGATCTTGAATTTGAAAATTTTGATGGGATTTTGAGTCTTTCATGTTTTGGAATTGTCGTTCGTATTTTTGCAAGGCTTCTATACCCTTTTCTAACTCAGTTTTTTCTTTAAATGGTTGTTCTTGATAAGGAGTATATGAAGCTGGTTGTTGGTAAGGTGGTTGAACATATAACTTGGAGGAGTTGTATCCCCACTGACTCGGTGAAGAGGGAAGATGATGATTATTCTAGTCTTGTTCATAATATTAGGACTGGGGCATAGGTTGATTCAGATAAAACCAATCCAGCATGCTTGGTTGGTTAAAATTATGAAATATCAGGTTAGTGATATCTGAGTCAAAAGAGGTCGGGGTGAAGTATGGATCACTATATGCAATGGAAAAATTATAATTATAATCCATATTACATAAAAAAGTCAAAAACAAAAACAGACAACAAATAAACAAAACAAAAAAAATCGAGCCTAAGTTAGGGTAGACTTTAGACCTAGACGACTCCTAACTGGTTGACTATCCATGGGAGGCATATTGTAGCACTCTGGTCATAAGTTAATCGATCAGGCAGGGGTAAGATCAGCGGGAGGTATCCGTGCCTGAGCAATGGGCCTAATATGTCAAACCATTGTTCTTCGAGGTTTTACCTCTTAATCCCCAACCTTTGATACTGATTTGACTAATGTCAAACTCTAACAAATTTCTCCTTAGGTCAATCTCCTAATGAGTCAGAGATGTCCCTAGGGCCAACGTCTACTCATATTTTAGTTAGGATTGGATTAGCGAGTGAGGAGATGGTTTGTGGGCTAAGAATGGGTAATGACTTTCCCACTTTATGTTGTTTAATGGGTTATTCCCTTAATTCATTTTCATGCGACGTGTAAATAGACAAGTAACACTCAAAATAATTATAAATCACTCAAGAGTGTTTCCTAATTTAGATGCAATGCAAATGTACCTTGTCTCCAGCACTCTTCAACAGTAACTAAAAAGAATTAAACAGATACCTAGGATGCAATGTCTAACAGTGTTTTAAGCAATTACAAACACGAGTTATTGTTGAATTTAAAAATAGTGTGCAGAATAGGTTAACAGGAAAGTAATAACTACAGAAGCTATACAATTAAAATTCAATCACCCTGCAAAAAAGCAGAATGATCAGATCACCCAGAAAGCCGTGGAAATGCGTCTTCTGCCGCATTTGCGTGACTGATTAGCGTTTTTTGGTGCTCTACCTTCTTGGGCAGATTCACAAGGATTCTATTTGTCCTGCAGATGCTAAATTCCTGTAATCTATTCCTACATACAAAAACAGAGAAGAAAAATTAACCACTTAGTAAATAAAAATAATATTGTTCCCTCTCCAACAACGACGCTAAAATTTGATTGTGAAAAACAGAGCGAGTTTAGAAAGGGGTTACCTGAAAGTGAATGTGTATCTCTGACTTCTCGCTATTTAACCACAGTAGCAATGGCTATACGGGTCGTGATCCACAGGGAGAGATGCGATACAAGCTTTTTAGTATCTTTTTAAATACTAAATTGGTTAAGAGGTTTTTCTTTGTTTTGAAAAGAAAAAGTAAGAAATTTATGTTAAGTTAGAAATAAAAATAAATAGAGAATGATAGAATTTAGTGTGAAAAGAACATGGTTTTAGAAAACTAGAGTTTTAAAATTAGGATTTCTAAAAGGAAGTAAAGTTAAGAAAAGATCAAAGCTTACTGATCATTTAACACGCCACTAACCTACTAACCTTTGAGAAAATATTCCTTCACCTTAAATCAAGAGATCACCTTGGAGTTGCAAAGGGCATCAAGCAAGACATATAAGATAGTAAAAACTCTTACTTGCATTAAGATTTAACATTAAACTATCAAGGTCATCTAAGCATAAAATAAAAAAAAAATTGACTAACACTTAATCAAAATTTAACGTTAAACAATCAAGGTAATTTAAGCATAAAATAAGAAAAATAGTTAACTAATATTTAGCAAACAATAGATTAATACCCATCCTCTTGCCTCCAAAAACACTTGCATAATCACAGAGCTTAGATTCAATCAGGTATTCAAGCAAAGAATTAGAAGTGGTGGTATTTAAAGATTAGCAAATTATGAAAAGAAATTAGTTACACATAATTAAAGCAACACAAAGCAAAGTATATGAAATTCAAGAGTGCATAATAAAATACACCTAGAGGGGCGTGAGTAGTTGTACAAGCTAATCTAAGACAAATGATGCGAAATTTAAACACTATTTGCTAACACACTATGTGTAACCAAGAGTGAGCCCGAATTTTCCGTGAAGGGCTCTAAAACTACTCCTCTAGATTCCTCTAGATTAAGAGTTGAGGTGCTTTAAAAGCTCTCTTGGTTGAACACAAGTGTGGGCACACAAACAATATCTAGCATATGAATATGAATAATAAAAGCAATGCAAGATATAAAGAGAGAGAGTTGAGAGATAGCGGATTAAACGCAAATACCAAGATATGTTTTGAGGTTCAAGCCACTGCTCTACATCATTACCTTCACCCAGAAGGATTTCCACTATGTCCACACATGACCTTCCACAAAGGGACTCCACTGAAGAATCACAACTAAACACTGGGAGTACACAACTCCTCTCTCAACACAAACACCTCTACACAAGAGGGAAGGCACAAAGCCTAGCATAAAGCAAAGAAAAAGTTACAATTTTGGTGATCCAATGATCACAAACTCTCTTGGTGATCTCAAAAGATCACAAACAATTTTTCTCACAATACAAAGATCCTAAAAATAGATTTGAGATGATGGCTCAAGTATGTGAGATAACAAAGTATTTTGGAAAAGAAAAAACAAAGAAAACACTTGAGAAAAACTTCTAGATAGATATGAAATTAAAGAACAAAAACTAAAATTCTCAAAACTTGATTTTCTTTGATTTTTTAAAATTTTGAAACAATAAAAGATAAGAGTTTGGCACAACAACTTCTTTTAAAAACTTGCTGATAACACTTGAAAAGATAAGAAATTTTGCTCTTGAAAGTCTTGGTTAAAACTGGCCTCAAAGGACCCATATTTATAGGGTCTGAAAATATAGCCGTTGGGGTTCAAGAACAGGTCAAAATTGACTTGTCAGTCGATCGCCCAGTCGACCGGCCAACGGTCAGATTTCTGACCGTTGGGGTCATTCGACTGCTCGGTCAATCGTCCCAAGGCAATTTACCTGTCGGTCAACCGCCCGGTCGACCGAGGCTAGAATCAAAGAGTAAACTCTTTAGTCGGTCAACCGACCGGTCGACCGTGTAGTCGACCGACCCAAGGCGAAGGCAGTATGTACGTTCTGTGCACATCGGTCGACCGACCGGTAGACCGAGCCCTGGTCCAGTGGACCAGTCGGTGGACCACCAGCAGGCTCAGGACTGGGATTATAGGATTTGAAATGTTGGTTTTTAATTACCTATAAAATCCCATAAAATTACATAAATTCCACAAAAAATAAGTTTTTATAAATATTTGAAGTACAAATATGTGTGATCAAAATTCAACATATATTACAAACTATTTGAACTATTTTTTAGACATGGAAATTAAGCTTTAAATCAAAAACGATATTTTTCAAAAATCAAACTACTAAAGGAAATACGATTTTTCTTTAAACTTGTATAACTATAAAAACATGATATAGAAACACATTTGAAGCATAGTATTTATGGATAGAATCTAATACACATATAAAAGATATATCTATGTTTTTAATATTAAATCCAAAATAAGTTTTGTTAAAAATAAAACTAGAAACCATGAACTAGGTATACATCAAATAAGTTTTTAGACAATGTGAAACAATAATGTATATGGATGAAATCCAACATACATATAAACTATGTAAACTTCTTTATCTATTCATGAAAATGAAAGATATATTCTTGAAAATCAAAACGATTAAACCGAAAACCAAAACTATTTAACTCGTGTGTGTACTTGAGCATATCAAGACTAATCAACCTTTACATAAGATCTAAACTAAAACTTACTAAACAAACCTAAATGCAAGTCTTCTTGTCGATCTCTATCTCCAAACCGACTCGATCCAAACTTGATTCATAGAGCTTGACTCCAACAGAGTGCTAGATGCGATCTTGACCCCTGAGCTCTTGAATCTACACGTATTAACTTCAAAACTGGCTTTGAATTCTTTGTTGAAGCTAATCACCTACTAAGATCTTGATCAATAACTGAAACTATGTAAACACAAGATCATTAGCAAACTAACCTTCATAAGTTAATCATCATCGAACTAAGGTAAAGGGCCTTTGGGCCAACACATAATTAAATAAAGCAAGTAAATAAAAAGAGATTGAAGAAAAATAGAAATCCTTGTATTGAATCTATCACCTTCATTACAATGGCTCCCTCTTTCTCACAAAATCACTCATTTTCTAAAATTTAGAAAATTACAACTATATTTTGGAAAAGAAGAAACTAGAGAAACCATAACTATTGATCTCTGGGACCGAATCTGAGATATCTCCCTGCTCATGCCTCTAATAGGGTATTTATAGGAAAACTACCAGTGATCCAATGACGCGCAGCCACACACCAAAACGCAGATCAAACAGCCAATATTTTGCCACGTTTTTGATGTAAAAAATGGGTTTCCGCGGCTTTTTAGTGACAGCTGGTGACAAGTTTTTTTTCTACAACTCCATCTCATCTAATCATCTTTGGGTATATTCTCAGAATTTTGATTTGAATGGTAGATATTCTGAGAATATTCTTTTCTTATCTTGAATTAAAATTCAATTGATTTGGAATTCGAATTTATTTGGTTTTTGTGGCTTTTTCAAGTTTTCTTTTTCTAATCCTACCTAAATAAGTATCTGCACACTCATAAACAAACAGAGGGTTAAATGGCAGAGTTTAATAAAAGATAAAAAAGGATAAATATAAAAATATGATAATAAATATGTAAAATTGAAATGTAACCAGTGAGTCCGAGAATTCCGAGTAGACATCGGGAGCTGGCTCCGAGAGCTCTGAGTAGACCTCGAGAATTGTCTCCTTCAATATGTCGGCAACATTACATCTTATTCTTTCTTAACAACACGAACAGATCTCCTGGATAAAAAAAATAATTTACAATCATCCACAATGTAATTAACCATGAACACTCCTCGTGAGATCCAATCATATAAAATAGTAAATAAATATTGCGCGACCATAATAGCAAGATTAACGCTGCTAAATAAAGGTTAACTTCGCACATACAATCCTGCATATAATACATAGTATATATGATATGGTTTCATGGACAACATGGCCTGTTCAACTTATATTCGCAATCAAGGTTGCGCTCTAATAGCAATTGAAAGTGCGAAAAATTTCTGAGATCGCCTTGAGCGGATACAGGCTAAACAACAAAAAATCTCGTTGGATTGATCTCGTTAACAATCTTCAATTGTGAACTGGGAAGAGTCTCGAACACCTCACAATCTTCTATCGTATTCCCAAAGCACTACATCAGATGGAGAGTGAGCTCCAAACTTTCGATCTCTCCTTCAGCTCTTTTCTGTAGCCTTTTAGAAAACTAGAGTTTTCTCTTTTTTCTTCTATCTGATGTAGCCAAGAGCTATAGAAGATTTTATATAGGCTACGATAGAGACCACTAGGAATCAAATAAGGATCAGACTTCTAATGAAATTAGAAAACCCTAATTCAACCAGAATTAAAACCTTAATCTCATAAATTACAATTCAATCCACTAAAGAATTGTAATTGTAATTGCACATATTTTCTTATCTCAAAATTACTTTCGAGAATCTTATTATTATATACCTAAAATCTCTCCACGTTAAGATTTCTGATTTTCATCGATTAATTTTATTTAATCGACATCGTGTCCTTGATACCTACCACTTAACTTATTTGTCATGTTGAAAATTAAATCCACCTGCAAGATTTGACATGCTCAAAACATATAAACTTCTCAAGAGGACTTCATCATTCCCTCATCTGGGACATAGATTCCATTAATGAATAAAGTTCGTCATATACATTGCATTATCACTCAACTCACTAAAGTTATTGACTCATAAAAGAATCCCACTTCTTAATAAATTAAAGTGACAAATATGATATGCACATTTCCATTAAACATTTTAGGATAAAGAGTTTAAGCACTCATAATAATCATAGGGTATTAATTTTAATATAGTCATTATATAAAAAATTACCTCAACTTGGTCCTGTCTAATACACATAAAGTGTACTAATATAATAGTCCGAAATATTAAACTGTCTCTTATAGTCAAGATAGACTATTCCAGAAGATTGCATTACAATTCTGCTGATAGTGTATTCAACTCCATCTCAGATTGTGGACCTAACTTATGTTTTATAGGGATCCGATGATTTGATCTTTTGTGTGTAAGTCGAACTCTACATACCAGGTCATCTACAATATAGAACATAAATCACACACACACACACATATATATATATATACAATCATTTGCCCATAATTCTCATAAAATGAAAATAATATTATTAGATAATAAATCATATATTGAGTTTGAATACAAAAAGGTTAAGGTTTTTAGTATATCTCCAACATTGGTTACTGTTTATGGTTAGAAAATCTCTAATTTTATTGATTCTACCAGCTGATTTTCCGATCTTACCAGTAATATGATTGATGATATTTTATTTGAAATTTTCTAAGTGATTCTACGAGTAACTCTATATACATTCTACCAGTAAAATTTTGATTTTACCAATAGTATTAAAGTTGTTGAAATTTTTCTAAGTGTTCTGATTCTACCAGTAACTTTTCCTATAATATGTCAGTAACTTTCTTAACTCTACCACCTACTCAGTAATTAATATGCAAGTCATTGTCTAATAGAAATATAAATCTTAAGTGTCCAAATAATTAAATACAACATAAAAAATAAAATAAAGATATAAATTTCTCCTTACAAATAAAAAGTTTAGAGAAAACCCATAACTAAATAAAGAAAATTAATTTCAAATTTTTTGTGTTTAATTAAGATGAGAAAACTCATATCTTATCAATTTTTCATAATCATTGAAACTAGTACTGTATTCTTTCATATATCTTATTGTTTTTTGGATAAGCACATGACAATTATTAATTGATAATTTTTTATCTCTTTTATATTTATTATCTCATACTTAAATTCGTTTAAGTAGTAGTGAAATATTCTTTTTAGAAACTTGTTTTATAGATGAATCAAATTTTGTTTACAATGTATAATACGATATTTATATTAAAAAATAAGTATTTGATAATACTAATTAAAATAATATAATTATATTTCACTATTATTTTTTTAATCTTATTTTAACGTGCATTGCGCCTTTCCAATATACTAGTATAAATAAAAGAGATTATAAAATATAAAAACTTGATAATTATCATGTTCTTGTCTAAATGGAAATAAGATATAGGAAAGAAAATTGATAAAATTGCAATTATGAGATGACTTTTCCAAAATATTAATGTTTTATTATTATCCGCAATAAATATTTATATATTTATTTTCAGTAATTAACATTTCATATCTTAATATGTTACTTTTGTACTTTTTAGTTGAGGTACAATTCACTGATTTATCTTTAATTATTTTTGAAAATAGTCTAAACAATTACAAATATTTTTAATTATTTTTAAAATTTGATACAATTTTTCTCGAAACTTAACTGTACATAAAACGAATGAGGTTAATTTTTTTCATTAGTTATGGAATTTTCTCATAAAACAAGACTTTATCTATTCAACACAGTCCACATTTTATTTATATAAATGCGTTTTATGTACTTATGTTAAAAAAATATCTGAGAAATAAATAAAGAAAAGAAAAGATGAAAGAATTAAAAAGGAAAAGAAAGAATACAAAATAGTAATAGATGAAAATAGTAAAAAAAAAAATAGAAGGAAAAGAGAATGCCACAATATATATGGAAAAAAATTCAAAAAAAAAGAAAAGAAGAATAAAATAAAAAAATAAAAAAGGGGAAAAGTACAAAAGGATAGAAAAGAAAGGATAAGAAAGACGAAATGAAAGAAAACTAGATAAAAAGATAAAGAGAAGAATTATGAAAAAATTTAAAAAGTCAAAAAATATCAAAAGATAGAATCAAAAAAAATAAGAAAGAAAAGAACGAAAAAAATAGAGAAAGAAAAATATCTAAGACAAAAAATGATGAGAGAGTAAAAAAAAATGTAGAACATAATTTTAAAAAGAAATAAGAAATTTTACATGAAACTACAAAGAAGAATTGAAAAATTAAAAAGAAAAAAAATCGTTCAGGTGACAAAATCTAGATGAAAGAAAAGAAAGAATTAGAAAATAAAAATTACAAGTAATCTCAAAAATAATAAATAAAAAATATAATATATAAAAAACAAATAAAAAAGAAGCAGAGAGAAATTGCCTCAACAAAAAAATATCAAAAAAAGAAAAGAAAAGAGAGTATCATTGTTAGAGAAAATAGAGTAAAAAGTAAAAGGTTAAGGTTAAGAGGTTTCTCTGTTTTCTCACAATTAATCTGCTGTATCAAAGCTAAACGGGTCGATCTGCAAGGAGAGATGCAATGGAAGCGTTTCGATACATTTTCTTTATGTAAAACTTGGAAAGAAGGCTAATGGTTATAAAAGAGTTAATTGAATAAAAAGAGAGATCATAGCCCACTAAACATCTACCACAACCAAGCACTAGTTTATGAAGAATAAATCATATTGAACTAAAAAAAGATTAACACCTTGCTTCAAATTCAAGTAAGAAGAGTAAGATAGAAAGTAAAGCCTAATTGAAGTATATTAGATAAAATTAAACTTTAGTTTATAAAAGTTTCTAAGTATAACATAAGAAAAGTTATTTTAGATTTAACATTAAGCTATCAAAGTATCTAAGCATAGACCAAGAATAATCATTAAATAGTATAACCCTAAAGCGAGTTTAATTTAATTCATCACTAATCTTCAAGAATCATTAACTAATCCCTAGGGTTTCAAACAGGCATAGAGTTCAATCAATTCATCTTATAAAATTAGGCTTAGCTGGTGGAGAGATTAGCAAGCTACAAGGGAAATTAGTTACTCATATTCATGATGAAACTGTAGAATCTAAAATATTATGTCAACACAACACTAAAATAAAGGATGATTAGCGTTAAATATAAACTTGCACAAAAGGAAATTAAATCACAGAAAGTAAATCAAACGCAAACACAAGTGCTTTATCCTGGTTCGGTCCTTTTGACCTACATCCAGTCCCCAAGCCACCCGCTTGAGATTTTTCTTTAACCTTTAATTTTATACAACCAAAATCAACACCTTGTATACCACTTGACAAATCCTTTTTGTCAAATGTATACAACTCTTCTTCCACCAAGAAGACAACAAGACCTTGTACAACTTCTCTTCAACCCGAAGACGCTCTTGTACAATCTTTCTCTTTGAGTAATTACAATCAATCCTATAAGCCTTAAATCTGTTTGTGATCGTGAAAAAGGACTCTTATAGGTGGACTCTCAGAATTTTCACTAAAGAATTGGAATTTGTGTGAAGAATAGAAAGTGAAAATAGTTTTCTAAAAAACAGATTTTTGAATAGAGTTTTTGGGCAGAAAACTATTGATATGAATTGGTGATTTAGCCTAAAACAACATCCTTATTTATAGATAAAATCTATGGTCAGATAGGGTACTTATCAGGACAAATTTGAATTTTGAAACGTTGGATAAACACCAGAAATTAATAACTATATAACAGTTACAAACTGCTATAAGTCGACTAGGGTTTGAGGGTTAGTCGACTAGGGTAGGCAATTTTGACTGGGTTAGTCGACTAATAAAAGGAGTAAGTCGACTACATTAAGACTGATACAAATGATAAGTTTCTGAAAACTGAAATTAGTCGACCAGCAAAGTTTATAAGTCGACTATAACTTATATTAGTCGACTAGTAATATTGATAAGTCGACTAATGCTGCTAAACAAAAAGTTGATACCATTTCAGGACAATACTTAGTCAACTAAAGGACTTTTATAAGTCAACAAGACAAGGTATTAGTCGACTACAAGAGAGGTCGAGTCTACTAATAGGATTATTTTGTGTGTGATCAAGACTTTTAACAAATATCTAAAAAATACACAAAATAGTACAAATTATATTTGTTATCATGAAAATAAGTTCCAACGTTTTCCCCCTTTTTGATGATGACAATGTGTGTATGCACAAGCTCCCCCTATAGAGAAACTCCCCCTGCAGAAAAGAGGTTATCACAAATATGTGGTCTCACCCTGCATAAAATGGGTTATAACAGATACAGATAATAAGTGTTTTCCCTCTGCATCATATCATACATATGATATATTTTTCAAGTGTTAGAAATAACTTCTATCATCAAGTATTCTCTTTTCTTTGTATGGTACCTATAAGATAAAACATTGTTAATGGCACCAATCATAATATGATCAAAATATTAACCTTTAGGAATCCAAACCCAATTTGAATTTAGTTTCTATCTGTTAGTATAAACATAATTGCATGAATTACATATATCATGTACATATGATGTAATATAAGTATTTTTATCAAAAATGCTTAAGTTTTTAGGAATCCATATGTCCTTGTTCTTAATTCTTTTTGAAATAATATCAGTATTTCTTTTCACAAAAGAATTATATAGATTATGATTCTTTTCACTAACATGTGTAGATTTTCCACTCTGATTTAAGAATCTAAGACCATAATGATTATGTGACATCTTTTGATATGATAGCAAATTATTTAATTTTTTTCCTTCATTAAATTTAGTCATTTTTCAAAATCTCTTCATACTTCATTTTAAAACTTGACATGTCTTTATCTAAAACAGAAATTCTTTCATTTAAAGACATAGTTTCTTTTTTAAGCATTACATTTTCTTTTATAAATTCTCATTATCCTTTTTCAATCATGATATAACTTTTTCAAAATCATTTTTTTGAGAATTTATAGAAGAAATTTGAGAAACATAACATGAACTTTCTTTGATAAGTTTTTCATTTTCCTTTGACAAAACTTTATTCTTTATTTTCATTCTTAAGATCATTGTATAATTCATGAAATGCATCTAAGAGTTTAGTATATTGTACCTCATCTTCTTCTTGAGCCATAAAATAAATATTGGCATATTCAGTGGTTTCTTCTTCATCAGAGGAAGAGGAATCACTATTCTCCCATGATGCTTGATAATCTTTCTTCTTTTTGAACTTTTTACTCTTGAATTTTTCTTTGTTTTTGAGCAATGGATGATTCTTCTTCATATATTACAATTAAAACATATAAGATTAAACTTACCTTACTTCAAGAATTTTCTGAATTTTCTTGAGAGCATTGCCATCTCCTCTTTATCGTTATCTGAATTGTCTGTATCTGAGGATGCATGGAAGGAAAGTTCTTTCTTCTTTGAGAAAGGTTGTTCATCCTTCTTTCTGTCTTCCAGTTGTACTTCGTATGCTATTAAATTATCAATAAGGTTTTCTAATGACATAGTGGAGAGATCATTTGCTTCTTCAATTGCAGTTGTCTTCTTCTCCCAATCTGGTGTGAGTGCACGAAGGATCTTGCGAACTTTTTCGACTTGGGTGTATTCCTTTCCAAGGGATGCTAAGGAATTTGTTATGTTGGTGAACCTTGTTATCATTTCTGAAATTGTTTCGTTCTCCATCATTTTGAAGAATTCAAACTTGTGAAAAAAAAATAGAAATTTTAGATTCTTTAACCTTATTTGTACCTTCATGTGTTACCTGTAGTATGTGCCATATTTGATTTGCAAATGTAGCCGTTGACACACGATTGAATTCTTCTTTGGTTAAGGCACAGAATAACGCATTCATCTCTTTGACATCAAGGTTCGCATTCTTCTTTTAATAATCACTCCAAGCAGTGTAGTTGGTTGTCGGCTTGGTATACGGTACTTCTACTATGTTCCAAAGTTCATAGTTGAGAGATTGCAAGTAGATCTTCATTCTATACTTCCAATAGTTGTAGTTAGATCCATCAAATAGTGGTGGACGTTGTGTAGAATATCATTCTCTGAATTGTGATGAAGGAAATTCCGTTGCCATCTTTATAGGTTGTGAAAGGGTATGCAGGGCTCTGATACCAATTGTAAGATCTAAAATATTATGTCAACTCAACACTAAAACAAAGGATGTTTAGCGTTAAATATAAACTTGCACAAAAGGAAATTAAATCACAGAAAGTAAATCAAACGTAAACACAAGTGATTTATCCTGATTCGGTCCTCTTAACCTACATCCAGTCCCCAAGCCACCCGCTTGAGATTTTCCTTTAACCTCTGATTTTGTACAACCAAAATCAACACCTTGTATACCACTTGACAAATTCCTTTTACCAAATGTATACAACTCTTCTTACACAAAGAAGATAACAACACCTTGAACAACTTTTCTTCAACTCAAAGACGCTCTTGTACAATCTTTCTCTTTGAGTAATTAAAATCAATCATATAAGCCTTGAATCTGTATGTGATCGTGAATAAGGACTCTTATAGGTGGACTCTCAGAATTCTTCACTAAAGGATTGGAATTTGTGTGAAGAATAGAAAGTGAAAACAATTTTCTGAAAAATAGATTTTTGAATAGAGTTTTTGGACAGAAAACTATTGATATGGATTGGTGATTTAGCCTAGGACAGCATCCCTATTTATGGTGAAATTTATGGTCAGTTAGGGTAGTTATTAAGACAAATTTGAATTTTGAAACGTTGAATAAAATACCAGAAATCAATAACTGTACAACAATTACAAACTGCTATAAGTCGACTAGGGTTTGGGGGTTAGTCGACTAGGGTAGGCAATTTGACTGGGTTAGTCGACTAATAAAAGGAGTAAGTCGACTACATTAAGACTGATACAAATGATAAGTTTCTGAAAACTGAAATTAGTCGACTAGCAGAGTTTATAAGTCGACTATAACTTGTATCAGTCGACTAGTAATATTGATAAGTCGACTAATGCTGTTAAACAAAAAGTTGATATCATTTCAGGACAATACTTAGTCAACTAAAGGACTTTTATAAGTCGACTAGATAAGGTATTAGTCGACTACAAGAGGAGTCAAGTCTACTAATAAGAAGGGTCAAGTCTACTAATAAGAAGGATCAAGTCTACTAATAGGAAGGGTCAAGTCTACTAATAGGACTATTTTGTGTGTGATCAAGACTTTTAACAAATATCTAAAAATATAAAAAATAGTACAAATTACATTTATTATCATCAAAATAAGTTCCAACAGAAACTAGGCATGATGATTAAAGGGTGCATAAAATAAAGTAACTAAGAATTGAAGAACACAAATTAAAAGACAAAAGAGAAATGAAAAGAAAATAAGACGCTTTATTGAATTGTCACTGATCCAAAACAAAAATCTTCTCCTCTTTATAAATCTTCAAATTAAAAGCTTGAAAATACAAATGAAAATATGGAAAGAAAGAGATCTAAAGAAAACCCTAAACTTGATTTTTTAAGATGTCTCTCCTGCTCTGCAGGGGTATATATAGGAGATCCTAATAGTAGAGTCCATGAAGAACACAATCACCCAAACCACCATGCCAATTAAGTCCGGGTACATGTTTTAGCGCGTGGCTTCATCTCATCCATCCATCTGGAGATCCATCCACATAATCTTCATTTGAACTCTGAAATTTAAAATAACCTTGTTTACTAGATAGAAACAAGTTATTTATAAATCCGAATTTAAACTTGAATTCTCTCCTTTATCTTTGACTTGGGATCAAGCAACTTAATTTAAATTGATTTTCTCTTTTATCTCTGAATTAGGATAGGATATCTCTAAATTAACTTGGGCTTGATGGGTTCTTGGGCTTCTCTTTAACTTGTGGGCTTCTTTTGGGCTCTTTTCTTTTCTCTTTTTAATTAAGGAGGCCTGCACATTAATAAACAATAAAATAATTAAATAGCAATACTTTATAAAAAAAAATAAAGTTGAAAATGTGACTAAAAATATGCATTTTTGATGGACAATCAGAGTACCACAAACAAGAAATGAAAAGTTCTAAGAGAAGAAATATGGAATTGAAAAGTAATGGAATTAGGGGAAAAGAAACAAGTGAGGAAAAAAGAAAAAGATAAGAATCATGAAAAAAGGAGAAGAAAAAAAATTCTAAAAAAGAAAGGAACAAAAAAATTGGAAAGAAAAGAAAAAGAAGAGAAGCGACAAACAAATAATAAACAAAACATAATAGAAAAATAACGTAAAAAGGACAAAAAATAGTTGGCCAAAAAAAACTTTGGAAAAATAAGAACTGAAAGAAGAAAAAAAAAGTAGATAGCAATTAAAATTCAAAATAAAATAAAAAAAATCTAGAAGAACAGAAAATAATCTAAAAAACACAAAACAAAAAAAATCTTAAGTCCAACTAAAAAGAAGAAGAATGGAAATATAAAAGAAAGAAAGAAAAAATATTAAAAAAAGAAAAAAGAACAAGGGAAAATAGAAGGAAAACTCAAATGGAAAATTTTTAAAAGTAGAGAAAAAATATCTTGATAACGAAAAGTTAAAAGGTAGAAAATTCTAAAAAAAAAAAAAGAAACAAACCAAAAAATAATGTAGAAATAACAAATGAGAAAGAGAGAGCTAGAAAGAGAGAGTACATTTAGTTAGAGAGAGAAACTGACTTAGATATAAGTGAGAGAGAAAGCGTAGATTCGGTCAGAGAGAGATCGCATACAAAAAATTGCAAAAATCACGGTTTCGGTTATAGTTTAGAGAGAGAGAGTATAATCAGTTAGAGACAGAGAGAAGATATTCGATTAGAGAGAGATGTTAGAGAGAGAGAGAGAGAGATTGCACATAAAAAAATTGCAAAAAAATGATTTTTAATATAAAGTGGCGAGAGAGAGGGAATATAATTGGTTAGAGAGAGATGTAAACATAAATTTTCTAAAAATTATCCTCAAAAAAATGATTTTAAATTCAAAATGATACTATAAATTCAACAAAATTTAATTTTACTAAAATATCCTTGTCTAATACTTCATATCATCAAAGTTTATTACGAGAAATGAAAAAAATTCCTAAAAAGCTAAAAGTGACAGACGTAATCTTTTTGTCATATTTCAATTGATATTTTTTGTAGCAGTATAGATTGTTGCAAATCAAATACGAGCTAAGTGTTCATGAACATGGCCACAAATGAGAGTAGGGCCACAACATGGAGCACCTTCGCGTTCAATTTGGCACTGGATGAATTATAACAATAAAAAAACTGCAGGACCATAACCCATGCATTCAAAGGTAGAATTATAACAATAAAAAAACTGCAGGACCATAACTCATGCATTCAAAGGTATTGGTTAATTTTGATAAAAGGTACTTGCAATGCATTTGTTGAAGGACTTGAGGCATCATCTCAAAAGACTAACCTTCTAGGTAGGTAGAGTTACCCAAATCCTTATATACTCAAGACTATCCCCACGTCTAGCCGATGTGGGACTATTTGTTCGACTCAAATCCCAACATCTGTAGCCTCTGCAGTTCACCGCACATGGTACTCAGCGTCCGTCCGGTGCAACCGCATAGGGCTCTAAATTTTAGGGGCCCCCACTCGAGCAGGCTCTGAGCAGAAGCATGAGGTGCATGAGGTCCTAAAGCAGCTTTTAAAGCTTCATTTTTTGGTTTAAAGCTTTAAATAAAAGCCCAAAGGCTGGAGAAACAGGGCCCAAAAACTGCTTCAGATCTTGATGTCTAATTTAAAGTTTAGGGAGGCTCACATGAAGAGAGAGAGAAAAACTAAGACGTCTCTTCATTTTCTACGCAATCAACCGCCTTCTGAATTTATTCACCCCCTTCAATATTCCTATAACTGCTAAATTTATTCACCCCCTTCAATATTCCTATAACTGCTAACGAAATTTTTTTATAAGCATATAGAGAATGACCTTGTGCTCATTTTTCACACAGGTCCTTAAATCTCAGAACGGACCCTAATGGTATTAGATTACAATTTTGTTCCCTACCTCAAATTTTATAACTAGATTGCCTCTATAATTTACTTCCTAATTAATTTCTCAAAGTACCATACAAGGGAAATCTAGAGGGGACCATGATCCATTTACACACCTCCCCAATGAATCTCCAATACTTTTAGAAAGATATTGTTGCTACTAACAACAACTTGCGTCAACGTAGAGTTACCACAATTACAATTTGGGATGCAAGTGGCAATACTTTGTTCTACCAAGTGAGAAATGAAGGATAGAATACATTGAACACATTGGCCCAGTGTCTCTCTTTTTTCTTTGTTGGCACACTCCGTCATGTGCTTCGAGAGTACTGTCATATTTTTCTCATCATGTGTTCTCCCTAATGTCCCTTGAGGTTGTCCAATCAGTTGGACTGAATCGATTAGAACACAATACTTTTTCACGTCGTATGTTTTCAAGATTTTCTGATTTTTTCTTGTCATAAAATTATGAACTTGTTAACAAGAAGAAGTTATTTTTCTTCTCAGAGAAAAGGAGAATTTTATTTTTCTTTCTCAACGAGTCATAATTTGCTTAATTTGATGTTGTAGATAGATAGATTATAAAAACCCACATATTCGATATAATATTTGGTATTATAGATAACTTGTTATGCTTTGTTCCAAAATAAAAACAAAAAAAAATGCTGGTGATGATGCAAATCATAATTTTCTGCCCTCTCTATGTATATTTGACAGGGAGAGAGTTGCGTCATTCCGAAGGATATGAAGCCGAATCTTTCCCACTAAAATACAGTCTTACGGCATTTGAATGCAAGATCCATTTTATTGAAGTTGATATACATTATTTTAAGTAACTAAAAATTAAAAATCATGTATTTTGAATACTTTTTGCCCATCTATCAAGTAAGTACAAAATGAACGATTGAAAATAACATATTACTTAGATCTATATTTTTAGATATATAAATTCTCGATCCGACTATTTCATCATGATCTAAACATATACAACCCCTCACAAGCCAATTTTTGTTAGATTTCAAAACAGCACTATTTCAGCCGTCCATTTTACGGCACTTGATGGATTAGCAAAAAGTATTCAAAATACATGATTTTTTATTTTTAATTACTTAAAATAATGTAGATCAACTTCAACAAAGTAGATCTTGCATTCGGATGCCGAGGTTTGTATTTGAGTGGGAAAGATTCGGCTTCGAATCCTTCCGAAACGACACAAGTCACTCTCTCTATTTATATATATACACACACATACATGTATATGTATATGCAAGTACATGCATTATCGTCTCTTAGTGTGACCACATGGTAAGCCGTTAGGTTTGCTTCCCGATGGGCACCGATTCGAAACCCAATAAATACGACATTAGCCCCGCCTAGGCCTCCTGATTGGGGACAGTGACGGACATTAGTCGAGGTAGGCTTGTCTATGTGCAGTGTCTCCGCGGTCTGGGATCCTTTTAAGGGGAAAAAAAAGCAGCATACACAGAGCATCGTTTTTCTCGCCGATAAAATTTTATGGTTCTGTTTTGGCATGACACATCAGAAAGCTCTAACATAAGCAGCCCACCTCAGTATCTTGGGAAAACTTCTTCTTTACCCATTGCCTGAATCTGTTTTATTTTTAAGCCCACAAAGTTTCAAAAATCCCATATATTACAACACATTTATAATTGACCCCCCAATGCAGTTTGGAAATTTAACATATAGAAATAAATTAATTTCAAAATGACCCTTTATTCCTGTGACATGTTTACCTATCGAGATTCTCTCGGTGCCTTGGGTTACTATCACCAAGACGAAGATTTAGATCTTTTTTTCTATGTCTATTTTAGCAAAGCTATGCATCTTTTAAATCACAATCGTCTATTTGGGTAGTTGTGATTCATCTCAAGTTTAAGTTCCACCATATTCTCTTATATCACTCTCGTTCTCATCTTTTAAATAGATCAATCATAATAAATTCAAATAAAATAAATGACAATTGTAATTCAAAAGGAGCTAAATTTTTCTAAATCTCTTTTAATTTTTAACTTTAACTTTTAACTAAATTCATACAATCTCTCAATATTTTCATGAATCGTAAGTAACACTTCTAAAACTTTTTACCGTTATCACATAACTCCCTACATTAACTCAAGTCATCACATGACATCATTAGATATAATTTTAGACCAAATTGTCCTCTATTAGTTGAACCTAACTCATAAGAAATTAGTTTAAATCCAAAATGGGATACGCTCAACTCTTTCAACACATCTTCTTCTCTTTCCTTCTATCTATTAGTGCTAAGCCATATTCTAACTAGAACTTTATTAGGGTATATGATGGGTTAAGATTTGATTTGAAATGACAACCAAAAGAGCTGGGAAATTAGGGTTGTGTTTAGGCATAATGAGTTAGATTTTAATCTAGACATGAAAAAGGAAGATATAGAGAAAAACTGAACTTCATTTAGATATGATATGTTAGAGGCTGATATGATATCAAAGTGGAAAAGAAGAAGAAAAAAATTAGGATTTGTTTTAGATGTGATGGATTAGGGTATGATTTGAGTGTTAGAATGTTAAAAAGAGGAAAAGAGCTTAGTTACAGAGTTAGTATTATGAATTAGAATTTGATTTGGTATGACAATAGAAAAAAGAGAGAAAAATATTAAAACTTGACTGGGTGTGATGAGTTCTTAGTTAGACTAATAGATTAAAAATAAAGAATATAAGAAGAAGCAGGTGAAGAAGATGAAATAATTGTTGGCCCAAAGGCCATTAGCCCGATATTTTGATGATAACAAACCATATTTAGTTATGTGTTTAACAATCTTGTTTAAAAGAAGTTCAGGTTTAAAACAAGTTGATTTGACGGCTCCACAATCAAGACTCACAATTTGGACGCCGCTAAAGATTTGCATTCCCAAGCCTTGCACGGTAGAAAGGCTTTGGGATCGAAACATTGAAGAAAAGAATTCAAGATTTGTAATTTACTTTTATTTTTAGATATTTTGTCAAAACCTAGATGATAGAGGTAGAATATTTGGGATTGTCACTCACACACACTTAGTATTGCTTCATGGCTTTAAAAGAATTTTTATATCAGAATTTCTAACTTAGTTTTTAGAAATACCATGTTTTGGAAAAAACCAGTTTTAGAAAAACATTTTATCAAAAAGGATTTTTTTTTCCAAAAATGATCTAACATATTTGAGTGTTGATCTATGATCATACTCTTAGTTTTATTAGGTCTAAAACCTTATTTACAAATCCTTAAACCAAAATGCTTTAAACCAAAAATTTCCTTTTCTTTCTTTCCAGACTCTGTATAAACAGATCTGACAGAGTCCGGTGGACCGACCCAGTCGACCGACGTGCACGGCTGTGCATGTGTGCACGTCGGCCGACCGCTCAGGTCAACCGGGCACTTGTCAGTGCTCTCTGTTTATTTCGGTCGACCGAGTCGGCCGACCGTTTTCCCCCAACGGTCAGAAATATGACCGTTGGCGGTCGATCGGCCCGGTCGACCGGTAGTTGACTCCAACAGCTCTATTTTCTGACAGATTTTTTGTTGGGATCTCACCCCAACGAATCCTTTAAGCTGTGTAGTTGGTTTTCATCCACTATAAATAGTGGGTCATTTCAACATGATAAGACACAAGATTTATATGATTTGACAAGAGTTTTTAAGCAAGAAAATATTTCCAAGCTAAATCCTTAGTTTTTCTTTTAGAAAAGATTTTCTCTCCAAAGCCAAAAATTCCCTACACCTTTTGAAGCAATCCTCTACTTCTCTCTAGTCTTTTGCACTATACAATCCCAAGTATTCATCTTCTTCATATTGGTTATAGGATTGTGCAAGTGAGCTTTTTGATCAAGTGTGATCAAGTTTTTTCTTCAATTGAGAAGTTGTAGAGGCATCGGCCTCAATCGAGCGGGTGTGCTTCATAGTGTTGCAGCGACACCGAGAGATAGGACAAGTGTGTCCTTGTATTGGAGATCCAGTGGGATCAACAATAGTGAAAATCCTTCAAGTGTGAAGGCGGGGACGTAGAGCGTGGCTCGAACCTCGGAAACATATCCTCGTGTTTGCGTTTGCTCAAATTTCTCTAAACTCAATCTCTCTTTATTACTTGCATTATTTATTGCTTTTATCTTGCAAGTGTTTTTAATTGGAGCTTATTGTTTTAAGTAGATTTAAATTCTGCATTATTGCCATATTCCATATAGCCATCACCTATTCACCCCCCTCTAGGTGATTTCAATTGGTATCAGAGCCTAACCCTACTATTTGGTTTAACCACCTTAGGGAGATCCTTGTATTTGGCTATATCATTTTGTTGCATTCTTCATTTGTTGTGCATCTTATTCATTATCCATGGCTTCAATTGATTTTTCTAGCATCAAGTCCCCACCCAAATTTGATGGCTTGAACTTCCCTATTTGGAAGGTCAAGATGAACCTTTTCCTTAAGTCCCTAGGAGTTAGGGTTGCTAGGGCCATAACCAAAGAATTTATAGAACCTCTCACCGATGAGAGATCATGGTCCGAGGACACCACCAAGGACTATGAGGCCAATGCTAGAGCCTAATATGCATTAACACAAGCCTTAAATGAAGATGACCTATCACGCATCATAAATTGTAAATCGGCATTTGAGGTTTGGAATGTTTTGATTGTGACTCATGAGGGAACGTCCCAAGTCAAAAGATCCAAGATTGACTTGCTTCGTTCTCAATATGAGAACTTTTATATGCTTGAGAATGAATGCATTGATGACATGCTCACTCGTTTCACCAAAATAACAAATGTTTTATCTTCTTTAGGTGACACGATCGACAATGACCAAAAGATTCGGAATGTCATTCGAGCTCTTCCCAAAGCTTGGGAAGTCAAGGCAACCACCCTCAAGGAGCTCAACGATCGGGAGGAGATGGACTTCCCAACTTCATCGGAAATTTCAAAACGCATGAGATGGAGATGAAAATAAGAGAAGAAAGGGAGGCGCCAAAGAAGAAAGCCCTCGCTTTCAAAGCCACTCCAACCAACCATGACGAGGAAGACTCATCGGAAGACTACGATGAGGACTTTGCCATGCTCATCCGGAGGTGGGCAAAATGTTCTATAAGAAAGGGAGGCAAAGCAACTTCCGAAGGGGGAAACCTCAAGGAAGATTCGATAGGAAAAGAGAGGAGCCGGATCCTTGCTTCCATTGCAAGAAGATCGGACATCTCATCGCCGATTGCCCCGCTCTCCAAGCTACCACCTCCAAGAACGGCCCAAAGAAGAAGAAGGCAATGGTGGCCACGTGGGACGATACGGAGTCGGAATCCGAAGAGGAGAACGACGCCGCACACATGTGCTTCATGGCACATGGAGATGATGCTTTTAAGGTAAATCTCGACAACTCAATAGAAGATGATGAATTGACTATGGATGAATTAGCTCAATTTTTTGAAGAACTCCAACATAGATATGAGATTTCGCAATCTCATAATAAGAAATTAAAAAGAGAAAATGATTCCTTGAAAGATAAAATTAATATTGTTGAAAAAGAGAAAAATGATTTGTCTAATGCTTTTAAGAAAATAAAGATTGATTTTGAAAACTATAAATTAGCTTGTAAAGGGAAAACCCCATTGTATCTTGTAATAAAAATGATTTTATTGAAATTCAAAAACGGGTTGATGTTTTAGATTCAACTCTTAAAAAATGTGCATTTGACTTAAATAAATTTGCATCTAGGTTTCCCAAAGGAATAACCCAAGGGAAACACACTCACCATCCACATGTACGGAAACATGCACACACACATAAGCATGCATACATGTATGGTAGTGGTAGAATTTATGTTTGCACTCATTGTGGCCGCAAAGGCCATTTAGAAAAATTTTGTTTTGCTAAACATAACATGAATAATAAACATGTTTGGGTTCGCCCCGGTACTAATCCTAAAGGACCCAAAAAGATATGGGTACCAAAAGACACATCAAATTTAGTTGAAACAGGTGGGTCTTCATCCTCCAAGACTTAGGGGGAGACGGTGCCCAGGTGGTGGATGCATCAAAACTCAAAGATCACATCGCGCTTGCATCACTATCATGGAGGCACCTATTTTGGAGAATACCCTCGGTTTGGTAATTTCTCCATTTAAAAGCTTTTATTTTTGTTTATATACATATGCATAGGATTGTTAGTTTACCTTTGTGCTTCATTGATATGTGTTAGTGTAAACTTACATTTCCATCTTTCTTGTGTATATGCTTTGTTCTAATTCATGTTATCTTGCTTTATGTCATATTTTTGTTGTGTCCACATATCTAATTTTGATCATATATCTATATACACATTTTGTCAAAAACTAAAATAAATATTTAAAATTCATTTTAAAGCAAATACATTAGAGATGGCAATTGCGCACCTCAACTCATATTTAGAGGAATCTCGAGGATGAAGTTCAGAACCCTTCACCGGGTATTCGGCTACAACATCTCTAAACCTTTGTTTTTATATGAAAAATAAAAATTAAAATTTCTTGTGTAAATTTTGAAGTTTAAAACATGTTTTAAAATTTTGTATGTTAAAAAAAAATATCTTTCTCACTATTTTTCAGACAATTTTAGATTTTTTTTTGGGGTCTTTGCTGCTGACAGTTTTTGGGCAAGATCGGCCGACCGGAGCTGAAATCCGGCCGACCGACCTTGCCTGGAAGAATGTTTTTATCCTTCTCTGTAGCTGGCCAACCGGTGCGGTCGACCGTTTAGTCTGTCAGAGCTCTCGGGTATTTTCGGCCGACCGCTGCAGTCGACCGTTTCATCTGTCAGTGGTCTCGGGTATTTTCGGTCGACCGGACCGGTCGACCGGGCGACAGGAATCTGCTTTTTACCCACCCTATTTAAAGCCCTTATCTCTCATTTCTCTCACTTTTCCACCGCCGACTCTTCACTTCCTCTCCCTCAAAAATCCTAACTACTCCATTCCATCTCAATCCAACCCAAATCCAAGCCTAGATCTCTCAAAAATTTCCTGGATCGTCAGTCTCAGGCCTGATCTACGTGTATTTTCAAGAAATTTTGGATTTTGGCTTCTTGATCTTCAATCCTTCAAGGTAAAAAATTGTTTTTTTTAATCTTGCATCTAATCTTGTTATCTTATCTAGACCTTGTCTTTCATCTAGCTTAGATCAAGCCTTTACCTTGTCTATTTCTTGAATTTTAACCTAGATCTAATTTTTAACCTAAAAATTATGCCTAAAAGATCTAGAGCCGAGAAGGAAAAATCAGTAGTCCCTTCTTCTTCATCCACTAGGACTAAACCTCCATTTGTCTCCGATCTAGCAGAAAATCGGTTTATCCTCCTTTCGAGGAGAACTATTATTTCTGGGAGATGTGTTGTCCTTCAAGATTTTGAGCACATCAATATACCACAAACATTGAGGAACAATTCTTTAAATCAGTTCATGGCTATTAGAGAACCGGTGTATATCTCACTCATACCCTACTTTTACACTAATCTTGCTTATGAGGGAAACCAGGTTAGGTCTAGGGTTCTTGGTAGAGACATAGATATCTCTCTCCAAAATTTTGCTGAGCTTCTGCATCTCTCCTGTGAGGGAGTTGATGTTTACTCCTATGACCTGCATGATTTTGTCTATCCGGCCGGTGAGTCTGCACTCACCGCGTCAACTTTACTCCACGGGGATGACAACCCCGGCTTAGTGAGGAATGAGGAGGTGAATAAATTCACACTCACCGCTCAAGTCCTTGCTAAATTTGTATTCTATAACATTCTGCCCAAATCTGGAGAATACAGTCATGCTAGGGGTCCTGTTCCTTTGATTGTCTACTGCATTCTGAAAGGCATTAAGATAAACATCCCCCGCTTCATAATTTCTCACATGACCTCTGATCACGTCCTTGTCCCCACAAGGCACTTGCCTTATGGGATGCTCATTTCGTATCTCCTAAAACAACTCAATTTTGATCTGTCCTCTGAGATACCCACTGAACCCTCCGTGAACCTGAATAGCACTCTTTTGAAGAGGATGCAAGTTAGGGTGCGTCATGATGCACCCCAACAGCTTGCAGTTCCTCCTTCTTCCTCTGTTCCAGGGTCTTCATCTATTCCAGGGTCTTCTTCTGCTCCAGGGTCATCTATTCCATCAGACCTCCAGGCTTTCATTTCTTCTGAGCTCCGAGCTCAGTTTCAGGAGCATCAGTCTTGGGTGACCGCTGAGATCCAGCAGCGTCTGACCCAGATTTTTGCGGCGGATGCGGCACATCGCGCGGAGATGGACTCTCGTTATCAGGAACTTCGCAATGTATGTCCTATTTTACTGATTCCATGCGATACATGGATTCGCAACTTAGTGCACTCTTTGTGAAGTACAACATGCTTGGTCCAGACCCCACGCCATTTGGCCGACCGCTTCCTTCCTCCGGCCCTCCATTTCCAGTTAGGGCCCCTTCTGCTTCTTCAGCACCACAGCCAGGTGTTGCAGCTATTGATCCAGAGGAGGAGGCTTCTGATGATGATGAGGATGTTGATGATGATGAGGATGTGGAGATGGCTGCAGGTGATGCTGAGGACGACGATGAGGAGGACGATGATGAGGACGACGACGATGAGGAGTGACTTCCCCTTTTGATGATGTCAAAAAGGGGGAGAGATATTCTTGAGAGACTTCCTTGGGCTTGTATTTTGTATATTATATTTTGTATTGTGTTATTTTGGACATGTATTTGTGTTTGTGTAGACATGTGTTTTCTATATGTTTTATGTCTTGTATGAACATGTGAGTTATTTATGGCATGAGTTATGACATGTGTATGGTTGTTTATTATTTGTGCTATTTACCTATGCCTGAGTATCCTTTTATTATATGCATGTGTTGAGGGGGAGCTTCACTTGAAGTCTCCACCCAAAATATTTGTAATAACTATGTATGTTTTGTCATCATCAAAAAGGGAGAGATTGTTGGCCCAAAGGCCATTAGCCCGATATTTTGATGATAACAAACCATATTTAGTTATGTGTTTAACAATCTTGTTTAAAAGAAGTTCAGGTTTAAAACAAGTTGATTTAACGGCTCCACAATCAAAACTCACAATTTGGACGCCACTAAAGATTTGCATTCCCAAGCCTTGCACGGTAGAAAAGCTTCGGGATCGAAACATTGAAGAAAAGAATTCAAGATTTGTAATTTATTTTTATTTTTAGATATTTTGTCAAAACCTAGATGATAGAGGTAGAATATTTGGGATTGTCACTCACACACACTTAGTATTGCTTCATGGCTTCAAAAGAATTTTATATCAGAATTTCTAACTTAGTTTTAGAAATACCATGTTTTGAAAAAACCAGTTTTAGAAAAACATTTTATCAAAAAGGATTTTTTTTCCAAAAATGATCTAACATGTTTGAGTGTTGATCTATGATCATACTCTTAGTTTTATTAGGTCTAGAACCTTATTTACAAATCCTTAAACCAAAATGCTTTAAACCAAAAATTTCCTTTTCTTTCTTTCCAGACTCTGTATAAACAGATCTGACAGAGTCCGGTCGACTGACCCAGTCGACCGATGTGCACGGCTGTGCATGTGTGCACGTCGGCCGACCACTCAGGTCAACCGGGCACTTGTCAGTGCTCTCTGTTTATTTCGGTCGACCGAGTCGGCCGACCGTTTTTCCCCAACGGTCAGAAATATGACCGTTGGCGGTCGACCGGCCCGGTCGACCGGTAGTTGTCAGAAAGTCTGACAGACTCCAACACTTCTATTTTCTGACAGATTTTTTGTTGGGATCTCACCCCAATGAATCCTTTAAGCTGTGTAGTTGATTTTTCATCCATTATAAATAGTGGGTCATTTCAACATGATAAGACACAAGATTTATATGATTTGACAAGAGTTTTTAAGCAAGAAAATATTTTCAAGCTAAATCCTTAGTTTTTCTTTTAGAAAAGATTTTCTCTCCAAAGCCAAAAATTCCCTACACCTTTTGAAGCAATCCTCTATTTCTCTCTAGTCTTTTGTACTACACAATCCCAAGTATTCATCTTCTTCATATTGGTTATAGAATTGTGCAAGTGAGCTTTTTGATCAAGTGTGATCAAGTTTTTCTTCAATTGAGAAGTTGTAGAGGTATCGGCCTCAATCGAGCAAGTGTGCTTCATAGTATTGCAGCGACACCGAGAGATAGGACAAGTGTGTCCTTGTATTGGAGATCCAGTGGGATCAACAATAGTGAAAATCCTTCAAGTGTGAAGGCGGGGACGTAGACCGTGGATCGAATCTCGAAAACATATCCTCGTGTTTGCGTTTGCTCAAATTTCTCTAAACTCAATCTCTCTTTATTACGTGCATTATTTATTGCTTTTATCTTTCAAGTGTTTTTAATTGGAGCTTATTGTTTTAAGTAGATTTAAATTCCGCATTATTGCCATATTCCATATAGCCATCACCTATTCACCCCCCCTCTAGGTGATTTCAATAATGGGTATAAACCTGTTTTGAGTTGTATAGCCATTTAGATTAATAATTATAAAAAGAACTCAGGTCAAGGGCACAAACATCAATTTACAGTCCCAACTAACATTATTACCTCACTTTAATGTTTTTAAAAGTTTTAGGAGCCTTATTGATGATTTATAAAATATTTTGAGAAGTTATGTGATCTTAGTTAAAAGTTAAAGGAGGTTTAATGAAATTTAACCTTCAAAAGGTGAATTGATTATTTATTCTCTTTGTACAATAAAGAGTAAAGAGGGCTTATATCTCAATGAGTTTTCTCCTCATATTTTTACTTGGCTTTTCCCAACTCACTTTTTGTCTTCACTTCTAATTTCCTAGTTCTCTTTGCCCCCCCTCCCGGCACATTCGTACATCCTCCGCTTTCACCATCATGTTTATCTTCTCTTTATTTTCGCTTTGTCTTGCTAATTTGCCTTTGAATTTGTTGGAATTGAAGAATATAAAAGTGAATCTTTGAATTGAATTATGGCGAGATCCGTTGATCGAATCAATTGGATGATGGTTGGAGTGTGTTCTCCTTCCATTGGGGATGAACGTGGTATATTCATATGTTCAATTCCGACTTCGAATGAATGAGATATTCAAGTCTAAAGATTACCTAATTCAAAGCCAAAATGAGACTAAAGGTAGCTAAAAGCATTTAGTCTCACATTGGCCATGGGATGAAAGTTCATTGTGTTTAAATAGAGAAAATTGAGAACAAAGGGCGTGCCCTTTGGGTACTTGGAGTTTTCACGCGTGATTGGGAGGGTACTATGCCCACACATGCGCGTGCGCCGGCGCCGGTGCCAGCGCCAGCGCCGGTGCCGGGTTCGGGTTCCCTACCCGGCCTGGTTCTTTTTGAATCGGGTCTCACGGGTATGGGTTGCGAGCATACGCGCTCCGCTACCCGAACCAGACCTAACAGGTGCGACTGTTGGGTCGAAAGGTTGCAACAGTTCAGACTGAACCGTTGCAACCTTTCGTTGGGTTCAGACCCGTTGGCCCCTCCTGGAGCGCTATAAATAGCGCTCCAGTTTCTCATTCTAAACACACCAACAACAACACAAAATCAGAATAACTCTCTCTCTCTCTCTCTTTGCGTTCTGAACTGGGAAGCGAGTTTCTGCGTTCTGAACTGGGAAGCGGAGTTCTGAAGCAACTTCCAGCGAGAAGTGGGAAAGTCAGTTTCCGAAGCGACTTCCAAAGGAGATTCTGCAAAATTCGTTTTGAAAGAGGGCTCAGAAAATTCAACAGATTCTTTTATAGAATTATTGTCTGAATCTGAGACTTCTGAAGAAGAATATTCTTCAACCTTCCTTCGTCCTCTACAGCGGGTGCTCCTCCAAAGTAAAGGCAAATATTCATCCGAAATTTGTCTTTGTCCCGCTGCTTCAACGTCCTGTGAAGGTACTGGTTAACTACGGTTCGACCGTACGGTGATTTGGTAGTGCTATTCAAATACCGTGAAGGAGTGTTGTATCTTGGGAGATCAGCGTCCAGTAACCCGTTGCACCAGTGCGGGGGACGTAATTGTCTTAAGGAGATTCGCTCTAAGCGTACCTCACTCCAAGTACTGTATAAGTGAATTAATGTTGGCCTGGAGGCCTTCCTCTCTAGTTTTGATGATGATTAACTCATATAGTTATGTTTACTAATAATCTTGTGATTTTAGTTTCAGATCATGTAACAAGATATTAGTTGGTGATTGCTTCAAAAAGAGGAGTTTGAAAGCTTTCACATGGTGATTCCAGGGCCCGAGCATCAAGATCATACATAGCCTTGCTCGTTGGATCACAGCCTTTTTGAATCGGGTCGACTTGAAGATGAAGATCGTCAAGAAGACTTAGGTATCCTAGTTTAATGTGTTTTAGATCCATGTGTAAAGATAAGAATAGTTGATATGCTCAAGTGCACAACACACACGTTTTATGTTTAGATATTGGTTTTTCGGTTTTGGTTTAACCAATATTTGTTTTCATGATAGTTGATCAAAACAAGTTTAATTGGTTTATGTATAGTAGTTTCATTCTATACATGCATGCTTAACTTTTAAACAAACTTATTTTGACTATCCTATTCATGTATTGAAAAATCCAAGTTTGATAAAATACAAGTTTTGGTTTTTGATAAAAATGATAAGACACAAAAATTGTTCAAATTGCTTGATATTTGAGTCAAAATTTTTATCACATGTTTATATATCAATGCAAAATGATAAAACTATTTTTGGAGATTTTTAGAAGTTTTTATAAGATTTATTAAAAATATGTTTAACTGTTTTTCTGACCCAGTTTCTGACCTAGAATTGGCTGACAGGCCAGGTCGGCCGACCACACGGTCGACCGCACCAAGGGCCGGTCGATCGTACGGTCGACTGACGTGCACAGAGCTGTGCACGTCTGGCAGCACAATGGGCCGGCTGACCGACCGGTCGACCGGACCAGACAGCTCTGCTCTCTGTATCTGGGCGGTCGACCGGATTGCTCCAACGGTCATATTTTTGACCGTTGGCGGTCGACCGGCCGGTCGACCGCATGCCTGTCAGGCTGACAGATCAGCCCAACGGCTAGTTTTCTTTTGGGCCTATAAATACCCCATCTCTTTAGGGTTTTTGACAAGATTTTTAGAGCCAAAATTTTCAGACATTCTCTACTGTTTTAAATAAGTTTTCAAAAGAGTTTTGTGCTAAAAAGATTTATCTTATTTGTTTTAGGTTTTTGAAAAATCAAAGAAAATAGTATTTTGGG
This sequence comes from Agave tequilana, assembly GCA_038442645.1. Lineage (NCBI taxonomy): Eukaryota > Viridiplantae > Streptophyta > Magnoliopsida > Asparagales > Asparagaceae > Agave > Agave tequilana. The sequence goes on along the minus strand of JAVJIF010001108.1, from coordinate 195,412 downwards.
AGATTTGTGTTTGTTCTTCATTTCTATTATCATCAAGAGTTTTCCCAAGATTATTTCTTTGAGTTTTGTTTTCCAAACACCTAGTTTTTTCACTTGAGCTATATCTTCTATCCTATTCTATAGGATCTTTTGTTTGTGGGAAAAAGGAGAGGTTTGAGGTTGAGATATACCACTTGTTGTAAAAACCCTCATTTATTGGTTGCTCCCTCTTTGGTAGAGCTTGAGGTTTGTGTTTGCTCCCTCTATTGTGAGGTGGAGTTTGGTTGTTGGCTACGGGCCTTATCCCTCTTCGGTAGAGGTGGATTGTGGTTGTATTGCCTCGGTGGCATTGTAAGGTTGAGAGAGGAGTTCGGTACTCCTTTAGTGGATTAGAAATCCTTCTCGGTGAAGGCGGGGACGTAGAGCTAGGGGCTCGAACCTCGGAACATATCTTTGTGTTTGCGTTTAATCCATTGTCTCTCTAACTCTCTCTTTTATTTGTGCAAAGCATTATTCATATTGTCATATCATTCGTATTGCTTGTGTTGCCTTGCATTATTTCATATTGTTCATCCTTATATGCTTGGCTTGCTTGTGTGTGTGCCTCACTTGTACTCAACCACAAGAGCTTCATATAGCACCTCAACCCTTATCTAGGGGAATCAAGAGGAGTTAGTTCAGAGCCCTTCACGGGGAATTCGGCTAGACTTGTGTGTTATACTAAGTGTGTTGCAAATTTGTTTTAGCTTCCGCATTTAGTTTCTAGATTAGCATTATCACCTATTCACCCCCCTCTAGGTGATTTACAATTGGTATCAGAGCCTAAGCTCCTAATACTTTAGGTTTAACATCCTAGGAGTGAGATCCATGTTTGCTAATCTTCCATTTGCGTTTGCACACTTTTGTTGTTTGCACACATATAGTTTGCACTCATGGATAGCCCTCCTATGTTTGACATTTCTAGACTTGAGATTTGGAAGGTTATGATGAGTTGTCATTTAAAAGCCCTAGGATATAAAGTTCACCTTGCCATTACCAAGAAATCCTTTCTTAGTGATAGCAAGCATATAGAGGCCAATGCAATAGCCCTAGAAGCACTTAGAGCATCACTTCATAAAGATTATTTACATGTGTTTACTCACTATGATTCAGCTTTTGCAGTTTGGAGTATTTTGACTTCTCTCGAGCTACCAAAGATTATCGAAAAGAAGAGAAGATCTAGAAGAGATGAGTCCGAAGAACATTGCTTCATGGTCTAAGGGAATGACTCCCTTGAGGTACACTCGGACACTCAACTAGATGCTAGTTCTAATTCATATTGCAATGAATGTCTAGAGGCACAAGCTATGAATGATGAACTTGCTAGAAATTGTGAAAATTTGATTTCTAAATACAAAATATTGAAAAATGAGAATCTTGTTTTAAAAGAAGAAAAGAAAATTTTATCATCTAAAATTGAGATTGTTTTGCAAGAGAAGGAAGAGGTTTCTAGTGAATGTGACTCACTTAGATCTCAACTTAATCTTGTTTTAAAAGAAAATGAATTGTTGAAATCTAAAAATGATTGTGATGATGTGTTGAAGAAAAATGAGTTTTTATCTTCAAAAGTTAATTTTGTTGTAAAAGAAAATGAATCTTTGAAAACAAAAATTATTTCTATTTCAAAAGATTTAGATATGTGTTTAAAAAAATGAGTTTTTGAAAAATAAGATTGATGCACATGTTTGCCATGCTAGGGTAGTATCTCACACTTCACCTATTGCATGTTCCATTTTATCTTCAAGTGTTAAAAATAATATAAATGTTTTGAAGAAGAGTGTTGATTGTTTGGGCTCCACTTTGAGCCAATGTGTTGTGGGCCATACACGTTTGGAATCTTTGTTTCGAAAGAAACAAGTTCCATCTATTCATGCACACCCTCCACGGCATACACATGCTCCTCACGGACACACCCATCACATGTATGCTCATGTGTACACTTGTGCATATTGTGGACGTAAGGGCCACCTTGCTAAATTTTGCTTTGATAGATTACGTGATGTAAATTTAGCAAAGAATTTTGTTTGGGTTAGAAAAGGGACTAACTCCCATGGACCCAAAAAGATATAGGTACCAAAGACCACCCCTCTTATGTTTGATGTAGGTGTGGGCTCTCGCATGACGTGAGAGTATCGGTACCTTGGAGTGGATGCGTTCCGAGCTTCATGGAAATCATTTGGATGCATTACTTTCAAGGGATGTTTGGTGGGAAGACCACCATGTTTTGGAGACATGGAGAGTTGCCTCATAGGTTTTGGTAACGGTCTCTTACTCCTTATTTATGTATGCATGCTTTTCATGTTCATTATTTGTAGCATGTTTTGTTGTTTATATGATTATTATGTTAATGTCATGTTTATTAGACTCTTGACATGCATGAATAGCCTTTTGAGACACCCATGTTTAATATGGACCATTATTTTTGTGTTCTCACCATTTGTTTAGCTATCATGTTTATCATTGGTTTAATAACATGTGAATTTTCTTAATAATCATGTTTATGCTTGTCATGATGATTCATATCTTGTTTTTGATGCTTCATGATTTGAATATATGTTTAAATGTTAGTTTTCATTAAGACTAGGATTTATACTTGTGCATATAGTGGGTCACAAATAAATCTATATATGTTTGTGCTTGATTGCTTATTTGTTCCCATTAGATGTGCTAGTATAGTCTAGTTTTGATGATTCATACATTTTAAACTTGTATTCCCATTTTTGGTTTTGTTTTATGATCATGTGTTTTCATTTCATGTATATGTCTATTTTGTCAAACTTTAAGATATACATGTATGCTCCTTGAGTCATTTGCTTCTCATGCAAATCTATACATATTGACTCAATTGTGTTTAGGGATATGTATGTATACTTTTTGTGTTGACAAATCATACATGTACCTTGAAATGAAATTTGTTTTAATGGAAATTTAGTTTTTCATGTTTCCATGTGTTTATGTTTAACTTCATGTATATGTTCATTTTATCAAAATTATTGTTATACATTTACATCCTTTGAGCCACGTGCCTTCATGCATATATCCTTGTGGACTCGTTGTGTTTGGATATGTATGTATACTTTAGTTTGTATAGGACATACATATACCTTGAAGATTAAATAGTTTTGATGATTTACATGTTTTCATGTTTCAAGGAATATTGAGTTTATTGTCTATTTTCATGATTATGATCTTCACATCTTATTTGTACACTCACATTTCTTATTTACTCATGTGTTTGTTTTCATGAGTCATATTTATGCTTAATTGGCTTAGAGTGTTGATTATCATGTGAATTTTGTATTTCATGAAAATAATTTTATTTTATTCCTTACTTGAAGGATTTCGTACTAGTTTACAAATTTTCCTTTTAACTAGTTGCGATATTCTTCATTTTGGTAGAGTTTTCAAACACACTCTATTTTTTAAATTTTTTTTGAAAACCCTACCATCCAAGGGCGGTTGGTTGGGAGATCATGCTCATGTAAGCTTTATATTGAAAATCATTTTAACTTGAACATGAATGGGTGGTAGTTATTTATTGTATACACTTGATCATTATTGTTGTTTCAATTGGTATCATTGAAATTCTTTCAATTGGTATCAATTTTGACCTTTCTTGTATACTCATATATGTTTGTATGTATGTATGCTTTCACTTCAAAGAATATCAATTTCAATTGGTATCTATTTTTCATACATATATATGTTTGTGTTTATGCTAAGCTTGAGTTTCAATGTTGTTTCAATTGATTAGTTTTCAATTGCTTTTCAATTGGTATCTCATTTCATGCCTACGCATTATTTTTGTTGGTATTTCATAAAGGGGGAGAAAATTTGATTTTCATATTTACAATTGGTATTTGTATTTCCACTCCCTTACTTTATGATAGAATAAAATTTTTAAATTGATATCATATACTTAAAAAGAAAAATACTCTTTTTGATATCAAGATGTTTATTTGAATGTTTTAAAATTTGGTATCTCAAAATTTTGTTTAATAAAAAAATAAAAAATAAAAATACAAAAGTTTTGATTTGTATTGCCTATATGCAAGGAGAGCTTAACATCCCTTCTACATATAGATTCATGATGAGTGTATCTTGTATTGAAGAGCTTGACAATCTCTTCTTTATGTGGTACAAGTGTGTAGGGGGAGCTTCACATCTCCTCTTATGCATTGCATAGTATACGTTATGTGAATTAGGGCTTGTCATCCCTCCTTCATGTATTGTATCTATGTAGGGAAGCTTCACATCTTCCTCTTCATGAATGTATATAGCATATACCATTTATTTATGATCTATGTTTACTTTCAATTGGTATCAAGATACTACTTTGACATATTTTCAATTGATACCTTAATTGATTGTCACCCCTATTTGGTTTTGTTTTTGTTTTAGACAAAAAGGGGGAGAACATTATTTTTTATTTACCCCTAATTGATGATTGTTTCTTTGTATTAAAAAGGGGGAGAAGATTTTGTTTTGTTTTGGTTTTTATCCCTTTATTGATGATTGACAAAAGGGGGAGAAAGATTTTGAGTTTTATATATGCATGTTTATGTTTTGCATATATTAAGTTTAATTTAGTTTAATTTTAATTGGTATCTAGAGCATGTTTTATTTTTGAACATTTCATTGGGTATCTAGAGCCTTTTATTATTTTTTGCATTGTCATTCATTACATATTTATTGTTTATTTCTTTTATGCATGACTTAAGGGGGAGCTTCTTTGAAGCTTAACTTTAATCCATGCATATATAACTCCATGAGTTTTGTCATCATCAAAAAGGGGGAGATTGTTGGCCCGGAGACCTTCCTCTCTAGTTTCGATGATGATTAACTCATGTAGTTATGTTTACTAATAATTTTGTGATTTTAGTTTCAGATCATGTAACAAGATATTAGTTGGTGATTGCTTCAAAAAGAGGAGTTTGGAAGCTTTCACATGGTGATTCCAGGGTCCGAGCATCAAGATCATACATAGCCTTGCTCGTTGGATCACGACGTTTTTGAATCGGGTCGACTTGAAGATGAAGATCGTCAAGAAGACTTAGGTATCCTAGTTTAGTATGTTTTAGATCCATGTGTAAAGATAAGAATAGTTGATATGCTCAAGTGCACAACACACACGTTTTATGTTCAGATATTGGTTTTTCGGTTTTGGTTTAACCAATATTTGTTTTCATGAATAGTTGATCAAAACAAGTTTAATTGGTTTATGTATAGTAGTTTCATTCTATACATGCATGCTTAACTTGTAAACAAACTTATTTTGACTATCCTATTCATGTATTGAAAAATTCAAGTTGATAAAATACAAGTTTTGATTTTTGATAAAAATGATAAGACACAAAAATCGTTCAAATTGCTTGATATTTGAGTTGAAATTTTTATCACATGTTTATATTTCAATGCAAAATGATAAAACTATTTTTGGGGATTTTTAGAAGTTTTTATAAGATTTATTAAAATATGTTTAATTGTTTTTCTGATCCAGTTTCTGACCCAGAATTGGCTGACAGGCCAGGTCGGCCGACCGCAACGGTCGACCGCACCAAGGGCCGGTCGATCGTACGGTCGACCGGCGTGCACAGAGCTGTGCACGTCTGGCAGCACAATGGGCCGGTCGACCGACCGGTCGACCGGACCAGAGAGCTCTGCTCTCTGTATCTAGGCGGTCGACCGGATTGCTCCAACGGTCATATTTTTGACCGTTGGCGGTCGACCGGCCGGTCGACCGCATGCCTGTCAGGCTGACAGATCAGCCCAACGGCTAGTTTTCTTTTGGGCCTATAAATACCCCATCTCTTTAGGGTTTTTGACAAGATTTTTAGAGCCAAAATTTCCAGACATTCTCTACTGTTTTAAACAAGTTTTCAAAAGAGTTTTGTGCTAAAAAGATTTATCTTATTTGTTTTAGGTTTTTGGAAAAATCAAAGAAAATAGTATTTTGGGAGATTTGTGTTTGTTCTTCATTTCTATTATCATCAAGAGTTTTTCCAAGATTATTTCTTTGAGTTTTGTTTTCCAAACACCTAGTTTTTCCACTTGAGCTATATCTTCTATCCTATTCTATAGGATCTTTTGTTTGTGGGAAAAAGGAGAGGTTTGTGGTTGAGATATACCACTTGTTGTAAAAACCCTCATTTGTTGGTTGCTCCCTCTTTGGTAGACGTTGAGGTCTGCGTTTGCTCCCTCTATTGTGAGGTGGAGTTTGGTTGTTGGCTACGGACCTTATTCCTCTTCGGTAGAGGTGGATTGTTGTTGTATTGCCTCGGTGGCATTGTAAGGTTGAGAGAGGAGTTCGGTACTCATTTAGTGGATTAGAAATCCTTCTCGGTGAAGGCGGGGATGTAGAGCTAGGGGCTCGAACCTCGGAACATATCTTTATGTTTACGTTTGATCCATCGTCTCTCTAACTCTCTCTCTTTTATTTGTGCAAAGCATTATTCATATTGCCATATCATTCATATTGCTTGTGTTGCCTTGCATTATTTCATATTGTTCATCCTTATATGCTTGGCTTGCTTGTGTGTGTGTCTCACTTGTACTCAACCACAAGAGCTTCATATAGCACCTCAACCCTTATCTAGGGGAATCAAGAGGAGTTAGTCCAGAGCCCTTCACAGGGAATTCGGCTACACTTGTGTGCTGTACTAAGTGTGTTGCAAATTTGTTTTAGCTTCCGCATTTGGTTTCTAGATTAGCATTATCATCTATTCACCCCCCTCTAGGTAATTTACAATTAATTTCTTTATACAGGGGATATACTGATATTCAGTATATCGAGACTGATTTAGATTCAGTCTAGTTGGTGTTTAACCAAGGAAGGAAATTGAAAGGTGGTTCTTAAATTAAGGAACGTTCTATTGAACGGAAAACCTCCCACCTGATATTTGCCGACCTGGCCAATTAGATTGTTGATATTTCAGTGATCTTGAATAGTTGTCAGATTGATTCCTGTTAAGCAGAATCCAACAGAATTTTCTATCTGTTCTCTTTTTCTTTTTCTCTCTTACCTTCAACTTGTCTTTTCTTCTACTTCCCTTTCTTTATTGTAAATGTGAGGAAAAAAGAAAAATTTATATAGGGCTCTGATGATGTTTCCTTAAAAATACTTTATTTATATTTGTCACGGTAACTTTTTATGAAAGATACCATCTTGATCTCTTTTCCATTCTAATTGTTCGATCTTAATTCTATTTCCCTCTTAGCGCAAACTCGATCGTTTGCCATGTTAGCCATTTATATTCGTCAGTGGTCCACTCCAATTTTCCACATTGGTCTGTTGAGAACTCTAATAATATTTCAAGTGAAAATAAGTTTTTGACCCTCTATATAGCTTGGACGCATCTATAACGGTGGATAGTAAAACTTATCTATCTGAGGGTTGAAAAATTTGGACACCACAATTTAGAAGATGACCATGTCTCAATCTTATCAATTATCTTAATGACCTCATTTATCTTCTCCAGATAATGGCATTATCCATCGGCCCGAATGTTAGGAAATGGAAATTCAATCAAAAGGGCATCTTCATCGCCAATTCCCTCTATAGGAATCTCACCGGCTACCATGAGGAGAACAATTGCTTATGATAGATTTGGACTACACAAGCTTCTCTAAAAGCCTAGATCTACATATGGCTTGCTTCTCATGGTCGGCTTCTAACGGCGGATAATCTTACCAAGAGGGGGATCTAAGTGATGTCATCATGTTCACTCTGCGGTGAACAACCAGAGAAATAAGGCATCCCGCTTCCTCAATTCTAAGAAAAAGGAAGTACCCACTGTATAAATTATAAAACCTTGGTTGCCTGTGAATCACTCTATTGGGTTTAAAAATAAAGCTTTCACAAATGGTGGGTAAAGGAAAACTTTTCCAAAAATCTATCCCTATCCTGTCCATCTGTTTCTCTCTCTCTCTGATCTATATCTTTCGCCTCTTGCTCAGTCGCCCCACCTCCCTCTCCCATATCTGATCCTTCTCTTTTCGGCTGGGCCCCATCTCCGACGAGATCCCTGCCGGCAGCGGCCACCCATCTCCTTCAACCACGAGAGCGAGAGGTTGATTTCATTTTTGTGCTTCTTTTTAAATAAAAAACAAAATAATACTAACAAATTGCTCTTTTCTATTTCCCCTTTCCTTTCCTGGCTCCATTTTCTCACTGCACTTCTCTTCACAGCAGCCCACCTTCAGTGCAGCTGCTGAATGCGGCCGACGACGACGACAGGAGCTGAGCGGAAAGAACTAAATATGGTATTGTGATTTTTTATTCTGGAGAGTTAGAATCGATTATTCAATTGATTGAAAATATTGGAACTGGTATGTGAAATCGTTCTAGAATTTATTTCAATTGATCGAAATGGAATCAGTTCGAGATTGATTAATGATTGTTGAATCATGGTTCCATGGATTGAACTTATGCTGTTGATTATTGAATCACTATTCAGCTGATTAAATATCATCTCCTTTTTATCTCGCCTGAACTTTTGTTCTCATGAGATTTTTCTGCATCTGAGTTTTAGCAATATTTTGTTGCGTGTTATCTGATTATAGGCATAAAGTATATGCGTAGATATATAATTACATTGAGAGAGATAAACAACACAACATCCTCGTTTGGATTGTGTTTCTTAAGTGTGAGAGAGAGACGGTCCATCTCTTATTTCCATTAGCCCTCTTGATTTGTATAGAAAGGCTCACCTCTTATTTCAGTTTTTGCTTTTGATCTGTATAAATGCACGTACACACGCTGTCGGTGATAATATATATGAAGGATGATCCAAACTAAAACATCTCCAATGCTATAAATGTGGATTAATCTAGTTGCATTCTCTTAAGAAGTAACATGAATCACGCTCCCCAGAGCAGAAAACTAAAACAACTTTAATGGCAACTTAGTAATTGTAGAACTTTAATACCGTTTTAAGACTTAAAGCCGTTAGATGGACGGGAGTCCGTGGTACATAATTTAATTCAATTCAACTGCAAGGCCCTCGAATGGTTTGCAATATAATAGTAGAGATGGCATAAGATGTTATCTATTATGTAATTATAAAGTGCAATAGTCTAGAGAGAAGACTTACCACATCTTTTCAAAAAGGAGACATCATATTATACATAACTAGTGCATCAAAATATAAGTTCTAGTGGATCTGAATTCAAGGAAGTTATGCCCTATAATTATGTTCTAATTCCTGAAGTATGTCTAACGCTTCTTGAATAATTTTAGGAAATTACAAGTTGTGCCTAGAGAATTGGCTATTGCATTTTTCTAGAATTTGGTCTTTGATTTTGTTGATTCTTTTTGATAAAATCAGTGTTCTCCATTTAAAATGGTTCAAATCCCATAAAAGTTAATTTGTTTTTTGAGCATGTAGAAATTTAGTCTGTTTGACATTGCTACGTCAATCAGTAATAGTCATCATTTAAATAGATATCTAGTTGTTGCGATGTTGCCCATCAGCATTAATAACGGATTTGATTCTCGATGCTCCACTTACCATCATAATGCCTCATCTTTTAAATTTTCTTCCATCCATCAACCATTGCCATTATATGGAGTTGAAACCATCTTTTCTCCTCTACAGCTATCATTCAAAAAGGCATTCTTCGCATATGTAAATCATGATTTGCCGTAGACTCTCGTATCCATATGGACAATGCCTGCACAGTTGAATCAGATCAACTTGGTGATCAAGCTACAAGTGATGTTACTGTACGTTTGATAAATCAACATGGGAAACCAGAGTCTTTCCCTTGCCACTCATCCATTTTGATGGGAAAGAGCAAGTTCTTCGCAGACCAGCTCTCCAACTGCCAATCTGACAACTGCATTGAGGTTTCCTGTCCTGGATCAGAGTATGACCATTACGTTAAGCTCTTAAATCTCCTATATAAATCTGAAGATGCCCTTTTGGGCTCTTTGGACTCTGTGAAATCTACTCTGGGTCTTCTCCGAGTTTCTATCTCCCTCGGCTGTGAAGCAGTCACTGCTAGTTGCATCCAGTATCTGGAGGCCATGCCTTGGGAGGAAAAGGAAGAGGAGGAAATATTGAAGATTGTTCCAACCCTTGGTCCATTAGCCATGCCTATGTTAGCCCGGTTTCAGCCTGCAGATTTGAATGCCACAAAGAATGTCTTCATCTCTGCGATTCGTTTTGCCACCACCGTTGACCAATCCTTTCCTCCTTTCACGGATGAACTAAGAATCTCTGCTCAAGAACAGGTGGAGTACATGCTGGCAGAGGATGAAGAGACTCCATTGATCGCATTGGACGAGGAGGTGAAGTCCGAGGCAAAGGCAGGCCTTGCGAAGATGTTCAGCACATTCAAGACAGAGCTGACCTTAGATTTCGATCAAATGCTAGATGTAGCAGAGCAGAGAGTCCTCCAGAGGATATCTGACCTCGACTGGATATGCAATGTTCTTCCAAAGATGGAGTTGATGACAGATTTCGTGTTGGGGTGGGCCCTCATATCTGATCATGTTCTGGCTGTAGTTCAAGACAACAAGTACTGTTCTGGTTTATGGGGCGTCAAATTAAGGCTTGTAGAATTGGTGGGGAAAACTTTGGAGGCCATTGGCTTCGGTAATGTGGTCCTTCCAGCTGCATCCAGAGTTCAGATCCTTAAGACGTGGCTTCCCTATTTGAGGATGATGAAACCTATACTAGATTCAAAATATGCAGAAAATGAGGCATTTCCTTACAAGATGGATTCTGATCTTTGCCAGAACATCGAAGGGGCCATCGTGTCACTGGTGCTGGCATTGCCATCGAGTGATCAGGCTGACATACTGGCGGACTGGATGAAGAGAACTGAGCAGCTGAGATTCCCAGATCTTACAGAAGCTTTTGAGGTTTGGTGTTACCGTACTAAGGCTGCAAAAAGGAGGCTGGGGGCAGGATTCAATGGTGCGAGCAGCAATCCAAACTGTCAACCTCTGAATGAGATCCCAAACTAGAATTCTTATCATTTATTGAATTGAGGTAAGAAAAATGTATGCATGTTGTTTCTCCTGGTTCCTCATTATCGTAACAAGATGGAATGGAACCCTATTTTCTGAGAATATATCTTTCTTCGACTTTATGCTTGTGGGCGCCTGCTATATTCTTTGATCAGAATTCTATGCCAGTGATGTTCTTCTGACTGGACAGTCATTTTGCATCATTACAGGAAAGTGTGGTAATGATTCCTGAAATTTCCTCAACTTTCTCAAGAGTCCTCTTCTGATCTATTTTGTTTCTAGACAAGCATCATGTTTTTTCCATTTTAATTTTGTATACAAGGTCGCAAAGCAGAAGCCCAAACAGGAGGATGGAGGAGGATACATGGCGGTGATGTACCGGCCATTGGACTTGCTTCTTGGGATCTATCTGCTTGTAGAAGCAGGCTTGCCATTGTTTCATATACTACATTGGGTGTTGAAATGTTACAGGATGGCTAAGGAAGGTAAAAGCATTTTCTCTTTATATCAGGAAGACAGAATTTCTGTAGAAGTTTTTACTTCGAGAAAATACCAGAGTTTTGTTTTCATAAAACGTTTTTTGCAATCATTTGAAGATGCCAAATTTCAAATATCAGAGTCTACATCCAGCCAAACTCATTGAAGATATTGATGTGTTACTCGGTCTAGATTATGAAGATATCGAGTTGGCCTATATCAAAAGGAATCGGGTGTGGCTTGGTCAAAATGGACGCGCACCCAGGCTCGTGCTCCGGCTCCGGTGTCAGGCCGGCGGTGGCGGCGCGCACGTGTGGGCATGATTTCCCCTTAAATGCACGCGAAAATTTCAAGTACCCAAAGAGCACACTCTTTATTCCATCTTTTCATGTTTAAATCTCTCAACTTTTTATACTATATCTAATGTGAAACTAAAGTATTTTAGTTTCTTTTACTCCCTTTTAGCAATTGACTTAGGCTAAATTCCGACTTCAATATCTCATTCATTCGGAAACGGATTTGAATATGTGAATATACGACGTTCATCCCCAATAGAAGAACACACTCCAACCATTATCCGTGTGATTCTAACAACGGATTACGCATAAATTCAGCTCAAAGTTTACTTGAAATTTTTCGTTTCCTAACAATCCCTCACAATGAATGGAGATTTAAGAAATTGACACACTATGAGACTGATTATATAATAAAAGGTACTTTAGAAAAGAAATGCATCAGGATAGGTGAACTAGGTGTTGAACCTTTCATATCGAAAGTCTTATCGAACTTACTGGCCAATCAGTGAATTAAGTTTTGAACTGTCAGCCGTTTATGTAGGCCAAGTCAATAGGCCTCAAACAATAACTTTTCAAAATCAATTTTGCTTCTCGGTTGTGTCCATTTTGACCCTGGACATTCTTAGTTTCAGAGAGTATCTTTAGGGAATCGCAACCTCCATAGAGACTCCCAAAGAGCCGACCCATCTCTATACGCACATAGGTGATCATCCTATTAAGAGTAGTCTTCTCTATCCCACTTGTTTTTATAACAAGATATAAACCTCATTAAAAACGTTCCTAAGTGCTTACTCGCAGATTCAATCATAATTAGTTTTTTTTTTTTCTCTTGAACTTAGTCTGTAGGATTTCCAGTTGAGGTTTTCATTAAGTTGACTCGGTAAAGTTAGGCTTTCAGCCTCATTCCCCTCGATGCGCAATTTATACGCCCTCCACTGAAACTTTAATAAACGGATCTGCTAGATTATCTTTTGACGATACAAAGTTAATAGAGATAATTTCATTTGAGAGCAACTGCTTAACGGTGTTATGTGTACGACGAATGTATTTAGACTTACCGTTATATATAAAGTTTTATGCCCTACATATCGCTGCCTGGTTATCGCAGTGAATACATATGGCGGGCACTGGCTTAGGCCATAGTGGTATATCTCCAAAAAATATCGAAGCCATTCTGTGTTGTGCGCCGAACAACAATCACGTAGAGGAAACCCTAGATCCCAGATACAAAATAACAGTACCACCAACAGCAAATAACAAACAATCAATAAGAAGAACACAAAACTAGATTTAACGAGGTTCGGCCAATTTCGCCTACGTCCTCGGGGCAAGGAAGAGAGATTTTCTATTGATTTGTGAATCAATACAAGTATTTCAGCATTACTTAATGAAGAGAGCTCTGCCTCTCTCATATACCCAAAAAGACACCCTAGGAATCAGTTTCCAATTTGGGCTGAATTCCAATTCAGCAAATTTCCCGAAACAGCCCGAACCCGACTGTCGGTCGACCGGTCGGTCGACCGGTCGGTCGACCGACCATAGGCACCGGTCGACCGTGCCTAACCGAGAGTTAGGCACTTTCAGTCGGTCGACCAGACGGTCGACCGCTACAACCTTGTGCACGTTGGTGCACAACGGTCGACCGGGCCGTCAACCGTGCTGCTGCTGCTACTGCTGTTGCTTCCCAGCGGTCAACCGGCTCGGTCGACCGTGCTACTGTTGCTTCCCTGCTGCTGTTGTTGCTGAATCTCTGAAAAATCATCGTCGACTTCCTCGACTTCCTCTCCTCTTCCTACAATTCTCCACCTCGGTGAAGATTTCTTAAATCTGAGTCGAAATGAAACATACGAACCATCGACTCAAAAGTGACTGCACTAGTGTGGTTGCCTACGTACCCTGCCCAAGGGATCAAGCCATCCGTAGTTCATCCAAAGGAGCTTCAACAAGCTCATGCTACATGAAGGACATGGAGCAAAGTTTTACAATGTGCAAACTTGACTCCTGACACCACCTTGGTACACATGTCGGCGGGATTCTCTGATGTGTGAATCTTCAGCAGCTCAATATCACCCTCATCTAGAATCTCCTGAACAAAATGGAACCTGACGTCGATGTGCTTCGTCCGTGCATGATATACCTGGTTCTTGGCTAAATAAGTAGCACTCATACTGTCACAGTTGATCTTCAGAAGATCTTGATCCACCCCCAAGTCATTAAGCAAGCCTTGAAGCCAAATTGCCTCCTTCATAGCCTCCGTCATGGCCATATACTCGGCCTCTGTAGTAGACAATGCGACGGTAGACTGTAGAATAGAGTGCCAACTCACCGGTGCTTGAGAAAATGTAAAGACATACCCCGTTGTAGACCGACGCTTGTCAAGGTCACCAGCATAGTCGGAATCAACATATCCGATACAATCCTGCTTCCCTATGGAGTCCTTCTCAAATACCAGACCAACATCAATGGTACCTTTAATGTACCGCAGAATCCACTTCACTGCCTCCCAATGACCCTGTCCCGGATCATGCATATACCTACTGACCATAGAGACAGCTTGTGACAGATCTGGTCTTGTACATACTATAGCATACATAAGACTACCAACTGCGCTAGCATATGGGACGTGAGTCATGTACTCACTGTTGGCCCAAAGGCCCATCACTCTAGTTTTGATGATGATCAACTCATGTAGTTATAGTACTAATGATCTTGTGTTTAATTAGTCTCAGATTTTTGATCAAGATCTTAGTTGGTGTTTAGCTTCAACAAAGGATTTAAAGTCAAGTTTTGGAGCTAACACGGTTTGATTCAAGAGCTTGTGCATCAAGACCACATCAAGTACTCAAGAGGAGTCTAGCTCGTTGGATTAAGTTTGGACCAAGTCAAGAGGAGGAGAAGACTTCAAGTGAAGACTTCAAGAAGAAGAAGACTTGTGTCTAGGTTGGTTTTTATTAAGATTTTGTTTTTAGATAAAATGTAAAGGATAGAATAGTTGGTGGATTGCTCAAGTATACTATACACACACACACACACACACTTGATTTTGATGAGTTTTCATAAAAGAATTTTCATTTTGGAAAATACTTTTCATTTTGACAAATACCGGTTTGGTTTTTGGAGTATATTATATACATGTGTTTTTAACCAAAACCGTTTTAGTGCTTATTGTCAAAAACATAGATATTTCATCTTTTATGTGTACTGGATTATATCCATACACACCATGCTTTAAAAGTGTTTAAAATATCTTATTTTTGTATTTGGAGAAGTTTTGGAAAAATCAATTTGGAAAAATACAGTTTTTGTTTTGAGCTAAATTTTCTAAGTTACAAAAATAGTTCAAATTATTTGTAACATGTCTTGATTTTACTCAAACATGTTTGTATATCAAAGAATAATACTGAAACTATTTTTGTAGATTTTTGTGATTTTATGGGATTTTATTTTAAAATTAAAACCAAGTTTTTAATCCCTTTAAGAGTTTGTTCTGGCTTCTGCCGGACGACCGGACCAGACGACCGAGCTTGAAGTCGGTCAACCGACGTGCACAGAACGTGCACGCCAGGTCTGCTGAAGGGCCGGTCGACCGGCAGAGAGCTCTGCTCTCTGTTCTAGGCTGCGGTCGACCGGGCCGGTCGACCGAGGCTCCAACGGTCAAAAATCTGACCGTTGGCGGTCGACCGGGCCGATCGACCGTCAGCCGTCTAGGCTGAAAATTTGCCCTAACGACTAGTTTTTCTAGCCTATAAATAGGGGGCTTATTGGACTGTTTTGAATAAGACTTTAGGTGGGTTTTTGCACCAGTTTTTCGACTCGTTTAAGAGGTTTCTTCACTTGTTTAAGAGCCAAATACTTCCATTCAAAAGGAGAGTTTATCAAGAGTTTTCAAAAGTGATTTTCTTGTGTTTTCAACCACAACTTCCATCCTTGTTTTTCTCACAAACATTTGAGCTATCTATTGATATATCTATCCTATAGGAGTGTTATTGTGAGAGTGATTTTAGGTGATCAAAGTGCTGTGATCACCAAAATTCTCATTCTTGTTTTGAGGAGGCGGACTTGTGTGTTCGCGGTGTTTTGAGTTCTTGTGCGAACTCTTTGCTTGAGGTGCGTTCTCGGCGAGCTAGTGGGCTTGCGGTGTGTTTGTTCTTGCGGGGACAAGAGAGGGACTAGAGAGTCCAAGAGTTCTAGTGGGAACTCCTTGCAGGTGTTGCGGCACCGAGTGATCCAGTGGGATCGATTTTAGTGGAAATCCTTCAAGTGTTGAAGGCGGGGACGTAGAGCAAGTGTGCTCGAACCTCGAAACAATTCTCCCGTGTTTGCGATTGCTCTCTCTATCTCTTACTTGTTTATATCTTGCATGCTTATATTGCTTTCATCTTTATATGCTTGACATATTGTGTGCTTAATTGTTATATTCTTGTGGATTGTTTGCTAACACTTGTATTCAACCAAGAGAGCCAACGCGGCATCTCAACTCTTATTTAGAGGAATCTTGAGGAGTTTGTCTAGAGCCTTTCACGGGGAATCCGGCTACACTCTTGTGTTATACTTGGTGTTTAGTTTAAGAAGTTTTAGTTTGCATAAATAGTTTTAATTCCGCATTATTGACTATTAGATTAGTTAGTCACCTATTCACCCCCCTCTAGGTGATTACAATTGGTATCAGAGCCACGTGCTCTTGATTTGGGTCTAACAACCTAGAGTTAAAGATCCTCATTTATAGCTAATCACAATATTTGTACACACACCATGGATTTCATGTCACCTCCCACCTTTGACATTCTTAACATCCAAACTTGGAAGGTTAAGATGTCTTTGTACCTCAAAGCCCTAGACATTCATGTTTATTTTGCCACTACTAGAGATTCTTATTGTTTAAATGGTAAAATATTGAGGCTAATGCAAAAGCCCTACATGCTTTAAAATCTACCCTAAATGATGATTATTTATCTAGAGTTGCTAATCTTGATTCGGCCTTTGTAGTATGGAACTCTTTGATCTCCCTTAGCGAACAAGAACAATATTATGCGGGGAGCGACTCGGATGTTGGAAGTGACGTTTCCAATGTATGCTACATGGTCCAAGGGGATAACCCCCTTAAGGTAACTACCGAATCCGAGCTAGAAGAGGATGTTGATATGTCCTATAATGAACTTGAATCATTTTGTCACAACTCTCCGAAAAATATGAATTGCTTAAAAAGGATAATAAGAAAATAAAAAATAAAATTGATTGCATGTTAAAAGAAAGGATTCTTTTCAAATTAGATTTGAAAATGTTTAAAAGAAAATGAGTCTTTTAAAAATAAAATTGCATGCATTGAAAAAGAAATGAAAGTTTGAAAAATAAAAATGTTTCTTTGCTTTCTAAATTGAATGATCTTTGTGAAGGAAACACTACTTTGAAAAATAAGATTGTTTTGATGAAAAAACAAAGAGATTGCTTTAAATGAAAACACTTCTTTGAAAAGAAAAATTGTTGAAAAAGAAAAAGAAAATGTTTCTAAAAAAATTTAAAAAATGATACTCATTCTCACCATGCTTTACATGCTATTATTGACAAAAATGAAGTTAAATTTTTGAAAATAGAATTGATTGTTTAAGCTCAACTTTGAGCAATTGTGCATTTAACCATAAAAGATTGAAATCCTTGTTTTAAAAGAAACAAGTTTCCCATGTTCTTGCACAACACCCACATCATGCATATGCACACTTTGCATGTCATGATCACACTTATACACATATGCATCCTAGAGTGTACAAGTGTACACATTGTGGCCGCAAAGGCCATTTAGCAAAATTTTGTTATGATAAGATTAATTCTTTAAATTTTACTAATAAAAATGTTTGGGTTCCTTATAAGACTAACCCTCAAGGACCCAAAAGAAAATGGGTACCAAAATCTCCACCTTTGGTATTTGATGTAGGTGCGGGTTCTCACAAAACGTGAGAGGAATGGTGCCTTGGTGGTGGTTGCACATGGACTAAATGGACACACATTTGATGCACCGCTATGAAGGAGGTTTGGTGGGACAACCACCATGTTTTGGAGATTTGGAGTATAGTCCTTATGGTTTGGTAACTATCTCTAAAACTCCTAATTTATTTACATGCCTTTTTCATATATGACATTTTTAGCATGTACTTGTTTTATTTGTTTTTGTGCTTCATGAGGTATATAACTTGTTTAGATGTAGTTTTTGTCAAAACTTGTGTATATACATGTACAAGTAGTGAGCAATATTTGATTCATATACATTTGCACTTCATTGTTCATTTGTACTCACTATATGCACATGTATAGCCTAGTTTTGATGATTTCCTCATTTACACTTGTTTTGCTTATTTTCATGTTTTACTTCATGTATATGTATTTTGTATTCAAATCTAATAAATATACATGTATACGCCTTGAGTATTTGCCTTCATGCAATTTACATTATGGACTCTTTTTTATGTTTGGGATATGTATGCATATTATTAGTTTTGGATAAAATCATACATATACCTAGAAGTTTGTTTTTAAGATGAAAAATGAATTTTTATGATTTTTTATCTTTATATGAAAAAATGAATTTTCATGATTTTTTTGATAAAATAATATTCATGTTTATTTTGAGCTTTATTGATTATCTTCATGGAAAATGCTAATTACATGATTCTTTTACACTCATACTTAATTTGTTTTCTCATGACTATGTTTTCATGAGTCTTTATGAGCTTTATAGATCTTGAGTGAAAACTCCTATGTATTTAGTATGCTTCATGATACATATGATTTGGTTTCATGTTTTGAAAGATCTTTAACTAGTTTTTCAAAAATTAATTTAACTAGTTATTTATTCTTCAATTGGTAGTGCTTGTTTTACAAGATATTTACATGTTTAAAGCACAACATATGTTTATGCTAAGCTTAATTCAAATCCTGTTTTTCAATTGATTTCTCAATTGATACCTTTTATATAAGGTTATGCATTATCTTCAATTGGAATTTTTATTGATATCAAAATGTATAATATATTTCAATGGTATCTATTGAACTATTTATTTCAATTGGTATCCATATATTTCAATTGGTATCTATTGATCTATTTATTTCAATTGGTCTCCATGAAAATTTAATTTGGTATCAAAATATTTTCTTTTATTGGTATCAAAATACAAAAATGTTTCAATTACAATTGGTAATTATTATTGGTACAAAAATGTTTTTGATATATTTTAGTTCCAATTTGTATCTCAAAATTTTGTTTATTTACAAAGGTATCTCAAAATGTTTTGATTTATATTGCCTATATGTAAGGAGAGCTTAACATCTCTTCTACATATAGATTCATGTTGAGTGTACGTTATATTGAGGAGCTTGACAACTCTTCTTTATACGGTACACGTGTGTAGGAGGAGCTTCACATCTCCTCTTATGCATTGCATATTATGTGTTATGTGAGTTAGGGCTTGTCATCCCTTCTTCATGTAATGCATATATGTAGGGAAGTTAGCTTAGCGTCTTCCTCTTCATGAATGTATATCGCATATATCTCTTTATTGGTTGCTTTGTTTTCACCCCTTATTGATCTTATTGTTTTGGACAAAAAGGGGGAGAATATTGTTTTGTATTTACTTTAACCCCTTTGTTGATAATTGACAAAAAGGGGAGAAGTATTTTAGTATATATGCATGCATGTTTAAAAATTTCTTGTTTATGTTTAAAGATTTCTTGTTTATGCATATTGTTTTTGTTTTGCAAAAAAAGGAGAAAAGAATTTGATGAGTTTTATGCTTGGTTTGGCATGTTTATCTCCTTACATTTGCATACATATCTGTTTAGATTCATGTGCTTCATTGCCATATATATTTGTTTATTGTGATGTATGAGTTAAGGGGGAGCTTCTTTGAAGCTTTACTTTAATCCATGCATATATAACTCAATGAGTTTTGTCATCATCAAAAAGGGGGAGATTGTTGGCCCAAAGGCCTATCACTCTAGTTTTGATGATGATCAACTCATGTAGTTATAGTACTAATGATCTTGTGCTTAATTAGTCTCAGATTTTTGATCAAGATCTTAGTTGATGTTTAGCTTCAACAAAGGATTTAAAGTCAGGTTTTAGAGCTAACACGGTTTAATTCAAGAGCTTGTGTATCAAGACCACATCAAGTACTCAAGAGGAGTCTAGCTCGTTGGATCATGTTTGGACCAAGTCAAGAGGAGAAGAAGACTTCAAGTGAAGACTTCAAGAAGAAGAAGACTTGTGTCTAGGTTGGTTTTTATTAAGATTTTATTTTTAGATAAAATATAAATGATAGAATAGTTGGAGGATTGCTCAAGTATATTACACACACACACACACACTCTTGATTTAGATGAGTTTTCATAAAAGAATTTTCATTTTGGAAAATACTTTTCATTTTGACAAAATACCAGTTTCGTTTTTGGAGTTTATTATATACATGTGTTTTTAACCAAAACCGTTTTAGTGCTTATTGTCAAAAACATAGATATTTCATCATTTATATGTAGTGGATCATATCCATACACACCATGCTTTAAAAGTATTTAAAATATCTTGTTTTTGTATTTGGAGAAGTTTTGAAAAAACCAATTTAAAAAATACAGTTTTTGTTTTGAGCCAAATTTTCTAAGTTACAAAAATAGTTCAAATTGTTTGTAACATGTCTTGATTTTACTCAAACATGTTTGTATATCAAAGAATAATACTGAAACTATTTTTTTAGATTTTTTGTGATTTTATGGGATTTTATATTAAAATCAAAACCAAGTTTTTAATCCCTTTAAGAGTCTGTTCTGGCTTCTGCCGGTCGACCGGACCGGTCGACCGCGCTTGAAGTCGGTCGACTGAGTCGGTCGACCGACGTGCACAGAACGTGCACGCCAGGTCTGCTGGAGGGCCGGTCGACCGACCCGGTCGACCGCCAGAAAGCTTCTGCTCTCTGGAAAGCCCCAGTCGATCGGGCTGGTCGACCGGCAGAGAGCTCTGCTTTCTATTCCAGGCCGCGGTCGACCGGGCCGGTCGACCGAGGCTCCAACGGTAAGAAATCTGACCGTTGGCGGTCGACCGGGCCGGTCGACCGTCAGCCGTCTGGGCTGAAAAATTGCCCCAACGGCTAGTTTTTCTAGCATATAAATCGGGGGGCTTATTGGACTGTTTTGAATAAGATTTTAAGTGGGTTTTTGCACTAGTTTTTTCTACTCTTTTAAGAGGTTTCTCCACTTATTTAAGAGCCAAATACTTCCATTCAAAAGGAGAGTTTATCAAGAGTTTTCAAAAATTATTTTCTTGTGTTTTCCACCGCAACTTCCATCCTTGTTTTTCTCACAAACACTTGAGCTATCCATTGATATATCTATCCTATAGGAGTGTTATTGTGAGAGTGATTTTAGGTGATCAAAGTGCTGTGATCACCAAAATTCTCATTCTTGTTTTGAGGAGGCGGACTTGTGTGTTCGCGGTGTTTCGAGTTCTTGTGCGAACTCTTTGTTTGAGGTGCGGCCTCGGCGAGCTAGTGGGCTTGCGGTGTGTTTGTTCTTGCGGGGACAAGAGAGGGACTAAAGAGTCCAAGAGTTCTAATGGGAACTCCTTGTAGGTGTTGCGGCACCGAGTGATCTGGTGGGATCGATTTTAGTGGAAATCCTTCTAGTGTTGAAGGCGGGGACGTAGAGCAAGTGTGCTCGAACCTCGAAACAATTCTCCCGTGTTTGTGATTGCTCTCTTTATCTCTTACTTGTTTATATCTTGCATTCTTATATTGCTTTCATCTTTATATGCTTGACATGTTGTGTGCTTAATTGTTATATTCTTGTGGATTGTTTGCTAACACTTGTATTCAACCAAGAGAGCCAACGCGGCACCTCAACTCTTATTTAGAGGAATCTTGAGGAGTTAGTTCAGAGCCCTTCACGGGGAATCCGGTTACACTCTTGTGTTATACTTGGTGTTTAGTTTAAGAAGTTTTAGTTTGCATAAATAGTTTTAATTCCGTATTATTGACTATTAGATTAGCTAGTCACCTATTCACCCCCCTCTAGGTGATTACACTCATGTTCTTCAACATTCTTTGGAGACATCATAGCAGATAACTTGAAATGAGGAGCCAGTGGTGTACTTTCAGACTTTGCATCCTTGCCGATGTTGAACCTCTGAAGTACCTTTTGCAAATACCCCTTCTGTGTCAAGCTCACCCTTCCAACCCTTCGGTCTCGAGTAATTTCCATGCCTAGCACCTTCTTTGTTTCACCAAGATCCTTCATCTCAAACTCAGAAGATAAGTCCCTCTTCAGTGCATCAATTACAGATCTAGACCTTGAAGCAATAAGCATATCATCTACATACAGTAGTAAATAGATATACTTCCCTGTCGGTAGCTTGTTATAATACACACATGGGTCGTAGTGGCTACGTGTGTACTTCTTTCCTCTGATGAAGCTGTCGAACCGCTTGTACCACTGTCTAGGAGACTGTTTCAACCCATACAGCGACTTCTTTAGCTTGCATACCATATCTTCTTTCCCTGCAGTCTTGAACCCTGTTGGCTGAGACATGTAGATCTCTTCATCTAGATTGCCATGGAGAAAGGCGGTCTTTACATCGAGTTGATCAAGGTCTAACTCGTACTGTGCCACCAAAGCCAATAAGACGCGAATTGATGAATGCTTTACAACAGGAGAAAATACCTCATTGTAGTCAATTTCTTTCCTTTGAGCATAGCCTTTTGCTACCAATCTGGCCTTGTAGCGTACCGAATCTTTTTTGAGAGATCCCTGCTTCTTTGCATACACCCACTTACAGCCTATCGTCTTCTTCCCTTTGGGCAACCTTGTGAGTTCCTAAGTGTCGTTCTTGTAAAGAGACTTCATCTCTTCTTCCATGGCTGCTCTCCACATCTTCAACTCTGAACTGATTTCAGCTTCTCTGAAGGTGGACGGGATAGCCTCCTCAACGACCGGAAGTGTGAAAATCACCTAGAAGGGGGTGAATAGGTGATAATGCTAATCTAGTCAACTTAATGCGGAATTTAAAAACTAATTGCAATTCACAAGAGATGCACACTCAAACAAGTCAAGCAAATAATTATGAACAATATGAATTGATGCAAGGCACAAAGTAAAGAGAGAGAGAGTAAGAGCCAAGGGATCAAGCGCAAACAACAAGGTATGTTTCGAGGTTCGAGCACCCAGCTCTACATCCCCGCCTTCACACAGAAGGATTTCAAGTCCACTAGCTTGTCCACAAAGGACTCCCACAAAGGGAACCTCCACCGAGGATTTGGGGCAATAACAATTACAAGGAGTACCCAACTCCTCTCCTTACAAACACAACCTCCTCCTTGAGGCACAACTCCAAGCCAACAAACAATCACCTCACAACTTGAGGGATTAGCACAAAGCTTACACAAGGATCACCTCACCACTTGAGGGATACAACCCACTAGCACAACCTCCTCAACACAATGAGGGAAAGGCACAAAGCCAAGCAAATGAAGGGTTTACAACTTGGTGGTCTAAACAACAACCACAAACAATCTCTTTCTCCCACACAAAGATTCTATAGAATAAGAAAGTAGATGTAGCTCAAGTGTCGAGAAAACCAATGGAATGGAAATCAAAATCACAAAGAAAATCCTTGGGAAAACTGAAACCAAGATATAGAAGTTGAATCAAAACTCTTTTTCCCAAAAACCCTTTTCTTTGATTTTCCAAACCCTAGCAAAAACACCAAATAGATTGTTCAATTTAAGTCTAAAAACTTCTTTTGATTGCTGTGAAAGCACCAGAGAGTAAGGAAAAATTCGCACAAAAATTCTTATTGAAAAACTCTTTCCAATGGGGTATTTATAGCCCTAGAAAAATATAGCCGTTGGCAGTCAAATCTGCCAAAAATGGCCTACCGGTCGACCATGCGGTCGACCGGCCAACGGTCACATTTTGACCGTTGCCAGCTACCGGTCGACCGCCCGGTCGACCGAAACAAACAGAGAGTTGCCTGCATTCAGTCGGTCGCCCGTGCGGTCGACCGGACCATGTGGCAGCCAGCGTGCACGTATCCGTGCACGTCGGTCGACTGATACGGTCGACCGGCTACTTGGTGCGGTCGACCGTAGGGGTCGACCGACCTAGCCTGGCAGAGACTGTTCTGGTCAGCAAAAACATATAATTTTTAATCCCAAAATTCTCATTAAATCTCTAAAAATCCACAAAATAGTTTTATCATTTTTCATTGAAATACAAACTTGTGTTAAAAAGTTTAACACAAATCTCAAACATTTTGAACTATTTTTGTGTTATAGAAATTTTGCCAAAAACTAAAAACTGTATTTTCTAAAACTTGAATTTTTGAATAGACAATACGTTTTGTCCAAAACTTATCCAAATACAAAAACATGATATTAAACAACATTTAGGCATGATGTATATGGATATAATCCTATATACATGAAACATATATATATATCATAGTTTTTGTCTTTAATTCCAAAAATAAGTTTTGTTAAAATACAAAACCTAAAACACATGAATAGGTATATCAAGGTAAGTTTGTCTAAGAGTTGAAGCATGCATGTATATAGAACAAATCTAATATACACTAAACCATGTAAACTTGTTTTGATCTATCTATTCATGAAACCAAGATTGGTTAAACCAAAAATGGAAAAACCGAAATCCAATATTCAAAACATCAGACGTGTGTGTTGTGAACTTGAGCATATCATACTATTCTAATCTTTACAATTTGGATCTAAAAACAAAACTAAATTATGGTACGGATGTCTTCTTGTAGAGCGCAATCTCCAAGCCGACTCGATCCAAAACTCTTTGATCCACCGAGCAAGTGCTATATATGATCTTTGACGCTCGGGCTCTTGAATCAACATGTGAAAGCTTCCAAATCATCTTGTTGAAGCTAATCACCAACTAATAACTTGATTAATGATCTGAAACTAAATAACACAAGATTATTAGTATACATAACTACATGAGTTAATCATCATCAAACTAGAGTGGAAGGCCTTTGGGCCAACAATCTCCCCCTTTTTGATGATGACAAAACTCATGGAGTTATATATGCATGGATTAAAGTTAAGCTTTAAAGAAGCTCCCCCTTAACTCATGCGTAGGGATAAACAACA
The DNA here is from genome assembly GCA_038442645.1 of Agave tequilana. NCBI lineage: Eukaryota > Viridiplantae > Streptophyta > Magnoliopsida > Asparagales > Asparagaceae > Agave > Agave tequilana. The sequence continues at coordinate 170,498 of JAVJIF010001108.1, read as the reverse complement.
AATATATGCAATGAATACTAAACATGAAACATGCATAGATATGCATAAAACAATAAATGGCTCTAGATACCAATGAAATATTCAAAAACAAATAAACATGCTCTAGATACCAATTAACAAAACCAATTAACAAAAACAAATAAACATGTTCTAGATACCAATTAACTAAATATATGCAAAACAAAACTAAACTAATGATCTAATGATCTCTTTTACAAGCTCTTGATACCAAAACTAAACATGTTCTTTAAATAATGCCTTTGATACCAATTTTTGAACTTAATAAAAACATTAAAAACATAAAACATGCATATACAAACATGCATATAAACTCAAATTCTTCTCCCCCTTTTTGTCAATCATCAACAAAGAGGTTAAAGACAAGACAAAACTAATAAAAACATATTCTTTTTATATTCAAAATAAGGAATCAATCAAGGGATGTTCTCCCCCTTTTTGTCTAAACTCAAATATGATACCAATTAAAAGAAAATATGTCAAGGAAGTGCATATTGATACCAATTAAAAGTGAAACTATACTAATTGAAAAACAAAAATCTTGATACCAATTGATAAGTAAACAAATATCATATCAATTGTAAATAAACAATTTTGATACCAATTGAAATTAAACATTACAAATTTTGAATTTCTAAACATAAATCTTAATACCAATTGAAATTATTATTCTCTATCATAAAGCCAAGGAGTGGAATACAAAATACCAATTGAAAGATGAAATACAAGATTTTTTCCCTCTTTATGAATTACCAAATAAAAACCTTCAAAGCTTGTATATGGATACCAATTGAAAACTAGTCAATTGAAACAAGATAGTCATTTTAAAACAAGCTTTACTATGATCAAAATTTGTGCTCTAGAATATATGAATATAATAAGCACAAATAAAAAACATATATATGTATGAAAATTAGATACCAATTGAAATTGATATTCTTTGAAGTGTAAGCATACATATACAAAAAAATATATGAGTATACAAAATGTCAATATTGATACCAATTGAAAGAATCCAATGATACCAATTGAAACAACAATAATATCAAGTGTATATCTCATATTACCTAGCCTCCCAATCATGTTCAAGTTTAAAATGATTTCACTAAAGGCATACATGATAGGGGTGAGCAGAGTTCGGTTAAAACCGAAATAACCGACCAAAACCGAAACCCGAACCCGAACCGAACCGAACCGCTCTAATTCGGTCGGGTTTCGGTTTTGTGTTCCAAAACCCGAATAAACCGAACCGAACCGAATTTCTCACCCTATATATTAATCTACTCAAATTCAATTTAGTGAATCATATAGTTCATAATAAAAACTGGTGGAAGCTTATCTCATTAGTTTTAGTAATACCATCTTTTTTATGTTGAATATGTGAAAGCAATATTAAGTACACCATCACAATTGAGAATAATATTTATATTAATATAGTTCTTTTTTTAATTCTTATCATTAAAAGTTAGTAATAATTATATGAGTTTTGATATAAGAGCTCAAATACGGTGTAAAAGTTTTAGAATATGAAATTTTCAATTCACATTAAGCTTAGAATCTTTTTCTTATTTCTAATTTGGGTAATAGATATTTGAGATTATAATATTAAAGGATGATAACATAATGGTGATTAAAAAATGTAAGAAATGATGACAATATATTGACCTAACCGAAAAAACCGAAAAACCGAACCGAACTGAGTTGATTCGGTTCGGTTCGGTTACTAAGTCTAATCGGTTCGGTTCGGTTTTGCAAAAATTAACAAAAACGAACCGAACCGACCGATGCTCACCCCTAATACATGAGCATGATCTCCCATCCAACCGCCCGTGGAAGGTAGGGTTTTCAAAAATAGGTTTGAAAATAAAGTGTGTTTGAAAATCTCTACCATAGTGAAGAATACGAACTAGTTAAAGGAAAAGTTTTTAAACTAGTACGAAATCCTTCAAGCAAGAAATAAACCAAAATTGTTTTTCATGAAACACATGTAAATCACATGATCACTAAACACTCAAAGTCCATAAAGCCCATATCATAGTCTCATGAAAACAAATCATGAGTAAACTAATAAAGTGCGTGTACAAATATAATGTGACACATATCAACATGAAAATATTCAATTAAGCTCATATGAAATTTCTTAGAAACATGAAAACATGAAAAACTAGATTTTCATTACCAATTGAAATTACCTAAAAACATGAAAATCATCAAAACGATTTAAACTTCAAGGCATATGTATGTCATGTACAAACTAAAGTATACATACATATCCTAAACATAATGAGTCCACAAAAATATATGCATGAAGGCACGTGGCTCAAGGATGTACATGTATAATCAAAAGTTTGGACAAGATAGACATATACATGAAGTTAAAACACATGATCATAGAAACATATTCAAAACGAGGAATACAAGTTAGAATGCATGAATCATCAAAACTAGACTATACTAGCACATCTAATGGGTACAAATAGGCATCCAATCCCAAACATGTATAAAGATTTATTTGTGTCCCACTACATGTACAAGTATATATTCTAGTCTTAATGAAAACTAATATCTAAACAAGTAATCAAATCATTAGGCATAAAACGGGATATAAATCAACATGAAAATCATAAACATGATCATTTAACATACTAATCAAAACAAAACAAAAATCATAAACATCCATATGATCATTATGTATATGCATGTACATTAGATCTAGTGCATGCATATTAGTTTAAATAAGGTGAGAACACAAAGATAGGTCCATGGGTGTCTCAGGTAACTAAACATGTATATCACTAAACTAAATCACATGGCATAAGCATAATGAACAATGAAACATGACATGCTATAAAATGATGAATCATGAAAAGCATGCAAATGTAAACGGGAGTTAGAGATCGATACCAAAACTGATGAAGGCACCTCTCTAGTTCTCCAAACCAATGGTGGTCCTCCTCCACCAAACTTCCCTTGAAAGTGATGCATCCAAATTGTTTTCTCTTAAGCACGGAACGCATCCACTCCAAGGCACCGCTACTCTCACGTGATGTGAGAGCCCACACCTACATCAAATATTTTAGGGGTAGTCTTTGGTACCTATTTTCTTTTGGGTCCATAGGGGTTAGTATCTCTTCTAACCCAAACAAGGTTATTTGCTAAATTTTCAATATGTAAACGATCATAGCAAAATCTAGCAGGTGGCCTTTTCGACCACAATGTGTACAAGTGTACACATGGGCATACATAGTGTGAAGTTTGTGATCATGGTGAGCATGTGTATGCCGTGATGGGTGTGCATGCAAAGATGGACCTTGTTTCTTATGAACCAAGGTTTCCAAGCGTGTATGATTCAAAGCACATTGGCTCAAAGTGGAGCCCAAACAATCAACACTTTTCTTCAAAACATTTATATCATTTTCAATAGTTGAAGATAAAGTGGAGCATGCAAAAGGTGTGCTAGATGAAGAAGCTATACTAGCATGGCACACATGAGAATCAATATCAATTTCAAAGATTCATTTTTCTTTAAAACTAAATCCAATTCTTTTGTAATGAAATCAATTTCATTTTTCAAAACAAGGTTATCTTTTAAAACAAAATCTAATTTAGAAGATAAAACCTCATTGTTTTTCACAACATCATCACAATCATTTTTGCTTTTCAAAATATCAATCTCTTTTAGGGTAAGGTCTAGTTGAGATCTTAGTGAGTCACGTTCACTAGTAATCTCTTCCTTCTCTTGTAAAACTGATTCAAAAGTTGAGCACAAATCCTTCATTTCTTCTTTTAGTTCAAGATTATTCTTTTTCAAAAGATTATGTTTTTTCAAAAAATTTCAAGCTTTGTGGCAAGTTTCATATTTAAGGTTTGAGCTTCTAAACAACCATCGCAATAGGAACTAGAGCAATCATCTAATTGAGAATCCGATTGTACCTCAAGGGAGTCTTTCCCTTGGACCATGAGGCAATGCTCGTCGGACATGTCTCTCCTAGATCTTCTCAACTTGTTGATAATCCTTGGTAGCTCGGGAGAAGTTAATATGCTCCAAACTGCAAAAGCCGAATCATAACGATCAAACACAGGTAAAAGATCTTCATTAAGAGATGTTGTAAGTGTTTTAAGTGCTAATGCATTTGCCTTTTTATGCTTGCTATGATTTGGGTAGGATTCTTGAGTGGTGGCTTGATAAACTAGATGTCCTAGGCTTTTTAAGTGACTACTCATATTGGCCTTCCAAACATCAAGTCTAAAAAAGTCAAACATAGGAGGGCTATCCATGAGTGCAACTATATGTGTGCAAAATGAATAATGCAAATGAAGATTAGCAAACCAAGATCTCACTCTTAGGTGGTTAAACCTAAAATATCAGGAGCGGAGGCTCTGATACCAATTGAAAATCACCTAGAGGGGGGTGAATAGGTGATAATGCTAATCTAGTCAACTTAATGCGGAATTTAAAAACTAATTGCAATTCACAAGAGATGCACACTCAAACAAGCCAAGCAAATAATTATGAACAATATGAATTGATGCAAGGCACAAAGTAAAGAGAGAGAGTAAGAGCCAAGGGATCAAGCGCAAACAACAAGATATGTTTCGAGATTCGAGCACCTAGCTCTACATCCCCGCCTTCACACAGAAGGATTTCAAGTCCACTATCTTGTCCACAAAGGACTCCCACAAAGGGAACCTCCACCGAGGATTTGGGCAATAACAATTACAAGGAGTACCCAACTCCTCTCCTTACAAACACAACCTCCTCCTTGAGGCACAACTCCAAGCCAACAGACAATCACCTCACAACTTGAGGGATTAGCACAAAGCTTACACAAGGATCACCTCACCACTTGAGGGATACAACCCACTAGCACAACCTCCTCAACACAATGAGGGAAAGGCACAAAGCCAAGCAAATGAAGGGTTTACAACTTGGTGGTCTAAACAACAACCACAAACAATCTCTTTCTCCCACACAAAGATCCTATAGAATAAGAAAGTAGATGTAGCTCAAGTGTCGAGAAAACCAATGGAATGGAAATCAAAATCACAAAGAAAATCCTTGGGAAAAACTGAAACCAAGATATAGAAGTTGAATCAAAACTCTTTTTCCCTAAAACCCTTTTCTTTGATTTTCCAAACCCTAGCAAAACACCAAATAGATTGTTCAATTTAAGTCTAAAAACTTCTTTTGATTGCTGTGAAAACACCAGAGAGTAAGGAAAAATTCGCACAAAAATTCTTATTGAAAAACTCTTTCCAATGGGGTATTTATAGCCCCCAGAAAAATATAGCCGTTGGCAGCCAACTCTGCCAAAAATGGCCTACCGGTCGACCGTGCGGTCGACCGGCCAGCGGTCACATTTTGACCGTTGCCAGCTACCGGTCGACCGCCCGGTCGACCGAAACAAACAGAGAGTTGCCTGCATGCAGTCGGTCGCCCGTGCGGTCGACCGGACCATGTGGCAGCCAGCGTGCACGTATCCGTGCACGTCGGTCGACTGATACGGTCGACCGGCTACTTGGTGCGGTCGACCGTAGGGGTCGACCGACCTAGCCTGGCAGAGACTGTTCTGGTCAGCAAAAACATGTAATTTTTAATCCCAAAAATTCCCATTAAATATCTAAAAATTCACAAAAATAGTTTTATCATTTTTCATTGAAATACAAACTTGTGTTAAAAAGTTTAACACAAATCTCAAACATTTTGAACTATTTTTGTGTTATAGAAATTTTGCCAAAAACCAAAAACTGTATTTTCTAAAACTTGGATTTTTGAATAGACAATACGTTTTGTCCAAAACTTATCCAAATACAAAAACATGATATTAAACAACATTTAGGCATGATGTATATGGATATAATCCTATATACATGAAACATATATATATATCATAGTTTTTGTCTTTAATTCCAAAAATAAGTTTTGTTAAAATACAAAACCTAAAACACATGAATAGGTATATCAAGGTAAGTTTGTCTAAGAGTTGAAGCATGCATGTATATAGAACAAATGTAATATACACTAAACCATGTAAACTTGTTTTGATCTATCTATTCATGAAACCAAGATTGGTTAAACCAAAAACGGAAAACCGAAATCCAATATTCAAAACATGAGACGTGTGTGTTGTGAACTTGAGCATATCATACTATTCTAATCTTTACAATTTGGATCTAAATACAAAACTAAACTATGGTACCGATGTCTTCTTGTAGAGCGCAATCTCCAAGCCGACTCGATCCAAAACTCTTTGATCCACCGAGCAAGTGCTATATATAATCTTTGACGCTCGGGCTCTTGAATCAACATGTGAAAGCTTCCAAATCATCTTGTTGAAGCTAATCACCAACTAATAACTTGATTAATAATCTGAAACTAAATAACACAAGATTATTAGTACACATAACTACATGAGTTAATCATCATCAAACTAGAGTGGAAGGCCTTTGGGCCAACAAAGTGCATACGTCACGATCATATCTGTAGTGAGCCAACCTGGTTTCCGTGTGTTTCTTCTTGGTCTTTCAACTGCAATAGAGTGAGGAACATTACCTATGACCTGTTCTTGACCCTCTTCATCATCAGCATCTTCCTCATCTGCTTGATCATTACCCTGTGTCACCCTAGGTGTGATCCTCACCGATGTTGAACTCTCTAGAGATAGTGGATTAGCATCATTCTCCACCTTCTACGATACATCTTTGGTCTTGCTAGTCTCCACTTGCTGAGAGACCTTAGGCTTCAACATAGAAGCCTCATCAAATGTGATATCCCTGCTGAGAAGAAACTTCCTGTCCGTTGGATCCCAGATCTTGAACCCTTTGATTCCCTTCTTGAAACCGACGAACACGCCCTTCTTTGCTCTTGGGTCTAACTTATCATCCTTGACATGATAATAGGCTGGACAATCAAACACCCTTAGAAATCATAATCAGCAGCTGTTTTTCCCGACCAAACCTCGAGAGGAGTTTTTCCCCTTATCGCAGACGAAGGCAACCTGTTCACAAGATAGCATGCATATGCCAAAGCCTCTGCCCAGAAGTTCTTCGATAAACTGACATTGGACAACATACAACGGACCTTCTCTAGCAAAGTCCTGTTCATCTTTTCTGCTACCCCGTTCTGTTTCGGTGTCTCCCTCACTGTAAAGTGTCTCTCTATGCTCTCATCAAGACATAGCTGAAGGAAAGGATCAGATTTATATTCTCCCCCATTATCTGAACGGAGGACCTTGTTTTTCTTCCCGTACTTCTCTCCAAGTTCTTCTTCCACTTCACAAATAATTCTAGGACTTCCCCTTTGTGTCTCATGGTATATACCCAACAACGCCTAGAATAATCATCAATAAATGACACAAAGTAATGGTTACCTCCAATTGATGTAGTCTTTGTAGGTCCCAAACATCAGTGTGAACATAGTCCATAATCCCCTTGGTGCAATGTGTTGCTGTGCCGAACTTCACCTTGGTCTTCTTTCCGATGATACAGTGTTCACAAAATTCCAACTTGCAGGTTCTGGCACCTTTCAATACTCCTTGTCTTGCAAGAGTTTGCAAAGACTTTTCTCCTGCGTGTCCCAGCCTCATATGCCATAGCCTGGTTGAGTCTTCATCTGAATTAGTAGAAGCTGTCACTTGTCCTATAACAGTACTACCATTCAAGTAGTAAAGATTGTTCCTGCGAACGGCCTTCAATACCACCATCGAGCCTTTGGTCATCTTAAGGACTCCTTCCTTAATTGACACCACAAGGCCCAATGCCTCCAAAGCTCCAACAGAGATTAGATTTCTCTTCAGTTGAGGTACATACCTCACTTCCTTCAGTTCCCTTACCATCCCATCAAACATCTTGATTTGGATTGTTCCTACACCCTCCATGATACATGGATGATCATCGCCCATAACGACTGAACATCCCTCCAGCTTCTCAAAGCTAGAAAACCAATCCCGATTAGGGCACACATGGTATGTAGCACCAGTATCTAAAATCCACTCATTATCTCCTGAGTAGCTAACGATGGGAGTAGTGACTGAGAATGCGAAAACCGACGAGTCCGAGTCTGATCCACCTGCCTGTGAAGTACTGCTCTGAGTACTGACCACCTTTGCAAGATTTGCCTCAGTCTTAGACTCCTTCTTCTTCCCTTTAGCCTTTGGACAGTCAACTTTCCAGTACCCTAATTCTCTACAGAAGGCACATTGGTTCTTCTTCAGATCTCGATAACCTGGCCTGAACTTCAATCTCCCTCGATCATCTTTGCCCTTCTTATATGAACCCCTACCTCTTACTGCTAGCGCCTCTGCTGATGAGCTTGCCTGAGAAGGCTGTCTTTTCTTTCTCCTCGTCTCATAATTAGCCAAAGCAGACGACACTTCATGATAGTCAAGGGACTGTCTCCCATTTATGAAGGTTAAGGTAAAAGTCTCATACTCCTCTGTAGGAAGGGAGTTCAAGAGAATTACCGCTTTATCTTCTTCATCTATCTTGACATCCACATTGACCAAATCCGTAAGAAGCTTCGTGTAGCGATTTAGATGTTCATTCACGGAGCATCCCTTCTTCATCTGAAACCCGTACAGCTTGCTTTTCAGCTGTAATCTAGATTCAATACTCTTGGTCAGATATTTTCTTTCAAGGATCTCCCACAACTGCCTCGCAGATTTCTCGTGTAACACAAGATATTTGATATCTTGTGTTAGACACGATCTGATCAAGCCACACGCAGATAGGTTCATCTTCTCCTATTCTTCTTCAGTGGTTGTGTTTCGCTTCTTCTCCAGACGTAGAGTATCCTCAAGGTTAGATGCATTCAGGGCATCTATCACCTCGCACCTCCACATGCCAAAATTGTTAGTGCCATTAAACTTCACCACGTCAATCCTCGGATGAAGATTCATGGTCCTCACTGATGTACTTTCTTCTGCCATCTCTCTAACTGGATCCTCTATGTAATGCGGAAAAACCAAACGGAGATAGATAAACAACTTTGATAAAGATCAGATCTCTACCTTCTCACGAAACCCTAGATGAGTTTTCTGACTAGATCTACTCCTCCAATGATTCCTTGAGCACTTCACGCGCTGTTCTGAGATCGACACACGATCCCACGAATAGTCCCAACGCTGATCTGAGATCGACACATGATCTCCACCAAATCAGCAACCGATGCCCTTCGAATCTCCAGATAATCCCACGACGAACCTGGGATGCTCTGATACCACTTGTTGTGCGCCGAACAACAACCACGTAGAGGAAACCCTAGATCCTAGATGCAAAATAACAGTACCACCAACAGCAAATAACAAACAATTAATGAGAAGAACACAAAACCAGATTTAATGAGGTTTGGCCAATTTCGCCTACGTCCTCGGGGCAAGGAAGAGAGATTTTCTATTGATTTGTGAATCAATACAAGTATTTCAGCATTACTTAATGAAGAGAGCTCTGCCTCTCTCATATACCCAAAAAGAAACCCTAGGAATCAGTTTCCAATTTGGGCTGAATTCCAATTTAGCAAATTTCTCAAAACAGCCGAACCCGACTGTCGGTCGACCGATCGGTCGACCGACCATAGGCACCGGTCGACCGTGCCCGTCGACCGTGCCTAACCGAAGTTAGGCACTTTCAGTCGGTCGATCGGACGGTCGACCGCTACAACCTTGTGCACGTTGGTGCACAACGGTCGACCGGGCCGGTCGACCGGGCTGCTGCTGCTACTGCTGCTGCTTCCCAACGGTTGACCGGCTCGGTTGACCGTGCTACTGCTGCTGCTGCTGCTTCCCTGCTGCTGCTGTTGCTGAATCTCTGAAAAATCATCGTCGACTTCCTCGACTTCCTCTCCTCTTCCTACATTCTGCTTCTTCTCCAGCCTTATTAAGGCTATAAATTCTGATTTTATTGTAGAACGAGCAATGCATGTTTGTTTGGAAGATTTTTAAGATACTGCTACGCCTCCAAGAGTAAATAAGTATCTACTGGTTGATTTTGATTTCTCAGAATCTGCAATCCAATTTGCATCGTTGTACCCTTCAAGTACAGGTGGATACTTTTCATATCTCAAGGCATATTTCTTGGTATTAGATATGTAGCCTACTACTCGTAGTAAAGCAGTCCAATGATCATCACTAGGGTTATAAGTGTATCTGCTTAGCTTACTTACAATGTAAGCAATATCGGTATAGACTTTCGATGATTTGAGAATACTCCAACTATCGCTTTTCAGTTCCTTCCTGTATTCTTTTGAAGGTGGATGTGTGGGAGCAAAGATTTGTATTCACTTTGATCTCATGTTCCTTAAATCTTTCTATCATCTTATCCACATAATGTGACTAAGATAGACTGATTCCATCTGGTGTTCTACTAATTTTAATTCCTAAAATTACATCAGCCACACCCAAATCCTTCATATTAAGTTGTTGGATAATTTTTTTTTAAATAGGTTCATGAACATGCAATAATAGTGTTGGTATTTAAACAAGTCATCTATATTTTATAATAAATCAAGAAACAAATAAATTATTATTATGTTATTGATTATGTTTAAAGAATAATCATGAATATTCTATTTACAATGATATTCTGATAATTATAATTTATTAAATAATATTTACAGTGATTAACCAATAAATACGACTTATTTAATAAAGCAATCAACTAATTTAATTAAACATGATAACTATAATTTATAGAAAAAAAATCCTCACAACATGGTCATGAGAAGGTAGCTCTCTTTCCCACGATCACAACAGTTCAAAAATCATCCAAGTCGGACTACGGAGGCCCAAAATATCGCCCGAACACTAAAATCATATAAAGAAATTAGATTAGAAAATTAAAATGTAGTAATTTTTATAACGAGAAAGTTTTATGCAAAAGTCATTTATATTGGGTTGGGTTTGGATTGCTAACGGTCGGGCCGATTCAATAACTTGGATCCAATTATTTAAGTGATGAGTTAACGGGTTAGTGGGTTTGGGTTTGGAATTATTAGGTTTTTGGGCTGTTGGGTTTAAACCCATTGGGGAGGGGGGAGAGGGGGACAGGGCAGCGTGCTACTACCCCGCACGTGGCCGCGCGCGCAGCTGCGCGGCCACGGTGGCCCACGGTGGCCACGCTGGCGGCAAGTTGGCCGCCGGTGGTGGTAGACAGAAGGGAAAGAGAAGGGGAAAGAAATAACAGGAAAAGAAAAAGAAGAAGAAGAAGGGGAGGTGATGGAGAAGAAGAAAAAGAGGAGGAGAAGAAGGAGAGGAGGAGAAATGGGGGTGGCACCCCGGCTGGGGGAGCAGCCAGTGCCGGTCTGGGGCGCCAGCGACCTGCCTGGCCGCGGGTGGCAGGTCAGGCCCCCCTCGGGCCTGAACAGAGAGAGGGAGAGAAAGAGGGCGAGGAGAGAGGGGGAGAGAGATGTGTAGAGAGAGAGAGACATATATTATTAGAGAGAGAGTTAGAAATAGAGGGAAAAAAGAGAGTCGATGTGGGATAAGAGGCGGTGGGAGCTGCCTTAAGGAGGAGAAAAGAAGAGAAATGGGCGGAAGAGATAAGAAAAATGATTTATTTTATATTTTTTAATTCGGGAAAAATTTGACTAGTTCCGAATGGTTCCAAAAATTTTGTAAAATAGAGAATATTACACAAAGGAACAATATGAAGTCAGATTAGAAACTTCTATCTTGTTTACAAATTAAAATCCTGAAATGCATCGCTGATACTGGCGACGCTGATTTGGCCAGATTTTTGGTAAATTTAGAAAAATTTTGAAAAATATCCTAATATAGAAAATATAATTCTAAGACACTATGTGAAACCCGATTTTAGAAAGTCAATTCCTTTTGTGAATTAAAAGTCGTAGAGCCAATTATCGGTATCGGTTGACACCAACTTCGGATATTTTCCAAAATAATTCAGAAAATTTTCAGAAAATTTGAAAAATCTAAATAATAAAAAATAATATGTGAAACTGAAATCGTCTTAATCTGACTACCAAGAAGGTCAAATCAACTTTGTATGCCGTATCAAGTACTGATACTTTGATACGTACATCAAGGACTCATGGAAACTCGCGCGACATGCAACCTCCTCTGGCATGCAACGCTCGCACTACTACTCCAAGAGATAAAGGAGCTCTTGCAGCGGTGGGAAAGGGGAGGGGCATTTTGGGGAGTGGGAAAGTATGAACTGAGTTTTAAATTTTAGGAAAAGGGAGGTGTATTTCAGGAAGGGATATTTGTCTTCATCATGAGCGTTCATCTTCCTCGGCACGTTCGTCTTCATCACGAGTGTCCATCTTCCTCGTACGTTCATCTTCATCGGCACGTGGACACATGCTCCTCTTCCTCAGCATGTTCCTCTTGGCGGACACATTCGTCTTCCTCGACATGTGGACACATTCGTCTTCCTCGGCCATTTTGGTGGACATGTTCTTCTTCCTCAGCACGCAGACACATTCATCTTTCTCGACCACTTTGGCATTCGTCGTGGAGATGGACTGCTCATGGACTGACTACTCATGGAGATGGACTGCTCGTGGACTGCTCATGGAGATGGACTACCGTGAGCTTGCAGCGGTCGGAGAGGGGCATTTCGGAAGGGTGAAAGTGCTAACTTGTTTCAGAAGAGGGGAGGGGCATTTTGGGAAGAGAGACGATTTTTTTAAAAATAGTTGAGTTTTAGGGTCAATTACATAAAATAACCAACGCAAAATGTAGATTGTGAAATACCCCATTCCTGGAATACGTACAGGGATATGCGTACCAATTTTTGCTCGTATTTTCTATTTTTTCCGTATTTAATTTTCTTTTATTATCAATTTAGTTAGTATTTTGGTATCAGATCTGAATTTTTGTGAACTCATAGTCAGCTCGAATCCGAACTCAGGATTTGATTCTAGTAAATTGCTTGATTAATCTTCTTGATAGTTAGACTGGACCTATTTCAGTTTTAGATATTAATTTTCAATATTTTAGATTTTTCAAAATATTCTGAAATTTTTCTGAATTATTTTACAAAATCTCCTAAAATTGGTATCGCCTCGTTTCGTTAATTGATTTCAGAATTTTTGATTTACAAATGGATTTGAATTTCTAGAATCCGATTTCATATTGTATCTCAGAATCATAATTTCTATTTTAGCATATTTTTGAGCATTTTTCTGAATTAATCAAAATTCGGCTGAGTTGTTGTTGAACGATATCACCGATCGATTTCAAGATTTTTAATTTACAAATTGAACTGAATTTCTTAAATCTGATTTCACATTGTTTCTCAGGATAATATTCTCTATTTTGAAAATTTTTAAGGATCATTCTGGATTAGTCAAAATTTAACCAATTAAATAATATTACGAAACTGCTTTTTCTTTTTCTCTCTCCCCCTTTCTCCACCCTTCTCCACTCTTCCTCGACCACCATACTCCATTGCCTCTCTCTACCTATCTTTATTATTCTCTCTTATCCCCTAACTCTCCTTTCCCTTAATCTCTCTCTCTCTCTCTCTCTCTCTCTCTCTCTCTCTAATTCTCTTTATCTCTCTCTAATCTCTCCCAATTTCTCCTCTCTAAATAGCCAGCCACCCCCACCACCACAGCTACCCTCTCGTTGCCAACTACCTTAGCTCCTACGAGCTCCCCATGACGCCCCCACTTCGGCCTTCTCCCCTCTCCTTCATTTCTTCCTCCTCCTATTGCTATCTTCTACCACTTCTCCATCTTCTTTCTCCAACATCTCCACCACCCAAAATTCTCCACCTCCCCTTCAATTTCACTGCCATCTCCACCATAATCACCACCACTTCCACCAAGCTCCACCACTAACACCACCTCCTAACTCCTCTAATTCCATCTCCACCATCACAAAAATCACCTTCATCTCCATTTCTAAAACCAACACACCTAATCTTCTCCTCCCCTCTCCCTTTCCCAACCGTCGGCCACCTTCACCAGGGTAGCCAGCCGTGCCACCTCTGGCCAGCCACAAGCCTGGCCAAGGCCCTCTCTTTTCTCTTTCCCCTACTCTTCTCTCCCTTTCTTACTTTCTTTTTCTTTCTTTCTCTTTCGTTTCTCTCTTTCCTTTGTTTCTTTTTCCTGTCCTTCTTCTTCTTCTTCTCTCTCTCTCTCTCTATAACTCACTCTCTCCTCCATATTTTCTCTCTTTAGACTCACGCCCATGCACATGGTGTCTAGTGTTTTTTAGAGATTAGGTGAGTGCCTTTTCCTTGCAGATGCGAGTGCATTTTCCTATATTTAGCGAGTGTTCTCATTTACTTGTGTGTTTCCCCGCTTCGACGGGTGAATATTATATTTTTTTTGAAAATTTGTGTAATTATTGTATTTGTGGATTTGTATCGGAATACTTGTATCAGTGTTATGATTGGATGTATATTTGGATGTATCTGGACTTGTATTTGTGTATCTATCCGTCCAATATAATTATTGAAATTTATCTACTTTTTTGTATATTTTTGGGACTAATAATGGTGCAGGTTGCAGGTATACTGGCTAAAGCCCTCGGACGAACTATTCCTTTGTAAGTTGGCTGGCCGTGAGACCACTCTGCATGCTATCCAATAGGCATTGGCCTTGTCTTTTTATGGAGTTCATGGTAGCTTGGCGTGGTGGTTGCCAGTTCCGGAGGACTTTGTTATTATTATAATAATTATTATTATGTGTTTATTGGATATTAACACTTTCTGTAGGAACATGCTCAGCCTTCGGGCTCTTACTCAGCTTTTACGCACCCCAGCATTTTATACGTTAAAATCTTAATCCCAGGGCTATCTCTGGCGGTTACAAGGGTGAGCTTAACGGCTTTATCATTTTATACACTCTACCTGGTGAGCGAGACTTAGCACCCAGCGCTTTATCGTTTGACTCGTCTGAGCGGAAGCTCTACCGTGTGTGAACAGAATAGCGTCTCCAGTGCTGGAGCCGGCAAACGTGTATAGCTCCATTGGAGTCGTGGTTTACCGTGGACAAACAGATAGTGTTTTATATGCCCGATCGATACACATGTATATCCTCGCTATGTGCTTTAGCGATTAAACATTATTCGCTGAACTTGCCCAAATATTGCATTGCTCGGCTTGTTTGTGTGCATAGTTGTAATACTGCTTTTATATTTAATGGTTGTGAAAAGTTTGAAATATTTAATATGATTTATTCCTACAGTTACATGATTTGCATGGTATCTGATATCTGATACTTGATATTGCTACATTGCTTACCTGACTAGACTAATTATTGACACCTGACACTTAATAATTGATACCTAATTTGACACCTGATACTTGATGTTATTGCCACCTGATACCCGATACTCTGACTTAACATAATATTGACACCTGGCACTTAATAATTGATACTTGATTTGACACCTGATACTTGATGTTATTGCCACATGATACAGATACTGCCACCTGATACATGATACTTCACTCAGTACACTGACTCCTGATCTAATGATGATACATGAATCATGATTATCGCTTTTACAGAGACTTAACATGATTATACTGAAAAGTCACCTAGAGGGGGGGTGAATAGGTGATATGGCTAATCTAAGAGCTAAATGCGGAATTTAAAAACTAATTGCAATTACAAGAGATGCACACACAACCAGGCCAAGCAAATAAGTATGTATGAGCAATATGAATAGATGCAAGGCACAAAGTAAAGAGAGAGTAAGAGTCAATGAACAAGCGCAAACACTAAGATATGTTTCGAGGTTCGAGCACCCAGCTCTACATCCCCGCCTTCACCCAGAAGGATTTTAAGTCCACTAGCTTGTCCACAAAGGACTCCCACAAAGGGAACCTCCACCGAGGATTTGGGGCAATCACAATACAAGGAGTATCCAACTCCTCTCCTTACAAACACAACCTCCACTTGAGGCACAACTTCAACAAACAATCACCTCACAACTTGAGGGATTAGCACTAGCCAGGCAAGGATCACCTCACAACTTAAGGATACAAACCACTTGCACAAACACCCTCCTCAACCCAAGAGGGAAAAGCACAAAGCAAAGTAAATAGAGGGTTTACAACTTGGTGGTTCAACAAGCAACCACAAACAATCTCTTCTCCCACACAAAGATCATATAGAATGAGATAGTAGATTTTAACTCAAATGTGGAGAAAACCAATGGGATGGAAATCAAAATCACAAAGAAAAATCTTTGGGAAAAACTGAAACCAAGATATAAAAGTTGAATCAAAACTCTTTTCCCAAAAACCCTTTTCTTTGATTTTTCAAACCCTAACAAAAACACCAAATAGATTGTTCAATTTAAATCCAAAAACTTCTTTTGATTGCTGTAAAAACACTAGAGAGTAGGGAAAAATTCACACTGAAAATCTTAGAGAAAAATTCTTTCCAATGGGGTATTTATAGACCCTAGAAAAATATAGCCGTTGGCAACAAAAGATGCCAGAATTACACTGCCGGTCGACCGGTCCGGTCGACCGTCCAACGGTCAATTTCTGCCCGTCGACCGCCCCGGTCGACCCAAACAAACAGAGAGCTCTGCTCTCAGACCCGGTCGACGCGGACGGTCGACCGTCCGAAGTCTGCCAAACGTGCACATATCTGTGCACGTCGGTCGACCGACCCGGTCGACCGACTTCAAACCAAGTCGACTTGTCAGAAGACTAGTCGACTGGTTGAAGTCTGGAACAGGAAACTGGGTCAGAAAAACAGTTTAAAAATATTTTCAAAAATCTTTTAACACTCCTAAAAATCACCAAAAATAGTTTTATCATTTTGCATTGATATATAAACATGTGGTAAAAAGTTTAGCTCAAATATCAATCAATATGAACTATTTTTGTGTCTTATCATTTTTACCAAAAACCAAAAACTGTATTTTCTAAAACTTTGATTTTGAATAGAAAATACGTTTTGTCCAAAACTTATCCAAATACAAAAACATGATATTTAAACACTTTGAAGCATGATGTATATGGATATAATCCTATATACATGAAACATATATATATCATAGTTTTTGTCCTTTAATTCCAAAATATGTTTTGACAAAAATACCAAAAACATAAAACACATGAATATGAAGGTCAAAACTAAGTTTGTCTAGAAAGTAAAGCATGCATGTATATAGAACAAATCTAATATATATTAAACCATGTAAACTTGTTTTGATCTAAAATCTATTCATGCAAACCAAGATCGGTTAAACCAAAAACCGAAAACCAATATTCAAAACATGAAACGTGTGTGTTGTGAACTTGAGCATATCATACTATTCTAATCTTTACAATTTGGATCTAAACACAAAACTAAACTATGGTACCGATGTCTTCTTATAGAGCGCAATCTCCAAGCCGACTCGATCCAAAACTCCGTGATCTACCGAGCTTGACTCCAAAGAGTGCAATATATAATCTTGTCGCTCGAGCTCTTGAATCACCATGTGGGTAGCTTCCAAATCATCTTGTTGAAGCTAATCACCAACTAATAACTTGATTAATGATCTGAAACTAAAATCACAGGATTATTAGTACACATAACTACATGAGTTAATCATCATCAAAACTAGAGTGGAAGGCCTTTGGGCCAACAATCTCCCCCTTTTTGATGATGACAAAACTCATGGAGTTATATATGCATGGATTAAAGTTTAGCTTCAAAGAAGCTCCCCCTTAACTCATGCATAGGAATAAACGAATAGATATGCATTGTAAGCTCTTAAACATGTATGCATCAACATGCATAAAACACATAAAGATCTAAAACATGCTCTTGATACCGATTAAACATAAAGTTCTAAAACATGCTCTTGATACAAATTAAACAAAACAAGTACGTTTTCAAAACAAACTCTTGATACCAATTTGCAAAACAAAACTATTGAAGCTCTTGATACCAAAAATGAACATATTAAATGATACCAATTAAACCAATTAAACTTTAATAAAACATACTAAAACATAAAAACATGCATACACAAACATGCATATAAACTACAAACTCAAATTCTTCTCCCCCTTTTTGTCAATCATCAACAAAGGGGTTAAAAACAAGACTAATAAAAACATATACCGATTAAAAGAAATTCTTCTCCCCCTTATTTACAAAAATAATAAAAAATATATTCTTTTTATATTCAAAACAAGGAATCAATCAAGGGATGTTCTCCCCTTTTCCTTTTTTTTTGTTTAAAACAAAAATGATAGCAATGAGGGGTCAAATCAAATATGATACCAATTAAAAATCTGTCAATGAAGTGCATCTAGATACCAATTCAAAAGGTGAAACTATACTAATTGAAAAACAAAAATCTTGATACCAATTTATAAGTAAACAAACAATATATCAATGTAACTAAACAATCTTGATATCAATTGAAATTGAACATAACAAATTTTGAATTTCTAAACATGAATCTTAATACCAATTGAAATTATTATTCTCTATCATAAAGCAAGGGAGTGAAATACTAAATACCAATTGAAAGAAGAAATACAAGATTTTCTCCCCTTTATGAAATACCAATAAAAAGTATGATAAGGCTCGAATTAAGATACCAATTGAAAACTAAATCAATTGAAACAAAGTTGAAGCTCAAGCTTATCATCATAAACAAGATTCGTGCTTAAAGATATAGGGATATAGTAAGCACAAATAAAACATATATATGTATGAAAATTAGATACCAATTGAAATTGATATACTTTTTGAAATGCAAGCATACATACAAAAAATATATGAGTATACAAAATGTCAATATTGATACCAATTGAAAGAATTCAATGATACCAATTGAAACAACAATAAGATCAAGTGTATATCTCATATTCCTACCACCCATTTCAGTTCAAGTTTACTATGATTTTCACTATAAAGCATACATGAGCATGATCTCCCATCCAACCGCCCTTGAAGGTAGGGGTTTTCAAAAATAGATTTGAAGATGTAATATGTTTGAAAATCTCTACCATAGTGAAGAATACGAACTAGTTATAGGAAAAACTTTTAAACTAGTACGAAATCCTTCAAGTAAGGAATAAAACAAAATTGTTTTTCATGAAACACATGTAAATCACATGATCACTAAACACTCAAAATTCATAAAGCTCATATCAAATTCTCATGAAAACAAATCATGAGTAACCTAATAAAGTGAGTGTACAAGTGTTGTGAGAAACATATCAACATAAAAATGGACAATTAAGCTCATATGAAATTCCTTAAAAACATGAAAACAAGAAAAATTAGATTTTCATTACCAATAGAATTTACTTAAAAACATGAAAATCATTCAAACGATTTAAACTTCAAGGCATATGTATGCATTGTACAAACTAAAGTATACATACATATCCTAAACATAACGAGTCCACAAAAGAATATGCATGAAGGCACGTGGCTCAAGAATGTACATGTATAATCAATAGTTTGGACAGGATAGACATATACATGAAGTTAAAACACATGATCATAGAAACATATCCAAAATAGGAATATAGGTTAAAATGCATGAATCATCAAAACTAGACTATACTAGCACATCTAATGGGTACAAATAGTTATTCAAGCACAAATATATATAAAGATTTATTTTGTAGCCCACTATATGTACAAGTATAAATTCTAGTCTTAATGAAAACTAACATCTAAACGCATATCCAAAACGTGAAGCATAAAACGGGACATAAATTATCATTACAAATATAAACCGATCATTATGCAAATCCACATGTTATTAGAGTCATGAAATACATAATAGCTAAACAAATGGTGAGAACACAACATATGGGTTCATATAAACATGGGTGATCTCATAAGCTATACATGCATGTCAATGGTCTAATAAACATGGCATTTAACATACTTATCAAAACAAAACATGAGTCATCAAAAACAAAACATCATAAACATCCATATGATCATTATGCATATGCATGTACATTAGATCTAGGGCATACATGATAGTACTAAATAAGGTGAGAACACAAAGATAAGATCCATATAAAACATGGGTGTCTCAAGTAGCTAAACATGTATAACAGTAATCTAATTAACATGACATAAGTATAATGAACAATAAAACAAGACATGCTATGAATAGATGAACATTAAAAGCATGCAAATAAAAATGGGAGTTAGAGAATGATACCAAAACCGATGAAGGTGCATCTCTATTTGTCCAAACCAATGGTGGTCCTCTCCACCAAATCCTCTTGAGAGTGAAGCATCCAAATGGTTCTCTTTTAAGCTTAGAGTGCATCCACCTCAAGGCACCAATACCCTCATGTGATGCGAGAGCTCCCACCTACATCAAAAGTCAAAGAGGTGGTTTTTGGTACCCATTTTCTTTTGGGTCCATAGGGGTTAGTATCCTTTCTAACCCAAACAAGATTAGTTGCTAAATTTTCATGATAAATACGATCATAACAAAATCTAGCAAGATGGCCTTTTCGACCACAATGTGTACATGTGTACACATGAGCATACGTGTGATGGTGGTGACCGTGGGAAGCACGTGTATGCCGTGATGGGTGTGCATGCAAAGTTGGACCTTGTTTCTTGCGAACAAGGTTTCCAAACGTGAATGATTCAATGTGCATTGGCTCAAAGTGGAGCCCAAACATTCAACACTTTTCTTCAAAACATTTATATCATTTTCAATAGTGGAAGATAAAGTGGAGCATGCAATAGGTGTGCAAGAAGAAGAAGAAGCTATACTAGCATGGCACACATGAGAATCAATATCAATTTTCAAAGATTCATTTTTCTTTAAAACTAAATCCAATTCTTTTGAAATTGAATCAATTTTATTTTTCAAGGAAAGGTTATCTTTAAAAGTAAGATCCAATTTTGAAGATAAAATCTCATTGTGATTCACAACATCATCACAATCATTTTTGCTTTTTAAAACATCAATCTCGTTAAGGGCAAGGTCTAGTTGAGATCTTAGTGAGTCACGTTCACTAGTAATCTCTTCCTTCTCTTGCAAAACCAATTCAAAATTAGAACATAAATCCTTTAATTCATTTTTCAAAACAAGGTTGTCCTCTTTCAAAAGATTGTGTTTTTCCACAAAATTTTCAAGATTTTGAGCAAGTTCCAAATTCAATGTTTGAACTTCAAAACAACCATGGTAATAGGAACTAGAGCTATCATCTAATTGAGTGTCCGATTGTACCTCAAGGGAGTTATTCCCTTGGACCATGAAGCAATGCTCTTCGGACTTTTCTCTCTTAAATCTCCTCATCTTGTTGATAATGCTTGGAAGCTCGGGAGACGTCAATAAGCTCCAAACTGCAAAAGCCGAGTCATAATGATCAAACACCGGTAAAAGATGTTCACTAAGAGATGCTCTAAGTGCTCTAAGTGCTAGTGCATTAGCCTTTTTATGCTTGCTACTATTAGGGAATGATTCCATAGTGGAGGCTTGATAAACTAGATGTCCTAGACTTTTTAAATGTCTACTCATATTGGCCTTCCAAGCATCAAGTCTAATATGGTCAAACATAGGAGGGCTATCCATGAGAGCAAACTAAATGAGTGCAAATGAACAATGCAAATGAAGATTAGCTAACCAAGATCTCACTCATAGGTGGTTAAACCTAAATATCAGGAGCGCTAGCTCTGATACCAATTGAAAAGTCACCTAGAGGGGGGGTGAATAGGTGATATGGCTAATCTAAGAACTAAATGCGGAATTTAAAAACTAATTGCAATTACAAGAGATGCACACACAACCAGGCCAAGCAAATAAGTATGTATGAGCAATATGAATAGATGCAAGGCACAAAGTAAAGAGAGAGAGTAAGAGTCAATGAACAAGCGCAAACACCAAGATATGTTTCGAGGTTCGAGCACCCAGCTCTACATCCCCGCCTTTACCCAAGGATTTTAAGTCCACTAGCTTGTCCACAAAGGACTCCCACAAAGGGAACCTCCACCGAGGATTTGGGACAATCACAATACAAGGAGTACCCAACTTCTCTCCTTACAAATACAACCTCCACTTGAGGCATAACTTCAACAAACAATCACCTCACAACTTGAGGGATTAGCACTAGCCAAGCAAGGATCACCTCACAACTTGAGGGATACAAACCACTTGCACAAACACCCTCCTCAACCCAAGAAGGAAAAGCACAAAGCAAAGTAAATAGAGGGTTTACAACTTGGTGGTTCAACAAGCAACCACAAACAATCTCTTCTCCCACACAAAGATCCTATAGAATGAGATAATAGATTTTAGCTCAAGTGTGGAGAAAACCAATGGGATGGAAATCAAAATCACAAAGAAAAATCCTTGGGAAAAACTGAAACCAAGATATAAAAGTTGAATCAAAACTCTTTTCCCAAAAACCCTTTTCTTTGATTTTCCAAACCCTAACAAAAACACCAAATAGATTGTTCAATTTGAATCCAAAACCTTCTTTTGATTGCTGTAAAAACACTAGAGAGTAGGGAAAAATTCGCACTGAAAATCTTAGAGAAAAACTCTTTCCAATGGGGTATTTATAGACCCCAGAAAAATATAGCCGTTGGCAGCAAAAGATGCCAGAATTACACTGCCGGTCGACCGGTCCGGTCGACCGTCCAATGGTCAATTTCTGCCCGTTGGCAGCTACCGGTCGACCGCCCCGGTCGACCTAAACAAACAGAGAGCTCTGCTCTCAGACCCGGTCGACCGTCCGAAGTCTGCCAAACGTGCACATATCTGTGCACGTCGGTCGACCGACCCAGTCGACCGACTTCAAACCAAGTCGACTTGTCAGAAGACTAGTCGACTGGTTGAAGTCTGGAACAGGAAACTGGGTCAGAAAAACAGTTTAAAAATATTTTCAAAAATCTTTTAACACTCCTAAAAATCACCAAAAATAGTTTTATCATTTTGCATTGATATATAAACATGTGGTAAAAAGTTTAGCTCAAATATCAATCAATATGAACTATTTTTGTGCCTTATCATTTTTATCAAAAACCAAAAACTGTATTTTCTAAAACTTTGATTTTGAATAGAAAATACGTTTGTCCAAAACTTATCCAAATACAAAAACATGATATTTAAACACTTTGAAGCATGATGTATATGGATATAATCCTATATACATGAAACATATATATCATAGTTTTTGTCCTTTAATTCCAAAATATGTTTTGACAAAAATACCAAACATAAAACACATGAATATGAAGGTCAAAACTAAGTTTGTCTAGAAAGTAAAGCATGCATGTATATAGAACAAATCTAATATACATTAAACCATGTAAACTTATTTTGATCTAAAATCTATTCATGCAAACCAAGATCGGTTAAACCAAAAACCGAAAACCAATATTCAAAACATGAAACGTGTGTGTTGTGAACTTGAGCATATCATACTATTCTAATCTTTACAATTTGGATCTAAACACAAAACTAAACTATGGTACCGATGTCTTCTTGTAGAGCGCAATCTCCAAGCCGACTCGATCCAAAACTCCGTGATCCACCGAGCTTGATTCCAAAGAGTGCAATATATAATCTTGTCGCTCGGGCTCTTGAATCACCATGTGGGTAGCTTCCAAATCATCTTGTTGAAGCTAATCACCAACTAATAACTTGATTAATGATCTGAAACTAAAATCACAAGATTATTAGTACACATAACTACATGAGTTAATCATCATCAAAACTAGAGTGGAAGGCCTTTGGGCCAACATATACTGTTACCAGAAAATTGGTGCTCCTGATTACTGTACTCCTGACTCCTATAATCCTGAATCCCTTTAAGTGGGATACTTCTGATATTACTCCTGATATTGAATTCCTGTTGATTCCTGCAAATGGATTATCATGAATACACTCTGAACTTTACACTGGACAATCTATAATAAGTAACTCAATATAAACTGGGGATGGAGGAAACTGATGAACATCGGTATGATGCCTTATTTATGGTGGTGGATTATTGAACTTAAGTGTCATATTGGGTGTAATATAATTCCAAGAAGTGTCGTCTTGGGTATAATATAATTCCCACTTGGTTGTGCCTCGGGTGTAGTATAATTTCCAAGTGGCAATGCCAGCTCCACTGGTCCGTTGTCCCAGGCCAAGGCGGGACCTATTATAAATATGAGTCATCAATTCTTTATCAGGATTCAATAATAACTCGTCTTATTCATGTGTGGATGTATGTGTACCGGTAACACATACCAAAATATATGGATCAGATGAATAATAAGAATGTAATAACTCAACAATAATGATATTAGGAACATGTGATACTTAGTCTCTCCTTTGTTCGGATATTGGTACTCATATCAAGATCTGAGTGAGTTCTACTGAAGTATAAACTCTAGTGAGACTACCAGTGGTGTGAGGCACTGGCAGGGAGATGATTGAAATGTCGATACCGATACTTATTATTGCATAACATAATGCACTACATTTTATCCTATACCAGACATAACTTATTATCTAATAATAAAAATAATATCAGGAGCGGATGTTATTCGGTCACTCCCTCAATCGAATGATGGTAACCATTTATCCGTTCGGATGTATTCTACTTGAAGTAGGTCTCCAGTATGAGCTGATAGTTGTATAGGCCACTAGAGGAGAATGATTATAATAACATGCAATATCAATTATTACCATCATTATTTAATTAAGTTTTTTCTGACTTCCACAGTAGATGATTTCAAATATAACTGATATTCCCGTTAGTGGACTACACCTGCCCAACTCCATATACAAGGATACTGATACACCATTTGCAAGGATACTCATATACTTAAAGCAATTCAAGTTGTACACACTAAGTTGAAAGTGAAATGAGGTATATGGTACATATATGAGGGTTTTCTTGTTTGGATTATCCCCTCAACATACTAATCTCACAAATCTGCCAATTAAGTTCAAACAACTAGTATTACCTACATATATATATATAACACTTTTAGTTGATGATTCATTACATGCTTGGATGAATATGCTCATAACACTGATTTTCATACAATACAATTTTTATTTCTTGATTTAGTTCTGATTCTATTTATATTTAATGTTCATTGTCTGCTTGCTTGACTTGATTTTGATACACGAATGTTGTCTATGCATGCCACTTGGCTTCATTTTACATACCCCTTGGTTGCATTTCTGACAACACCTAGACCTCCATGCCAAGATCCCAGAGCTTAGAGTATTGGAGATTTTCTGTTGCTGATTAGAGCGCTTAGCAAAGCGTGGTGACTTAGTAGTAGAACCTCCCGACCTATTTCCTTTGGCTGGCTCTCGAGATTCCTTTCCAGCTTGTGAGCATCAAACAGTATTATATCTTGTAAATCTTTTGTAAATCGTGCTTTTGTATGCTCCAGTGATGTAATATTCATGTAATATTAGAAACCCTTTGTGATAACTGAAATGGTTCCAGCTTTTAATCACTGAATTACCATAATCAACATTTATTACACTTTAATTAATCAGATAATCTCTGAAAATTTTGACAGCATCTCCTATGTTATGTGGAGTCTCCCCTAGCAAAATATCTCAGATTTTGGCTAGCATTAGCCTGCTAATCAATTTCAATTTCCATCTTATGATTTCAACTCAAAGCCGACCAACTAAACATATACACGAGAGTACTCCTCTCGATATAATATTTTAGCATAAAATCAATTATAAATTCTACTCAATATGAAAACTACAATCATGCATCATCTTAGGAGAACATTTTTGTAGCTCTAAGTCTGACCTTCGCCTTGCCGTGACTTGAAAACATCAATCTGAGATGGGGTGAGCTCAAAATCTCGGTGATTAAAGTCATTCAAATCAGAGTTTACATTATAATACTATTATAAATCAAGTATGATGTTATTGAACAAATTTCAAAAAATAATCCCAATTATCATCCCACTCATAATGGGTGGTGCAGCTTAATATGTCACTGATGCTTTTTATTATCTGATACTTATTCTTCGCGCTATTTTGGGCACACATGTCTAATTAGTGAACATATTATATCTTGTGTTATACAATACCTAACTCGATTGTCTATCTCTTATATTCACCTGGTGATTCACCAATCACTTACATTCTAATACCTCACTTATTTTCAGTTCACAACACATTCGTGTTTCACATATGACTCACGGTAGTATTAAATTATAATCGTACATTCGTACATAATAAAGCACACAACAATCACATTCATATACCGAATGTCACAAATAACCACATCTATATACCGGATGTTACAAATAATCACTTTCATATATCGGATATCACAAAGAACCGCATTCATATAGCAAAGTCCTAAAGAACCACATCCATATACCGGATGTCCTAAATATTACATCCATATACCAAATGTCACAGACAACCACATCCATATACCATATGTTAAATAATCACATCCATATACCGGATATCACAAACAATCACATCCATATACCGGATATCACAAACAATCACATCTATATACTAGATGTCCTAAATAATCACATCCATATACAGGATGTCACAAATAACTATATCCATGTACCGGATGTCACAAACAATCACATTTATATACCAAATTTCATAAACAAGCATATTCATATACTGGATGTCACAAACATAAATTCATGCATACTTTTAATTGACCAAGTAAAAACTTAAGGCATCAAAATTTATGCCAAGCACAGTTCAATAAAAATGATAACAATGCTCTCCTTCGATCACCTTTGGTTCAACCCGATCCTTTCCTCCAATATATTATATAATAACAATACTTTCCACACAGGGAACCTCTACTGAGGATTACAAACTAGGAGTACACAACTCCTCTCTCCAATAAACACAACTTCTACAAGAGGTAAGGCACAACAACAATCACCTCTACTCTTAGAGAGATGGGCACTTAGCCAAACAATAATCACCTCACACTAGAGGGATAAGGCTCAAAGCCAACACTCAAACAATCACCTCTACACTTAGAGGGATACCAACACAACCAAACATAACCTCGACAATCACCTCTACACAAGAGGGATAACAACAAATACAAGGAAGGTTTCAACTCTTGGTGATCTCAAAGACCACAAACCAAATTTTCCCACAAACAAAGATCCTAATAGATAGGATAGATAGATAGCTCAAGTGTGAGAAATCAAGGTGTTTGAAAATCAAAACACAAAGAAAAAAACTTAGAAAAACAATTAGAGTAAGATAGAAATGAAGATCAAAATCAATATCCTAAATACTCTATTTTTCTTTGATTTTTCTAACCCTTGAAAACAAAATAAAGATAAATCTTTTAGCCCAAAACTCTTGAAAACTTGCTGCTAAAGCACTTAAGAAGATGGAAAAATTTTGCTCTAAAAAGCCATAAAGAAATCAGTTCAAGAGATTGGTATTTATACCCTCTCAAAAATCTGCACATCGGTAGCCAGTAAGGGCAAAACTGCCCTTCCGGTCGACCATCTGGTTGACCGACTAATGGTCATTTTTATGACTGTTGTGCCTCCGGTCGACCGAGCCAAAGCCATCGGTCGACCTCCCAGTCGACCAAGAGTGGGGTGCTTTCAGTCGGTCGACCACGCGGTCGATCGGCCGAATAGGCTAGCCTTTGTGCACGTCCCGTGTGAAAAACACCTAGAGGGGGGGTGAATAGGTGTAAATGCTAATCTAGAAACTAAATGCGGAAGCTAAAACAATTTTGCAATCACACTTAATAAAACCAACAAGTGTAGCCGAATTCCCCGTGAAGGGCTCTGGACTAACTCCTCTTGATTCCCCTAGATAAGGGTTGAAGTGCTATATGAAGCTCTTGTGGTTAAGTATAAGTGAGGCACACACAAGCAAGCCAAGCATATAATGAATAAGAAATATGAATCATTGCTCAATACAAGCAAATATGATATGATGATATGAATGATGCTTTGCACAAAATAAAAAAGAGAGTTGAGAGACAATGAATCAAACGCAAACACAAAGATATGTTTCGAGGTTCGAGCCCCTAGCTCTACGTCCCCGCCTTCACCGAGAAGGATTTCTAATCCACTATCTTGTCCACCGAGGACTCCCACCGAGGGAACCTCCACCGAGGAGGATTTTTACAACAAGGGAGTACCGAACTCCTCTCTCAAATACCGCCTCACAACCGAGGGGTAGGCCCGTAGCCAAACAACAACCAACACCTTTACCGAAGAGGGTTACAAACCAAACTCCACCTCTCACAATAGAGGGAGCAAACACAAACCTCAACCTCTACCAAAGAGGGAGCAAACCAATCACCTGATCAACCTCTAACAAAGAGGGATACCATAAAAGCAAGGGTGTTTACAACTTGGAGGCTACATCAACCTCAAACAATCTCTTTTTCCACAAACAAAGATCCTAATAGATTAGGATAGAAGATAAGCTCAAGTGTGAAAAAATAAGTGTTTTGATCAAAGAAATTCTCTTGGGAAAACACCAAATAGATATAGAAAGTTTAGATCAAAACTAATTCTCAAAAACCTAATTTCTTTGAAATAAACAAAACACTTTAAAACAAATAAGATGGATCTTTTGCCACTTAAAACTCTTTTGAAAACTGTATAAAACACTAGGGAAACAGGAATTTTTCTCTTGTAAAAACCTTAGCCAAAATCCCAAAGAAATGGGGTTTATATAGGCCAAAACCAGAAACTAGCCGTTAGGCTGATCTGTCAGCCTGACAGGCCTGTGGTCACCGCCCGGTCGACCGCCAACGGTCCCAAATATGACCGTTGGGGCATCCCGGTCGACCGCCCAGATACAGAGTGCAAAACTCTCTGGTCCGGTCGACCGGCCCATGTGTTTGCCAGACGTACACAAGGCTGTGCACGTCAGTCGACCGCTCGGTCGACCGGCCCTTGGTTCGGTCGACCGTGCGGTCGACCGACCTGGCCTGTCAGTCACTGTTTTGGGTCAGAAACTGGGGTTAAAAATATTTCTAATAAATCTCATAAATCTTGTAAAAATCCCCAAAAATAGTTTTATCATTTTGCATTGATATAAAAACATATGATAAAAATTTCAACTCAAATATCAAGCAATTTGAACTATTTTTGTGTCTTGAAAATTTTATCAAAAACCAAATCTTGTATTTTATCAAACTTTGATTTTTCAATACATGAATAGGATAGTCAAAATAAGTTTGTCTAAGAAGTTTAAGCATGCATGTATAGAAAGAATACATCTACTATACATATAAATCATTTAAACTTATTTTGATCAACTATTCATGAAAATAAATATTGGTTAAACCAAAACCGAAAAACCAATATCCAAACATAAAACGTGTGTGTTGTGCACTTGAGCATATCAACTATTCTAAGCTTTACACATGGATCTAAACACACTAAACTAAAACTAGGATACCTAAGTCTTCTTGATGATCTTCAATCTTCAAGCCGACTAGATCCCAAACATGATCCATCGAGTGCAAAGGTATGATCTTGATGCTCGGGCACTAGAATCACCAAGTGAAGGCTTCCAAACTCCTCTTTTGAAGCAATCACCAACTAATATCTTGTTACATGATCTGAAACTAAAATCACAAGATTATTAGTAAACATAACTACATGAGTTAATCATCATCAAAACTAGAGAGGAAAGCCTCCGGGCCAACACCGTGTACATCGATCGACCGCTGGTCCGGTCGACCGCCAGTTGATCTAGCTGGGGAAAACATGTATGAAAATTTGGTTAATTTAATACCAATTAAATCCCATAAAATCACATAAATTTCACAAAAATAAGTTTTTATAAGATCTTTGAAATACAAATATGTGTGACTAAAATTCAACACATATTATAAACTATTTCAACCATTTTTGTGATATGAAATCAGGCTTTAAACAAAAATCGGTATTTTCCAAAACTTGAATTTTTGAAATTGGAAACCATTTTGTCCAAAACTCATGTAAATACAAAAGCATGATATTGAAACAACTTTGAAGCATATTGTATATGCATAGAATCTAATATACATATAAAGATATATATCTATATTTTTGACATGAAATTCAAAACCGGTTAAACTGAAAACCAAAACCAATAAACTTTAAAACTTGTGTGTGTATGTGAACTTGAGCATATCAACACTTTCTACCTTTACACAAAATCAAAACAATCTAAACTAAACACAAACCAAAGTCTTCTTGTCTCCAAGCTGACTCGATCCAAACGCGATCCAATGAGTTTGACTCTAACCAAGTACCAGATGCGATCTTGACGCTCGAGCTCTTGAATCAACATGTGAAAGCTCTAAAACTCCTTTGTTGAAGCTAAACACATACTAATATCTTGGTCAATCACTGAAACTATTTAAACACAAAATTATTAGTAAACTATAACTACATTAGTTAATCATCATCAAAACTAGAGTGATGAGCCTCTGGGCCAACAATCTCCCCCTTTTTGATGATGACAAAACTCATGGAGTTATATATGCATGGAGTAAATTTAAGCTTCATAGAAGCTCCCCCTTAACTCATGCATAACAATAAACAATAAAGATAAGCTATGAATGCATAAACCAAACAGCACATGTATGCATTAAACAATAAAATAAACATGCATATATAAATCTCTCAAAAATTCTTTTCTCCCTTTTTGTATAAAACAAGGAATGAAATAATCATGCATAAACATGCATATATAAAACTCCAAAATTCATGTCCCCCTTTTTGTCAAATCATCAACAATGGGGCATAAATAAACTCAAAAAAAATTTCTCCCCCTTTTTGGCCAAATTAAATAAGAATGATGTATATGTGATATACATTTATGAAGAGGAGAGACGTAAAGTTAACTCCCCCTGCATACATGCATTACATGAAAAAGAGATGACTAAACCCTAATCACATAACGCATAATATACAATGTATAAAGGAGATGTGAAGCTCCCCCTACACACGTGTAAGACATAGAGAAGAGAGGTCAAGCTTCTCAATATGAGATACACTCAACATGAATCTATATATGGAGAAGATGTTAAGCTTCCCTTGCATATAAGCAATATATATCAAAGCATCATGATACCAATTGAAAAATTTATCAATTATGATAAAGGTATATATCGAAATATTATGATACCAATTTATGGTACCAGTTGAAAATAAATGAAATATTTTTAAGATACCAATTGAAAGTAAACAAAATTTTTAAGATACTAAAAAATACCAATTGAAAATATCTTGATACCAATTTAAAATGTCTTGTAAATTTTTGATACCAATGGTAAATGAAACATTGTATGTTTTTGACACCAATTGAAATATATTAGAAATCTTGATACCAATTGAAAGTAAAAATCAAATTGTTTTAGGTAAACATAACTCATATCAATATATATACCAATTTAAAATGAAACATGATACCAATATTGAAACTGTTAGCATATACTAAAACAAAGTATTTTTTATCATAAAAATGGGAGTAAGATACCAATTGAAAATAAAATGATTGTAAGGCAAAACACAAATTTTCTCCCCCTTTATGAAATACCAATAACAATGTTGCATAAGCTTGTATAAGATACCAATTGAAAAATAATTGACGTTAAGGAATAAATCAAGCTTTACATAAACATAATTTGTGTTTTAAGATATAAAGATATTGTAAGCACAACCAAATCACATATATATATGTATGAAAATGTAAATACCAATCGAAATTGATACTATTTGAAGTTTGGAGCATACATATATAGAAAACACAAATATGAGTCTACAAAAAAATATCAATTGTGATACCAATTGAAAATATAATGAGAATTAAGTGTATAACTCATACTATCTCCCTTTCATGCATATGTTTAAATGGATTTTTAATTTTGAGCATACAAGGCATGGTCGCCCATCCATCCGCCCTTGGCGTTGGTAGGGGTTTTTAAAAATAAGTTTTGAAAATAGTTTAACAAGTTTGAAAATCACTACTAATTGAAGAATAAAGACTAGTTTAAGGATAATTTTTGAAACTAGTACGAAATCCTTCAAGTAAGGAATAAAATACGAATATATCCATGAAACATGAAAATCACACAATCATCAATACTCAAATAGTAATAAAGCTCATATATTCTCATGAAAATAAATCACGAGTAAACATCAAACATATAGTGTAAAAAATCATGTAATCAACAAAATCGTGGAATAAGGCATTCAAGCTTAATAAAAATTCCTTTATCAAAAACATGAAACTCATCAAAACTAAACATACTTCAAGACATATGTATGTTTAGTTAAAACTAAAAGTATACATACATATCTCAAACACAAATGAGTCCTTAATAGAATTTGCATGAAAAGCAAGTGACTCAAGCGTATACATGTATATCTAAAGTTTTAAATAAAATTAACATATATATGAAGCTAAACATATTATCATGAAAACATGTACAAAATGGGGAATACAAGTTGAAATACAAGAATCATCAAAACTAGGCTATACTAGTACATCTGATGAGTACAATGAGTAACATAGCACAAACATATAATAATCAATTTGTGGCTCAGTAGTTGTACAAGTATTGACACAAGTTTTAATAAAAACTACATCTAAACAAGTATTCAAAATATGAAGCATAAAAGAAAACATAAACAAATATGATCATTATGGTAAATGCATATGTTTTAAAGTTATAACATACACAATAGTTAAACTATAGTGAGAACACAAAATATGGATTCATATGAACATGGGTGTATCTCAATTACTATACATGTATGTCATAAGTCTAAATAACAAGGCATTTTAAGCATAATGAGCATTGAAACATGACATGCAACAAAAAAATCAATAACCTAAAAGCATGTAAACAAATAAGGAGTTAGAGATAGTTATCAAAACTATTACGGCTTATCTCTAGGTCTCCAAATCATGGTGGTCCTCCCTCCAAACTTCCTTGAAGGTGATGCATTCAAAGTAGTGTCCATTAAGCACAAAAGCATCCACCATCAAGGCACCAATGCCCTCACGTTAGACGAGAGCCCACACCTATATCAATAAATAGGAGTGAATTTGGTGCCCATACTCTATTGGGTCCATGGGGGTTAGCACCTTTCCTAACCCAAACAAACTTATTTGTAAAATTTACATTATGTACTCTATCATAATAAAACTTTGCAATGTGGCTCTTACGTCCACAATGTGTACATGTATACACATGAGCATACATGGTGTTATGTGTATGAACGTGAGAAGCATGTGTATGTTGTGGTTTGTGTGCATGCATAGGAGGAGCATGTTTCTTGTGAAACATGGATTCCAACCGTGTGTGGTTTATGGCACATTGGCTCAAATTGGAGCTAAACAATTAACACACTTCTTTACATACATATATCATTTTCAATATTAGAAGAATAAGTGGAGCAAGAAATAAGTAGACTAGATGGTGAAGTTATAGTAGCATGGCAAACATGGGAATCTAAATCATTTTTTAAGGAAATATTTTCCTTAGAAACCAAATCCAATTTCTTTGAAATTAAAATAATTTTATTTTTTAAAGATTCATTTCTTTTAAAACAAAATCGAGTTTTGAAGACAAAGCCTCATTTTTCTTCAAAATCTCATCACAATTATTTTTGTTTTTCAAAATTTTGTTTTCGTTTAAAATAAGGTCGAGTTGGGATTTCAATGAGTCCCTTTCATTAGAAATCTCATCCCTTTCTTGCAAAATCATGTTAAGTTTTGAAAACAAATCCTTATTTTCTTCTTTTATTTTAAAAGTTTTCATTTTCAAAAGTTGGTACTTTTCAAGTAAGTTTTCACACACACAAGATAGTTCTTCATTTAAAGCATCAGCATCATATAGTCATCACCGGAAGAACTAACACTATCATCTAGTTGAGTTTCTGAATTTACCTCAAGGGAGTCATTTCCTTGGACCATGTAGCAAGCTTATTTGGATTCTCCTCCACTAGATTTCTCCTCCACATAGTTTGGCGTTTGAAGCGAGAGGTCAAAGTGTTCCACACTGCAAAAGTAGAATCACAATGAGAAACTATAGACAAATATTCTTTACTTAGAGTGCATCTAAGTGCCTCTAGGGCCGTGCATTGGCCTCTATATGCTTGTTATTACCAAGATACGATTTCTTGATAGTAGCAAGGTAAACATGCATTCCTAGGATTTTTAGATACATAATCATCTTAAACTTCCATACATCGATGTTAGAAACATCAAACATAGGAGGGGTCATGAAGTCCATGAGTGTAAACTAGATGTCTTCAAATGCAATACTAGATTAGCTAACCAAGATCTCACTCCTAGGTGGTTAAACGTAGGCTCTGATACCAATTGAAAGTACACCTAGAGGGGGTGAATAGGTGTATGGCTAATCTAATGACTAATGATGTAGAATTAAAATAAATTGTAGCACACTTAGTGTAATCAAAGAGTGTAACCGAATTTTCGGTGAAGGGCTCTGAACTATCTCCTCTAAATTCCTCTAAATAAGAGTTGAGGTGCTATGTAAAGCTCTCTTGGTTCAACACAAGTGAGGCACACAAACAATACCAAGCATATAAATGATATGAGTTATATGAATCAATGCAAGATATAAAGAGAGAGAGAACAGAGATAGTGGATCAAACACAAACAATAAGATATGATTCATGGTTCGAGCTACTGCTCTACGTCTCTGCCTTCACACAGAAGGATTTTCACTAAATCGTTCACATAAGACTTCTCACACAGGGAACCTCTACTGAATATTTGGGTAATACAAACTAGGAGTACACAACTCCTCTCTCCAACAAACACAACCTCTACAAGAGAAGGGCACAACAACAATCACCTCTACTCTTAGAGGGATGGGCACTTAGCCAAACAACAATCACCTCACACTAGAGGGATAAGGCTCAAAGCCAACACTCAGACAATCACCTTTACACTTAGAGGGATACCAATACAACCAAACACAACCTCCACAATCACCTCTACACAAAAGGGATACCAATAAATACAAGGAAGGTTTCAACTCTTGGTGATCTCAAATACCACAAACCAAATTTTCCCACAAAACAAAGATCCTAATAGATAGGATAGATAGATAGCTCAAGTGTGAGAAATCAAGGTGTTTGAAAATCAAAACACAAAGAAAAATATTTGGGAAAATAACTAGAATAAGATAGAAATAAAGATCAAAACTAATATCCCAAATACTCTATTTTTCTTTGATTTTTTCATCCCTTGAAAACAAAATAAAGATAAATCTTTTAGCCCAAAAACTCTTGAAAACTAGTTGCTAAAACACTTAAGAAGATGAAAAAATTTTGCTCTCAAAAGCCATAAAGAAACCAGCTCAAGAGATGAGTATTTATATTCTCTCAAAAATTTGTCCGTTGGTAGCCAGAAAAGGGCAAAATTGCCCTTTCGGTCGACCGTTCGGTTGACCAGCCAATGGTCATTTTTATGACCGTTGTGCCTTCGGTCGACCGCCCCGTCGACCGAGCCAAAGCCTCAGTCGACTGGCCCCCACCCGAGAGTGGGGTGCTTTCAGTCGGTCGACCGCGCGGTCAACTTGCCGAATAGGCTGGTCTTTGTGAACTTCCCATGCACATCGGTCGATCGCTTTGATCGACCAACCACTGGTCCGGTCGGCCGCCAGTTGATCTGGCTGGGGAAAACAGGTATGAAAATTTTGTTAATTTAGTACCAATTAAATCCCATAAAATCACATAAATTTCACAAAAATAAGTTCTTATAAGATCTTTGAAATACAAATATGTGTGATTAAATTCAACACATATTAAAAACTATTTGAACCATTTTTGTGATATGAAATTAGGCTTTAAACAAAAATCGGTATTTTTCAAAACTTGAATTTTTGAAATGGAAAAATGTTTTTTTTCCAAAACTCATGTAAATACAAAAACATGATATTGAAATAACTTTGAAGTATATTGTATATGGATAGAACCCAATATACATATAAAGATATATATCTATGTTTTTGACATGAAATCCAAAACCGGTTAAACCGAAAATCAAAACCAATAAACTTTAAAACTGTGTGTGTATGTGAACTTGAGCATACCAACACTATCTACTTCTACACAAGATCTAAACAATCTAAACTAAATACAAACTGAAGTCTTCTTGTCTCCAAGCCGACTCGATCCAAACGCGATCCAACGAGCTTGACTCCAACCAAGTACTAGATGCGATCTTGATGCTCGAGCTCTTGAATCAACATGTGAAAATTCTAAAACTTCTTTGTTGAAGCTAAACACCTACTAATATCTTGGTCAATCACTGAAACTATTTAAACACAAGATTATTAGTAAACTATAACTAAATGAGTTAATCATCACTGATCGGCCTCTGGGCCAACAGTAATATAGCTATTTACAAATTCCAATCTAAGGGTATATCCCCCCATCTCATCATCTTTAATCAATTTTGGTTACTTATCTTTTCGATTGATTTCTGTTACAATTGATTGGCAATTATATCAATCTCTAAGCCATCCGGAAACTTCTAATTCCCTGTGTGTTCGAGTTGTTTCTCAATATTATGTTTATCGAGAAATACCAAATTTTAACAGAAGAATTATGTAATATCATTTCACATTGCTTATAAGTTTTTCACCGATTACTGTGATTGGTTACAATTCCATGGCAGTTTACAGAATCAGACAGCAACTTACTGAATTGAGTTATTTACCATAAGTGGTTTTTTATCTTAGCTAAGCACCATTTATTCATATTCATTACCAATTAGTCTAAATACTAATCATACTTGATACTAATCGATAGTTACCAAATTTCTACTGGTATAAACCGTTGACTTGCATAACACTTTTCTGATGCCACATAGTTTTATCCTTAAATTTCTCATTTGGTTACGATCGTTATTAACATCATAATTTGAAGAATAAATTTATTAGCTTCATTACTAGATTATTGATATTAATTTTCTTAGTTATATTCATTTACCTACTTCATCGGTGACTAAGAGTTCAGCTTGTACAAGCAATTATCATGCTTGTCAAGTTACTTACGTGCCACCGATATTCATCAATTCAATTTAACTATTTATTAACCGATTTCACTATCTGACTCATCGGTCCATCTTCAATTTACATCTCCATGTGTGCGCTTAGCATTCAATTATACATTCACTCACGCACATGGTATTCATTTTTATTCATACATCCACACGGATGAAGTAACCATGTCCACTTGTATATACGAGTTCACATACATGGATATTAACATGACATTTGATTAACAAGCGGACTTATGTATTAATATTCAATACCATAATGAGTCCACACATATGAGTATTAGCATAGGACATTCACATCAATTATATGTTTGTCTTCATAACAAGTCTACACTATAACTATTAGCATAACATTTGGTTAACAAATGGCTTATACCTCACACATGACTATTAGCATAATATTTGGTTAACAAGTGGCTTATATCTCCATTTTTAAATTCTTAGAAAGTTCATATTAAGCAAAAATTTACTCAAATTAACAATTCCATTATTCTTTAAATTATTACTGATTTCATACTAATTATTCATTAATTTGTCACATTCATAACCAATAATCACTTAAGGAGATTAATTCTCCACTAGTTAATTTCCACACATGAGTAATCATCATTCAAGGATTTCATTTATTATTCACTAACAACTATTCATCAAAATTATTATCAAACTTTCATTTTTTTTCAACTTAATTAGGAAATTTAATGAAACCGAGTGAGATCTTTACTCACTTTAGATTTCCTCCTCCTAATAGCCGCTGCATCTCCCCCTTGCCTCTGGTGTTGTGGCCGTAGCAGCAAAAACAATAATAGCAGTCCAGAATTTGGCCTGTATACTCTAACTTCAGATTGGAATTTCATTTGTCAAACGATCTCAGAATCCAATGAAAATTTAATGACATATACTAGACTTGTTAAATTACAACATAAAATTTGAGCTCTATTGGACTTACAATTTAAGAGATACAATTTTTCAAAGTCAATGTGCTACCTATCTCAAGAGAGATGATGGAGTGAGAGAGGAAAAGTTAAGAGTGAAAGAGTGAGAGTGGGAGTGAGAGAGAAGGGAAGGATGACTTAGACCCTCTTTGGGCTGCTGCTGACCATAGGGAAGGGAGATGAGAAGAGGAAAAAAAATATGAGAAAGAGAGGGGGGGAGAGAGAGAGAGAGAGAGAGAGAAGAGTGATGATAGGAATGATTTTTTATTTTTTTCCTTCATTTAGAACTTAAACATATTTTCTGCTTTCTTTGCATCAAGTGCCACTTGGCACATGATCCCAATTCTCTCCTCCTACCATACCCTTCATCACTCACTATCCAACTACTCCCATAAAATATTTGTATATTCAAAATTATCTCATGCAACCATACCCCCCCCCCCCCCCATGAACTTAATTATCTCAAAATTCCAAATCCAAATTACAGTGTAATTAACACTTGCTTAATTAAAAATTTATGCATGGGTGTATTTTATTATTTACGAATTTGAAATTCACACATATACACCTATACTCTCATATGTGACACAAGTCAGTCCACACCTATAAATTTGATAAAACCCCTTAATTTAATCAATCAAAACAAATTATGAATCAAGATATAATAAATCCTTGTATACATACATGCATTTACAATATTCAAATTCATTTCAAATCTTTATCCAAAAATTTCAAAAATTCACTTTCACACACAAATTAATTAAATCATAACTTTTAGTTATTTGTTTAATTCAATTAGATCAAGATTAAAATATAACAAATCAAGGTTTAATAATCTGTGTGTTACAATAACAGTGTACTTGTATAATATAGTTGGAATGTATATTACCTGTAACAACCAAAATTTTATTGTACCTAATTTCTCCTCACCTTAAATATTAAGAATTTTGGTTAAGGCATTATATAGAAGTAGTCACCCTCCATAATTCTATGTCAACAAATTAAACTTTATTAATAGACCCACTTCCCTTTTCAATGTTTTTAATTAATTATTTGATTGTGGTGACTAAAAATGTTTAGCATGAAGGCTTATGTGCATGTATTTTGGGCAAATTTATGACTTAAGCAATAGTAAAAGTTAATGTCAACATAATCCTTCATATCCCCTAATCACCAAGCTTATCCTAATAACTTTTTAGTGGTAAGTATGCATTAGGGGGAAGATTTAAAGGGGCTAATGATTCTTGAGAGTTGGGTTTCCATGTGGCACCTTGAGAAGGGTCTTGGCCAAGTGGCATCATGAGAATACACCACCTAATTCTTGCAATTCCAAGGAGTTGACTACAAGCTTGCCTCTTCATCTTCCTCACTCAAAATTCTGCAGAATTCTTCTCCCAAATCCTGATATTTTTCCTTTCAATTGTGAAGAAATTGAAGCCCTAAATCCCCCATTTCATCTCATCCATAGAAATTTAAGATTTGAAACTAGGATACCCTCTTTTAGCCCGAATTCCTACTCCTCTAGACTCTGAAGCAGGAATCCACGAGAGGGAAGGCAGTGACACAGGCGCACAGCAAGCAGAGCCGCAGCAGAAAGCGGGGCTCTGCTACTTTGCCGCGGAACCGCGGCAAAGAAGAGGATTCCGCGGCAATTTGGGGGAGGGAAGGCCCGATCCTTGGGGAGGAGGTTCCTGGTGAGCTGGGGGTGAGATCTTCCACGGCCAAACAGCATTATCCTGAAGCTTAATTCTCTGTTTCAGAGTATTAAAGCATTGTGAGTAACCTAACCATTAGGGATTATGTTATCCTATTAATGCTTGAAAAATCAGAACTTTACATTTGTGTAGGTGACCCACAATGGTAGTATTTGCTGTTTTTGTGATATCTTTACACTAGATGGAAATCGATGAGTATTACTTAATTATTGTGCCCTATATCATATTGTGATGGGATAAATGTGTGGTATACATGTTTAGCTCACTAATTTGACTTAGATAAGGTAATTTAGCATCTTAAATTCGCTGTTTGGTAATTAACTTTAGGTTAATGAAAAAAAAAAAAAAAAGGGTATTATATGCTTGTTACGTCTCTACATTACATCGTTATGATATGCATGTGTAGAACTCTTGTGCTAGTATATTATGTATGCCTATTGAGCCAAATTAGCGTGTTATTTCGCTATCTTTCTTGGTTATTATCATGACAATCGATTCGATATGGATATGATATAAACTTGAAGCTTACTTTATGTTCACAAGAGTACATGGGGAATAATCCCTCTTTATGTCATAACTTTATGTGGTGTACTAGTGAGTACATGTGGATGATGCATATGTGCATACGAGGTTAGAATTGGCGCATTATGGCGTTACTATGATTTTGAGAAACCCAAGTGCATGTTTCTTTATTGTGGCACATCATTTGAGAATGACATGTAAGTTAGTTTATATTGCTTAGTATGAATATCATAACTTAAATCTTGCATGATGCATTTTTATATATAGGAGGAAGGGGCCGTGCGGGAGCCGGTAGGAGGGGGGAAGACGGGGATTTGACACATGTATATATATATATATATATATATATATATATATATATATATATATATATATATATATATATATATATATATATATATATATATATATATATATATATATATATATATATATATATATATATATATAAGGAGGAAGGGGCCGTGCGGGAGCCGGTAGGAGGGGGGAAGACGGGGAAACTTATATGTTTATATGAATTCTATATATATATAAGGAGGAAGGGGCCGTGCGGGAGCCGGTAGGAGGTGGAAGGTGGGAAAATTTCATTTATATTGAATGACATCTAAATGTGAACTGTCAAGTTGCATTCATGATTGATAATGCTTGTGTTAAACTAGAATGTCACTTTATGTGCATAACGAGCCGAGTGGATGGGAGTAGACTCATCCACGAGAATTTCATACATATTCATGCATTTATATCTTTTGTGTCATGATATAACGAAACGAAACTTTTGATAGTGGAGTCATGTAAACCACATATGTATATGGAACTTGGAACAAGTAAGGTAACTCGAATAAATCATTGTTTATGGGACTCATTGTAATTTACCTCTTCTAAACTGTTTAGCTTATGAAATCGTTATATCAATTCCCTTTGATATGGTTTACTCATTGAGCTGTCGAGCTCATTTTATTTTCCTTCCATCTTTTCAGGTTTGGATAAGGGTAAGGGACCTCTCTAAATGGAAAGGTTAAGTTATGGATGGCATAATATGTTGTAGTATCATTTTGGTTTTGTTATGTGATCTTAAATGTGTAGGTATAGACCTATGGAAGTCTTTATGGAAAAACATGTTAAGTTGTACTTGATGTACATTTTGTCCTTATAGTATTTGAGACCTTGGTCTTGTATGTAATATAATGTTCTGGGTTTGTGAATCCCTTGGATATGTATGTTTTGGAATTTAGAACGATGACAATATGTGGGAATGCTATTTGTTGGAAAGTAACTCTTGAAATGTTGATGTAAAGACTATGCTTGCAATGGAGGGAACCAAGTCATGATATATGTTTGTGGTTAAGACTTGGTATATGTGATTGATAAGTAGGCCGGGTGTGCCGAAATTATTGGTGAAATAAGTAGGCCTTTGAGCCGAAATCTTGATTATTGTAAGTGAGAAATAAAGGAATATTAAGGATGATACTGCCAAAATTTTTTTTCTTAATTTAAGGTTAACGGAGACAAATGGTGTTGTAGGCCTAATCTTGTTTATTAGAAACTGGGGCCGTTACATTACCACTATGCTTTCGTACTCTGATTTCTGCCAGTACTGATATGCTCATCATACGTATGTGAGGTATTTTCGACATGCGCATGCAGTACCATTTCGTACCCGTGGGGAGCGGGGCATTACATGTTGGTATCAGAACTTAGGTTAAGCTCTCCCATCTTCAGTGCAACCAGTCAGCAGATTAATGTGATACTAATTTGCAACGGGGCACATGAATCATGGCTATACATTTCAACTATAAGTATAGAGTTATCTATTCTTTCTTGATAATTCTTTCATTGACTCCTGAAACCTTTCCAACTTTTCACTTCTCAGTTTTTCACTATCCTGACCTTTTGTATTCTGAGTAGGTAATCCTTTCTTAGCATCTCTATTGTATCTTGTCGTAACAATATACATTTCTGATCAATTATCATTATATCTTGTTGTGATCGTTAGGATCATTTTCATGTACATCTCCCTTCTTATTGTAATTTCGAGGATGAAATTTTTGTAAGGTGGGTAGAATGTAATACCCCATTCTCGGAATACGTACACGGACACGTGTACTAATTTCTTGCTCATAATTTTCTATTATTTTTTGTATTTTTTCTTTTATTATCAATTTAGTCAGTATTTTTGTATCAGATCTGAAATTTAGTAAACTCAAAGTTAGCCTGAATCTGAACCCAGGACCCGTTTCCAGTAAAACTGATTGATTGACCTTCCTGATAGTTAGACTGGACCTGTTTCAGTTTTAGATATTAATTTTTAATATTTGGATTTTTCGAATTTTTTGAAACTTTTGAATTGTTTTGCAAAATCTCCTAAAATCGGTATCGACCAGTATCACCAATTGATTTTAGGATTTTTGATTTACAAATAGAGTTGATTTTCTGAAATCTATTTTCACATTGTACCTCAGGATCATATTTTTTATTTTACATATTTTAAGGGATTTTTCTAAATTAGTCAAAATTCGGTCTAAACGGTGTTAACCGGTATCACCGATTGATTACAGGATTTTTAATTTAAAAACCTCACTGAATTTCTTCAATCTGATTTTACATTATTCTTAAGGGTAATATTTTATATTTTGGGAATTTTTAGGGATCGTTCTGGATTAATCAAAATTTAACCAATTAAATAATAATATTAAACTTTTTCTTTTTCTTTCTCTCTCTCCCCCTTCTCCACTCTTCCTCCACCGCCATACTCCACTGCCTCTCTCTATCTCTATTATTTTCTCTCTTATTCGCTAACTCTCCCTTCTTTTAATCTCTCTAATCTCTCTCTCTCACTCTTTAAATCTCTCTCTCTTTCTAATCTCTCCCTCTTTCCCCTCTCTAAATAGCTAGCCGCGGCACCACCATGGCCACCCTCTTGCTGCCAACTTTCCCAGCTCCGACGAGCTCCCACGATGCCTCTACTCCGACCATCTCCTTTCTCTTTCATTTTTTGCTCTTCTCCACCACTTTCTTCCACCACCTTCTCTATCTTCTTCCTCCAACATCTCCACCACCCAAAATTCTCTACCTGCCCTTCAATTCCGCCACCATCTCCACCATAATCACCACCACTTCCACTAAACCCCACCACTAATACCACCTCCTACCTCCTCCAATTCCATTTCCACCATTACCAAATCACCTCCATCTCCATCTCTAAAATCACCACACCCTATCTTCTCCTCCCCTCTCCCTTTCATGACCTCTGACCACCTCCACCAGGCTAGCTCACCGCCCTCTAGCTAGTCGTGCAACCT
Organism: Agave tequilana; assembly: GCA_038442645.1. Taxonomy (NCBI): domain Eukaryota; kingdom Viridiplantae; phylum Streptophyta; class Magnoliopsida; order Asparagales; family Asparagaceae; genus Agave; species Agave tequilana. The sequence continues at coordinate 127,041 of JAVJIF010001108.1, read as the reverse complement.
CTGGCCGGCCCGGTCAAGCCCTTCTCTTCTACTTCCCCTACTCTTCTCTCTCTTTCTCTCTTTTTTCTTCTTTTTTTCTGTCTTTTCTATCTTTCTTTTCCCTGTCCTTCTTCTTCTCTCTCTGTCTTTCTCTTTCTCTCTAACTCACTCTCTCTCTTTCATATTTTTCTCTCTAGACTCGTGTCCGTACACATGGTGTCTGGTGTTTTTTAGAGATTAGACGAATACCTTTTCCTTATAAATGTGAGTACTTTTTCCGGTATTTATTGAGTGTTCTCGCTTACTTATGTGTTTCCCCGCTTCGACGGAAGAATATTATATTTTTTGGAAATTTGTGTAATTGTTGTGTTTGTGAATTTGTATTGATAGCATATTTGTATCGATGTTATGAGTGTTGGATATATATTTGGATGTATCTGGGCTTGATTTGTGTATCTGTACATTCGATATAATTATTGCAATTTATTTGCATTTTTGTCTTTTTTGGGACTAACAGTGGTGCAGGTTATAGGTATTCTAGTTAAAGCCCTCGGAAGAACTAATCCTTCGGGAATTGGCCGGCCGAGAGACCATGCTACAAGCTATCCAATAGGCATTAGCCTTTTCTCTTTATGGAGTTCGTGGTAGCTTGACGAGGTGGTTGCCAGTTCAGGCGGACTGTGTTATTATTATAATAATAATTATTATTATATGTGTTTATTGGATACTAACGCTTTCTGCGGGAACTTTCTCAGCCTTCAGGCTCTTACTCAGCCTTTATGCACCCTAGCATTTTATGCACTAAAAACTTAACCCCCAGGCTATCTCTGGTAGATGCAGGGGGTAAGCTTAACGGCTCTGCCATTTTATACACTCCGCCTGGTTAGCGAGACTTAGCGCCAGTGCTTTATCACTAGACTCGCTCGAGCGGAAGCTCTATCGTGTGTGACCAGAATCGCGTCCAGCGCTTGAGCCGGCACACACATATAGATCTGCCAGAAGCATGGTTTACTGTGTACAAACAGATATCGTTTATACGCTCAACCGATACACGTGTATAACCTCGCTATGTGCTTTAGTGATTAAACACTATTCACTGACCTTGCCCCAGCATTGCGTTGCTCCGCTTGTTTGTGTGCATAGCTGTAAGGCTGCTTTTATATTTTAATCGTTGAGAAGAGTTTGAAATATTTAATATGATTTATTCTTGAAATCAGTTACATGATTTGCATGGTATCTGATATCTGATACTTGATATTGCTACACTGCTTACCTAACTGGACTGATTACTGATACACTGTTTACCTGTTACTCTGACTTAACATAATATTGACACCGATACTTAATAATTGATACTTGATTTGACACCTGATATTAGACGTTACTAACACATGATACTGATATTGCCACTTGACATATGATACTTGACTCAGTACACTGACTGCTGATCTAATGATGAGACTTGAATCATGATTACTGCTTTTACGGGGACTTAACATGATTATACTGTTAGCAGAAAACTGGTACTTCTGATTACTATACTCTTAACTCCTGTACTCCTAAATCCCTGTATGTGGGATACTTCTATATTACTCCTGATACTGTACTCCGTTGATCCTCGTAAATGGATTATCATGAATACACCGTGAACTTTACATTGAACAATCTATAATAAGTAACTCAACATATACTAGAATGGAAGAAACTAATGAACACCGATATGATGCCTTATTTATGGTGGCGGAATACTAAACTGAAGTGTCTTGTTGGGTATAATATAATTCCCACTTGGTTGTGCCTTGGGTGTAATATAATTTCCAAGTGGTAATGCCAGCTCCACTATGGGCCAAGGTGAGACCAACTATAAATATGAGCCATCAGTTCTTCATCAGGTAAAAAAAAAGTTCTTCATCAGGTCTAATAATAACTCGTCTTATTCATATATGGATATATGTGTACCAGTAACACATGCGAAAATATATGAATCGGATAAATAATAAGAATGTAATAACCCAACCATAATGATATTAAAACGGGTGATATTTAGTCTCTCATTCGTTCGGGTACTGGTACTTACATATCAAGATCCGAGTGAGTTTTACTAGAGTATAGACTCTAGTATAAACTACTAGTGGTGTAGGCACACGGTACTGATAATCATTATTGCATAACATAATGCACTACATCTTACCCTATACCTGACATAACTTAATTATCTAATAATAATAATAATGTTATTTGGTCACTCTCTCGTTTGAATGATGGTAACCATATATCAGAATTCGGATGTGTTTTGCTAGAAGTACGGTCTCCAGTATGAGCTGACAATGGTATGGGACACTGGAGGAGAATGATTACAATAACAGGGGATACTGATTGTTATTATCATTATATAATTAAGTTATTCTGACTACCACTTGTTCATGAATTTCAAATATAATTGATATTCATGTTACTGAACTACACCTGCCCTCCATATACAAAAATATTGATACACACTACTATTGAAAAGGGATTTCACGTCGGTTCATAGCCGACGTTGAAAAAATTAGCCGCCGGCGTCTATCCAACCGACGTGGAAAGTCTTCAACTTTTCACATCAGTTTTAAAGTGACATCATAAAAAAGTTTCTAACGTCGGTCCTTTAAAGAACCGACATGAAAAACTAACCTTTCTGCTTCTTTTTTAGATAAGCAGTATAAGAATTATCCACGTCGGTTCTTAAAAAAGCTGACGTGAAAAATTAACATTCCACGTCGCTTCTAATAAGTTCTGACGTATAAACTTTAGTTTAAACATCGGTTCTATTTAGAACCAAAGTGTAAACTAATATAGACGTCAGATTTCTTAAGAACCGACGTATAATGTATATACGATGTCGATTTAAAACTGATATCATATATTTAATATTTTACTTTTAAATAATAATACAAAACTTTCTGTACATATCAAACAGACACATATCAAACACACAGATTGCAGCCAATCAACCAACCAGCTATATATACAGCCTGTATATATCAAATAGAATCATATCAAAAACAAGTTGCAACTAACCAATCAGACAGAGTACTCAATAACAAAATCCCACACATACATATATATCATCAAATACATAATTAATCCAACCAATCAATCCACACATATATGCGTGTGTGTTTGTGTGTGTTGGTGGTGGTGGTGCTGTGATTCTGTTGGTGGTGGGGGGTGTGTGTGTCCCATATGCTTGATATATGTATGTGTGGTGGTGGGGAGGTGGGTGTGTCAGTGTGTCATGCATGCTTGATGTGTGGGTGTGTGGGTGTGTGTGGGTGTGTTTGTTGGGTGTGTATGTGTTTGTGGTGGTGGTGGTGTGGTTTTGTTGGTGGTGATAGTGGCGTTGTTTGTGCCCCATATGCTTGATGTGCGGTGTGTTGGTGGTGGTGGGGGTGTGGGTGTGTGTCATGCATGCTTGATGTGTGGGTGTGTGTGGGTGTGTGTCATGCTTGATGTGTGTGTGTCAGGCTTGATGTGTGTGTGTGGGTGTGTGCGTGTGTGGTGGTGGTGGGGTGTGTGTGCATGTGGTGGTGGGTGGGGGTGGGTGTGTGGGGGTGGGTCATGCTTAATGTGTGAGTGTGTGTGTTGGTGGGATGGGTGCCATGCTTGATATGTATGTGGTGGTGGGGGGAGGAGGGTGTGTGAAAACATGCATAAATTGAAAAAAGGGAAAATTTTAACATAATTATATATATAATCTCTAGTGAAAGAAAATATGCATCAATCCTCGAGGCTCTCAATCGATCTACTCTGTAATGAGAATGAGAAAACTTTAACACAATGCACGACGCACACGCTGTTTTGTACAAGATTCCCTAAAAAATTACTTACCATCAATACACCTCAGCAAATAAGTCGCCCACTCTTCCTGAATTTTTAGCACTTCCATATCTTTATATGTTATTTTATTTTCATCAAACTGTATAAATATTTAGTTTTTATTTATGTTAATTATAACATTAGAAAAAGAGCATAAATTTGATTTAGTTCAGAAGATTATACATTTCTCGGAATAGAATTAATTTGCAAAGTAATGATTTGATGCATAAACATCATAATATAATATCCACACATAATGAAATCTGGATGACAGGGATACCACAAGAATTGAAATATATATGTTAAGAAAAAGTTAAAACTTAAAGTTTTTTGTTGATTTCGGAAGAATTACCTGAATCCTCTTCCATGAAGTAAGTCTACCCCGTCGTCTTGGATTCAACATGGTGAACGCCCTATTTATAAATTGCAAAAAATAAACAAGATTATTAATAAATATTTTAGAAGTATTTGATGCATTAATAAATATACACAAAATTAAATACTCACAAATAATTTCTTTCTTAATATTTTTCTGCACTTCGTCTCCCAACGAGTCCGCTTCACAAACTGGACATCTCTCCAAACCTCCATAATCTTTTCTATACAAAATATAATCATTAAGGTAAGCATGTATCCTCTCGTAATTCATATCCATAGAGCACAAGATATTCTTGGCATCCTATGTTCGATCCGAAAGTTCATTAGCGCACAGAGCATATCTTTCAAGAGACTGAGTAAGGCCATAAAACTCTTATCGCTCCATCCATTTCCTACTTTCAAATTGTACAATCTAATACTGCAGACAGTTTAATGAATTTAGAACAACCAACATAGAAAGATTTTTTTGCATTATCTTTCAAGCTTTGGATTAAGTGTGGGTGATCCATAAAGTGATCTTCTACATCATGGATCATGTCTTCTAATTTATCACCTTCACTACAATCTACTTCTTCTCTTTCATTGCATCTTCTATCATCAAAATTAATCAGTTTTTTTCTTGCACTCTCACCATGCGATATCCATCTTATATAATCTTTATCCATCCCATTAATGAATAAATGGTCTCTTAATACTTCAACCGTAACATTCTCAAGGAAACCACATCTTATGCACGGACACTTAATATGATTAGGATTGTTGGCACGCTCAACAGCAAACTTAATAAACTCCTCTACCTCATTCCAATATTCGGTACTTAACCTTTTAGCATCCATCCATTTCCGATCCATGTTTAATTAGTTTAGACATCAAAAATAAAATATTGAATTATCAACACATAAAAAATAATATATTGAATTAATAATATCATATATCATGTAAAGAGTAAATTTACTTTACCACCACCACGACACCACACACATACATACACACACATCAAGCATGGCATACCACCACACCACCACCATCACACGTACATACGCACATCAAGCATGATACACCCCACCACCACCACCACCACCACCACCACGCCAGCACCACACAGACGCATATCAAGCACACACAACCACTACCACCCACACCCACACCCACACCCACACACACCCTACAACCACCACCGCACACAAATATGACACACACAGAGAGCAAGCATGGCGCGCGCGCACACACACACACATATCAAGCTTAACACCCATGCACACACATCAAGTATGGCACACCACCACCACCACACCACCACCACCACACGCGCAGCACACATCAAGCATAACACACCCCATCACCTCCACCATACACACACATGCATGTACTGTTGCGCCTACGACAACAACCTGATGAGGATCCCCTGAATTTCTCAAGCACCAAGAATAATCCCAAACATCACAAAACAATCACCAGAAGAAAGCACACGCAAACAAAACAATCTAACGAGGTTCAGCTTCAATGCCTACATCCTCGGGGCAATCAGAAGAGAGATTAAATTACTTGGAAGATGATTACAATTGCTAGCAGCCTCTTTGATTGCAAGAGAGCTCCAACAAAATCCCAGCAATCAGATACAAACCCTAGAAACTAGCCATAGCCTTTAAATACAAACCGATTTCCAAACCTGCAATCGCAGCCCGCCCCGCTTGTCGGTCGATTGGGATTGTAGGTTTGGAAACCGGTTTGTATTTAAAGGCTGTGGCTAGTTTCTAGGGTTTGTATCTGATTGCTGGGATTTTGCTGGAGCTCTCTTACAATCAAAGAGGCTGCTAGCAATTGTAATCATCTTCCAAGTAATTTAATCTCTCTTCTGATTGCCCCGAGGACGTAGGCATTGAGGCCGAACCTCGTTAGATTGTTTTGTTTGCGTGTGCTTTCTTCTGGTGATTGTTTTGTGCTGTTTGGGATTGTTCTTGGTGCTTGGAAAATTCAGGGGATCCTCATCAGGTTGTTGTCGTAGGCGTAACAAGTGGTATCAGAGCTTCCAGGCTTCGCTTGGGATTTCTAGAGATTCGGAGGGCTCGAGATCTGATTCGGTAGAGATCGTGTGTCGATCTCAGATCAGAGGTATTGGTGAACGTGGATGTCATTGTAGAAGAGGAGGATAAGGCGATCATCTTCCTGAACTCACTCCCAGAGGAGGAGTATGAGACATTCACACTGACCTTCATTAATGGAAGGCAGACCTTGGATTACAATGAGGTGTCGTCTGCACTGACAAGTTATGAGACGAGGAAGAAGGAGAGACATCCTTTTAAGTCAATCTCATCGGCGGAGGCACTGGAAGTAAGAGGCAGAGGTTCATCGAAGAAGGGCAAGGAGGTTAGAGGAAGATCAAAGTTCAGGCCGGGTTTCAAAAATCTGAAAAGGAATCAGTATGCCTTGTGCAAGGAACTAGGACACTGGAAAGCAGAATGCCCGAAGGCCAAAGGTAAGAAGGTGGAGTCAAAGACCGAGGCAAATCTCGCACAAGCGGATGGATCGGATGATGACTCATCGGTGTTCTCTCTCTCGGTTACTACCCCTACCGTTTGTAACTCAGATAGTGCTGAGTGGATCTTGGATAACGGAGCCACCTATCATGTGTGCCCGAACAGGGCCTGGTTTTCTAACTTTGAGAAGCTGGATGGATGTTACACGGTCATGGGGATGACCATCCGTGTAATATAGAAGGGATGGGTACAGTCCGCATCAAGATGGATGATGGGATAGTTCGAGAGTTGAAGGAGGTGAGGTATGTACCTCAGCTTAAAAGGAATCTTATCTCAGTTGGCACTTTGGAAGCATCGGGCATGGTGATATCTGTTCGAGATGGCGATCTCAGAATGATCAAGGGCTCGATGGTGGTGATGAAGGGCGTCCGCCAAGGAAACATCTACTACTTGAAGGGTAGTACGATTACAGATCAGGTGGAGACTTCAAGTTCCTCAGATGATGGTGGCCCGGAGGTCTGGCAAGGAAAGGTCGGACAGGAAGAAGAAAAATCTTTACGAGCTCCTGCAAAGATGGAATCGATGGAAGGTGCTATAACCTGCAAGTCGGAAGGTGAACACAGCGTTCTGGACAAGAAGAAGGTGAGATTCAGCACCAGTACTCACCACAATGAAGGTCTTCTTGATTGTGTTCACGTGTGCATTTGGGGACCTGCTAAGACGACATTGCTTGGAGGTCACAGGTACTTTGTCTCATTTATTGATGGTTCATCTAGGCAGTTTTGGATATATCCCATGAGACAAAGGGGTGAAGCCCTAGATGTGTTGGTGAAGTGGAGAGGAAGAATGGAGAGGCAGATAGGTAGGAAGATAAAGGAGCTTCAGATTGGTAATGTTGGAAAGGACATGCACCAATTCCTACGATTTGGCCAGAACACAGGTATTGCTACTCACTTCACAACAGGTACAGATGGGTTGGCTAAAGATGTAGTCCGTTCCTTGCTGGAGAAGGTTCAGAGGCTGTTGTCTAATGTAGGATTAGACAGGTCGTTTTGGGCTGAGGCGACTGAGTATGCTAGCCATCTCATGAACAGATCGACTGCGATTGGAGGTAAAGCTCCATTGGAAATTTGGTCTGGGAAAGCTGCTCAAGATCATGGTGTGCTGCGGGATTTTGAAAGTCCGGCCTACTTCAGTGCCAAGAATGGCAAGGTGAATCTGCGAGCAAAGAGGTTTGTCTATTTGGGCGTCAAGGGAAACAACTACAGGTTGTGGGACCCCGAAGATAAAAAGATCGTGATGAGCAAGAATGTCACTTTTGGAGAGACTTCATCATTGAAATCCACCGTCTCTCAGCAGGTGGAGAGGACGGAGACCAAGGAAGGATCGCAGCGGGTGGAGGTTGATGCTACTCCATCATCTCTAGTTGGTTCGGCATTTGAGGAGACTTCACCGGATGTGACACCAGGTGAAGATCATGATACCAAGGTTGATGCTAAACAGGTTGAAGACATTGTTGAGGATGTCGAGTTGTTTGCAGCTATTGGAACAAAGGTGAAACCACGCTTGTGGGGAAAGAAGCATGAATCTCAAGCTTGTGATCGTGACAAGCTGAAGTTGAAGGCCGTTGTCCTCCATAATGGTCGGGAAGAGGTTCATATGACTCGGTCAGACAGGTTCACTGCTGCAAATACAGGTACCATTGCTTGAGCTTGAGGAAGCTCATCTAAATGAACTACGGTTGGCTTGATCCTTTTGGGTAAAGGTACGTAGGCAGCCGTAAAGACGCAGCCATTTGGTGATGCAATTCTTATGAAGCTATTTGGATTCTCGAGAAACTGTCTGGATCTTCACGTAGAGGTGAAGAGTTGTGGCCGATGGAACTTCACGTAGAGGTGGAGAGGCTTCACGTAGAGGTGAAGTGTTGTGACCAGTTGGATCTCACGTAGTAATGAGGTGTTGTGATCTCGATGAACAGGTTGATCTTCCGGTGAGAAGATGATGAGCTTGCATAAGGAGTGGTGTGCATCCAGTTGTAGCCGATGATGTTTGGTGTGCTCTACGCAGACTTCGTTGGACCGTTAGTGGAAGACAGGAAGAGTAGATAGAGCTGGTCAGTTGGAGAGTCAGTGTTGGCTCGTGAGGAAGTCTTCGTGAGGTCGTGAAGTTGTGGAGTAGAAGCCACAGTTTGGTGATCGGCATGTATGGAAATTCTCTTAAGGTGAAGTGCAGGGAAGGCATGTGCGATGTTTTCCATGGATAGCTGAGCTAAAGATTCCAAGCCGAGATCGTGTGTCAATTTCGCCGAGATCGTGTGTCAATTTCGTCCAGTGCGCGCAAGCCGAGATCGTGTGTCGATTTCGCCGAGATCGTGTGTCGATTTCGCCGAAGACTGGGGTTCGTTGGAGATCGGCTCAGATTTTAGGAAAAATCTTCGCCGAGGTGGAGAAATGTTGGAAAGAGAGAATATTGCTGAGGAAGTGGCCCGGTCGACGGGCCAACCTGTTTTCTGCTGCTGCTAATTTCTGCTGCTGTTTCCTTCGCCTTTCGTCGTCGACTTCCTTGGCGATCACATCGACGACCCCTCGGTAATCCATGTCAACTTCCTCAGCATTATTCTCTCTTTCCAACATGTACATCAAGCACACACCAACAACAACAACAACCCCCCCCCCCAACTACCTCATACAAATTGTAGCTTTGCCTATAAGCCTCCACCACAACCCACTAGTACAAACCATATGAACTACTCATACAACACAAAAGCAATGAAATCAAAGCAATGAAGTTAGAGGGAAAAAAGTTACCTTTATATAGTAAAAAAAATAAGAGGGGCCGCCGAAGCAGATCTGGAGAAGAAAGAGAGGAGGAGGGGCCGGTGGAGCCAAAGTGGATCTCGAGGGGCCGACGGAGCAGATCTAGAGAGAGGGAGAGGAGGAGAGGGGGAGAGAGGGGGAGAGAGAAAGCTCGCGGGGAGGGAATAGGAAAGCCGACGGAGGAGGGGAGAGAGGGAATCGAGAGAAAGGAGAGAAGCGAGAGAGACGTATGGGATTGATGGAGGCTAGGGTTAAAAATTTATTTTATATCTGGCACGATTGCTGAAAAAGTTTTGCATATCCGTTCTTCAACAAACCGACGTTAAAAGTAATTTACACGTCGGTTCTAAAAGGAACCGATGTCTAATATTAGAACTTTAAACGTCGGACCTTCAATGAATTGACATCTAAAGTCCCAATAAAAAATCAATTTTTAACTGTAATTTTCCACGTCGGTTTATAGAGAAACTGACGTGAAATATTAAGATTCGACGTTGGTTTAGCTATAAACCGACATGGAATAGTGTAAAAAATATCCCACATAATAGTATAATCATTTTATTTTCAAAATTGCCACCGCATCTTCTTTTAACGCCGGTGCCGACTTCAGCCGATGTGAAAAGGCCGATGTGAAATCCTTTTTCTATACTAGTGACACATGTTTACAAGGATAATGACATACTTACTTATAAGCAATTCGGGTTGTATACACTCAGTTGAAGGTGAAATGAGGTATATGTCTATGAGGGTTTTTGTTTGGATTATCCCCTCGACGTACTAATCTCATAGATCTGCCAATTGAGTTTATACAACTGGTTTTGCCTACATCTATATATAACACACTTAGGGGCCGTTTGTTTCGCGTAAAAGTCTGTAATTCATAAATGACTTACAACCCAGTTACAACTACGGCGTTTGTTTGGACCGTAATTCGTAAAAGACTTACACAACCCAATTACCCCTCACTTGCAACCCAATTACCACTCACTTGCAGTCCAGTTATAGTTAATTTTGTGGTCATGCAAATTTATATTATTTTTTTATGTTAATATTAAATTTTTTTAATATTTAACATTTTAATATTTATTTGCAATATTAAAACTTTTTAAATCACCAAATAGTTAATTTTGTGATCAACTTTTTCACTTACGACTTACACATTACGACAACCAAACACCGTAAAGCACAATACACTTTTCCACTTACAACTTTATATTACCAACCAAACACCATAAAGCTTACATGCATGTAACTCATTTACAAATGTAAAAGACTTTACCAATTACAACTTACAAATTACGGCCAATTGCGACAACCAAACAGGCCCTTAGTTGATGATTCATTACATGCTTTGATGAATATGCTCATAACACTGATTTTCATACATCACAATTTTACTTCTTGTTCTAGTTCTGATTCTATTTATATTTACAGTTCACAGTCTTCTTGCTTGACTTTAGTACACGATCTACTGTAATTTCTGATATACGTATGTTGCCGGTGCACGCCACTTGGCTTCATTTTACGTACTCATTGGGTCGCATTTCTGACAACCCCTGGACCTGCATGTTCAGATCCCAGAACTTAGAGCATTGGGGATTTTCTGTTGCTGATTAGAGCGTGTAGCGAAAGCGTAATGACTTAGTGGCAGAACCTCCCGACCTATTTTCTTTGAATGGCTCTCGAAATTTCTTTGCAGCTCGTGAGCATCTACCAATATTATATCTTGTAAGCCGTACTTTGTACACTCCAATGGTATAATATTCATGTTATATTGGATCACTCTATGTGATTATAGTGTATTTGTACAATATAGTTGGAATGTAAATTACCACTGTCCTTCCGTACTCTGATTCCTTCAAGTATCGATATGGTTATCGTACGTATGTCAGGGTATTTTCGTCCTGCATATGTACGTAGCAGTCGCGTCCGTACCTGTAGGGGCGGGGCGTTACAGATCGTATAGCATTGGCTCTTGTAAAATAATCGACGCGAAAGGCCTCGACTTTTCGCGTCCCCTGGATACGCATCAGTTTTAAGGCCAACATTGTTTCCTTTTCATGTATTTAATCCGACACGAATTCCGCTTTCTGTAGCAGTAATTCTCTCAGAAATACCCCACTTTTTAGTAGCGTTCCTTCCTCTGACCGAGGTTGGAAGGAAAAGTTCTTATTTGTGAGGTGCCCGGACTCCATCCCTTCCTCTACAGCCTGACAGACAGATGTTTTGGCTCTAACAATTGCTCCCTCCTTTTCTCCCTTCCGATGTCCTGGCCTTCCGCGCAGAAGTTAATGAGAACGGGAGAAGTGAGAATGTCCTCCTAATGGAGAAGGCTCTTGTGGTTGTCAAAACTAGCAAGGCTGCCCAAGACCATAAGTTCTATTATCAGCTTTTACCTCTTCTCATCTTCTCTTGCTCATGTTTTTCTTCTCTGCAGAGATGTCCTCAGCGAGCGACACCTCTACCTCCAAGACCTGCAGGAGCTCAAGTCCACAAAGAAGGCCGATGCCGCGAAGAAGGCTACTTGAAAACAGATGTACATTCACCTAGGACGGACCTTTGATCGTTAGGTTGTTTGAAACACAATGGGCGAGGATGGACCTCGGTTGAAAACAAATCTGCCATTTCTTCGGGAGCTCGACCCGAAGGCATCACCGTCGTCAGTGTTCTAAAACTCGGTTTATGCGGCTGCATAACCCTATTTGGAGTAAGAGCACACAGAAATGGAGTAACAATTATGAGAGTGATGGATTTTGGTGCAATCACAATAAGTATCATTGTGGGCAATGCTCTAATTTTTACTAGTCCTATATTCTTGTTCAAATAAATTTTTTCTTAGCCTGTATAATTTATTTTCTTAGAACATTATATTATATATATATATATATATATATATATATATATATATATATATATATATATTTTTTGTGTACTTCTAGAACATAATTTATGCTTTTCGAAAAATCCCATTGTTAAATAATAGCACATTTTTAAAAAAATTTGTCATATTTGCATACTGTGTGAGCTGAACAATGAACATAAAAGCCAAGTCGTCCTTGACTTTAAAATCAGGAATCATGATTCAGCGATGGTTATATACTCGCCCCCATCTATCTCCTCCGAAATTATTCCTCTCCACCCTTTCAAACTCTTTATCGGAGTCCCTGTCCCAATCTCGATTTCTTTCACCCGCACTAACAAGTAGGCCCCACACTGCGTGTCCTCTTCCAGACTTTTATCGGGGACCGGCGGGCCCCACGACCTCCCCCGGTCCGCACGTGCAATGTCACATCGCACTTGCGGGACCCACCTGCCTCCCATCTGTGCTGAGTGCTGGCGCGTGCGTGCCCCTGATGCGTCCCATCTTTAGCTAGGTCTCCTCCAGAGGAAGGACACAGAATTCACGAGAATCCAACCACTTCTTCTCTCCGATGGCACACCTTTCCATTATCCTGTGCCGCACGCACACCGTAACCCCCCCGTGCAGCAAACAACAGCTACGGACAAACGGCAACACATGTATGGACAAGGGAAATAGCTAGCAGTATTAATTAGTAACAGCATTATATACTATAATAATCTCATGTTAATAATAATAAAATATATTACTATTTTAAAAGAATCTACCGCCGCCACCTCTCTTCTCTTTCGCTGTGAGATATGAAAGGCAAACAACACCACATCATAATTCCACTCACACCGGCCAGATACTAAATATTCTTTTTCTAGCTAAAGTTTATTAGACAAGAAAAGGTATAGATCAAAGAGGAAGACAAATAGCCCCCTCAAGGCCAACTGCTGCTCTCTCCTCTTCACTGGATTGCAGAACAGAAAGAGGAGAGGAAAACGAACACCATCAAGATCCTTGAGCTAAAGCCTGCATGGATACTGCTCAGTGGCCTCAGGTATTGCCAGATCTATTAAACGCACAAGATCTATCTATTCTTTATTTTGAGTTTTTTTTTTTTGTTTTTTTCAGAGGCATGGTATTGGGTTTTATGGTGGGTTGATGAAATTTATGCAGAATTTAATCTTCTTTTCTTTTGTTATTGTTGTTGTTGTTGTTGTTCATGAGACATATAGAGATCTCTATTGAGAGTTGAGAGACCAGACTGCATCTATCTCCCCCACCTCCTGATCCCTTTAATCTTTTGTCACCCCTCCTTTAATACACTTTTTCTTCTCTCTAGCTCTCTTTTCCAAGCCCTTTATGCAATAAAAGCAGTGGGTGTCATGAAAAGTTTTTTGCTTTGCTTTGCTTTGCTTTGTTCTCTGTGATGCGCACAAAGCTACATGATATGATTTCTCTTTCATCCTTTATTTTCCCCTTCTTTCCTTCTCCTCTCTCCTCTCCACCTTTGTTTGCTTTCATATAGATGATCCATATTATCTGTTTAAACTCTCTCTCTCTCTCTCTCTCTCTCTTTCTCCCCCCTCTTTGTTGATTATGATGGGGGAATTGTTGTGTGCAGGACATAGGGCTGGTGGCCTCCTCCTCATCGGCGATCAGCACGAGCAACAACAACATGGTGGTGGGTAGCATGGGGAGGATGCAGCAGCAGCAGCTGATATCATCGGAGAGGCGAACACGGCCGCAGAAGGAGCAGGCACTCAACTGCCCCCGGTGCAACTCCACCAACACAAAATTCTGCTACTACAACAACTACAGCCTCACCCAGCCCAGGTACTTCTGCAAGGCCTGCAGGAGGTACTGGACCGAGGGTGGGTCCCTCAGGAACGTCCCTGTTGGGGGCGGATCAAGAAAGAACAGGAGATCCTCCTCCTCCTCTTCGTCATCCACCTCCTCCGCAGCTGCAACGCCGTCGTCGACGACAACTGCATCAGCTGCCACCACCTCCATCTCATTACCAACTGTCGCCTCGTCTTCCTCCAAGAATCAAAACCCTAAGTTTCAAGAGGCCCAGGACTTGAACCTGGCCTTCCCGTTCCCTGAGTTTGGAGACCATCATCACTTCCCTGGCATTGAGAACACCAGCAGCGCATGCGCTAACACAACAACCAACACATCTGGTGCGCTCTCTGCCATGGAGATGTTGCGAGGCACTGCGGGGATTCAGGGGAGCGGGCTCAACCCTTTCATGCCGATGCATCCGATGCCGATGCCAGAGTACCCGTCATCAGGGTTCGGGGATTTCAGATCAAACAGCCTGAGCTTCCCTCTTGACGCTGGAATGAATGGTAGTGCAGGTGGAGGATACGGAGGAGGAGGGTTGCAGGAGGGCAGTGGGAGGCTTCTCTTTCCTTTCGAGGAGTCGACGAGGCCGGTGAGTTCCGGTGGTGGCCACGGCGGCGGCGGTGATCAGAGTGGAAGGGATCCTCCTGGGTTTTGGAATGGGATGATGGGGGCAGGAGGAGGAGGAGGAGGAGGAGGATCATGGTAGGTAGGTAGTATATTGATCAATGAGGACTAAGATTTTAGAGTGAGATTAATGAAGTCCTTATTTGATGGATCTTAATTAATTAAGAGGAAAAATATGTTAATGGTGATGATGGAAGGATAATGACTTTAGCGCATGGAGTTTGTTCAGGATGGTCAGTAGCTAACACAGAAGAACAGGATCATACAAGGAGTTCCTTTCTATTTTCTTTTTCCCCGGCATTTCTTCTTCTTCTTCTTCTTCCTTTTTTTTTCACCCTTATTACTTGATCTACTCTCACTACTGTTGGACATGTGAAGCTTCTTTTAGGTTGGCTTCAAGATGGTGTCTTTTAACAAGGTTGGACTTTGGAAGTGGGTGTGAAAAAGGGAACAGAAAGAGGCCTTTGGAGGCCACAAAATTCTCCCTTTTTTCTCCTTCCTTTTTCCCCTTTTCTTTTCCCCTTCTTTTACCTTTATATTTTGAGAAGATCTCATTGTCAAGGGGAGGGTAAGCCTATTCTTGTAGGGATTGCACCATTGCCCAATTCTTGGATTGGGCACCCATGTGTTTATATAATGTTATCATGGTGGGTTTGAAAAATAATGTTAAATGTTGTGGCTACACAATATTGAGTGATGGGACTTGCTATATATACATTGTATGAAGTAATATTAACAAGAAACTCTTTAACTGTTTATTTATATTATGGAATGAGAGCTATGTATGAAATGGGGGGCTGGGACCATCATGCTTCAACGCGAGATTGGTCATTCATGAATTCTGATGGGCAGTCTGATGCGGGAGAGTGAACGATAGGGCGGTGGGATTCACAAAATGCAATTTTCTTTTCTTTTGAAATTTCAAATCAGATCGTCCATCATTTTTGATGGACAACTTCAGAGGACGTTGGGCCATCACATGGTCCAACTCTCAAAGGAGCCAACTTGAGCCATGAAATGGTGGTCCTTCTCACTGTTTTCTCCCCCTTTTTTTTATTTAATAATATTTATGCTTTCTATGTGTCATTCTCTTTTTCCCTCATGCAGCAGAGCTGTCATGTCTCACCACCCCAGCCAAGATTCTTGCCAAACATGAAAGCACAAGAAGGGGAGGAGAGCAATCGAGCAGGTATGATCACGCAAACTCTTTACACTTCCTTCACATGCCATCGCAGCATCACTCTTAGGGCCATTTCAGGGAATCAAAATGCAGGCATTTCTACAATAAAAATAAGAAGTAAAGAAGAAAAAAAAAAAAGTACATTCTCCCCTCATTCTACTATTTCCTTCTTTCTGTTCTTGGGGTCTCTCTACAGAGAGATGAGAACAAGGCCAACAAGTGATGGATGGGAATTGGAGACCAGATCACCTGCCTCAACCTAAAGTTTTACCTACTGATTCTTGCATCCACTCATACCATGTCCATTTATTATCGCATCTCCATTCTTGTTTCCTTTTCTGTGCAAATATTATATTTGCAAACAATATTATATAGCAAGTCACCTATCATCTTCACACATTTCATTCAGGGGCTGTTTGGATTTAAGGAATTGGGTGGAAGTGAGGAAGTGGGAAGTGTCTTTTCTCATTTCCGCTATTCATCCAAACACCGGAAAAGGAAAATGGAAAAAGTTCTTTTCCTTCTCTCTTTTCTCCTTTACACAACGTTTTCCTCACTTCCAGAGTGCTACAGTTAATTTTGTGGTCATGTAAATCTCATTTGTAATAAGTTGTAACACAAAACAGTTAATTTTTTACTCATGTAAATCTCACTTGCATTCTAATTACAGTCTAATTTTTATTTTTCTTAATTAATTTTTAATTTAATATTATTTTGCGGTCAACTTTGTAGTCAACTTTTTCACTTTCACTTCCACATTACCATCCAAACACCGGAAAAGACATAACATTTTTCAAACCACACTTCCCAACAACATCCAAACACCAAAAAACTTACTAACCAATTCCCAAGTTCCAAAGGGAACTATTACCACTTCCTCACTTCTTCACTTCCTCACTTCCACCCTTAACCAAACAGGCCCTCAATCCTTCTTCTATGGAGGTGGGGACCTTTACAAACATTCCCCCAGGATGAGGGTTGGAGAATAAATACTCCACTTTTTTTTTATGCTAACGCCAATGCTTCTTCCCCTCCAATACTTTGCAATATTGTTTACTTAAGTTTCATTGGTGTTCTATATTTGACAAGGTATTGTAACACCCAAAGCATGGTTTATTAACTTTATTGAAACCTAAGATTGATGAAGGATGGATCTCCCTTTCCCTCTCTCAATTTATGTCTTTTGAGCAAACTCTCTATTTTGTCCTCTCACTTGTTTCTTTTACTTTTTCCCAAAACCCTAGACTGGAAACACCATATAGAGCTTGTGTCGGCTAATAATGTTTGCCTCCAGGATTAGTAGTAATAGGGGAAAAATAACTAGGGTATGCATTGTCTTCTCCAAATGCCACTTGCCAACATTTTTGTGTGATAGCCATGGCTTCTCATAAATTATACAAGACATATTTACCTAATTCCATGGGCGGACCCATTAGTGGGCTTGGCCGGGCTACAGCCCGGCCCATTTTTTTCTATATAGGCTTAAACTCATTTTTATTTTTATTCTTTTTCATATATTGTGTTAGACCCTTTCTATTTTGGCTTTTTTTAGCAAATTTATTTCTAGTTTCGCTCCTGATTTAGTAGAGAATACTGTTTTATTCTTTTGATAAATTCATATAATTCATAAGTATATGCTATAAAAAATTGCAGCCTACCTTAAAATTTTTCCTGATTCCGCCCCTGCCTAATTCTACTTGTATAATGCAATTCGACCACAATTTATCTATCAGTGCATTTTCAGGAGCACAATTTCAGGTAGAACAGTTGTTACATGTGGGATCCAATATATGTACTTTGTTGATTTTTATAGTAAAATTGTATTCTCCATATTAATGGCCAACACTGCTCATGTACCAGATGTTTTGATTTCTGTCACTATTTCACCTATTCTGTATTAATGCACTTAAATTTTTGTAACCAAAGACATCCCTTCCACAAATCACTTTCATTGCTGCATCTATTATAGTGCTCTGCTGCGAGGGTGAATATTTTCTCATTCATGCTGATGAACTTCTCATTTATTATTGGAAGTCTCAAAGATGAGGTATTGCTCTATCCAGAAGAGTTGTCATTTCAAATTACCATATAGATATGAATAATAGAAGCAGTTAAGAATTAAGTTTGTGTTGGTTGTTTAGTTAGAGTTAGAATAATTATCAAAAGTTAGTAGTTAATACTGAGAGAACGAAGGAGAAAATTATTCCATGGTTTGAAAGGCCTTAGCACCCCTCAAGTCGAAGAGAGAGTTGAGAGTTGGGTGGTTTCTAAAGTGGTTTTTGTTCATTAATGCCCTCTAACTCCTCGCTATTTTTGTGGTCTGTGGAACTCAAAACAAATTGGATTATTTCTTGAGCTAACTCCAATTGCCAAATGGGACCAAGGAATCCCTGGGTATGAAATTTTAGGTAAGGAATATTTAGCACAAGAAATGCAAAACTTCTGTCAGAGCTGTCTAGAAACTGGTCCTGTTATACATTTAGAAATTTGCTGGGAAACATTGGAGAAAGGAAAGGAATTCTGTGGGTATATGTGAAATTCGTTTCCAATTGTGTTGTCTAATATATTTATTATTTTCTAAGTATTATTTAATATTATTATTAATGTTTGTTTTAAGTTCAACTCTTCCAAAGTTCTCTATCTAGACGTTTTGTGGATATTTGAATGCCTCTCGGATGCATCTACAGGTTATTTCAGATACATTTTCCTGAGTAGAATGAGCTCCATCTTCCACAGAAACGTTGTGAGAAATAAACGGAGTTTTTTCCTTTGCAAGTCCTTCGAGATGGAGGAGATCGAGATTTTCATTCTTGGGAAGAGTGTCTCTTCTTGAGAGATTCTGTTTTTTGACCCAATTAGGGCCTGGTTGGAACCCGGAAGAAAGAGGAAAAGGGAAGAGGTGAAATGAAGAGAGAATGAAGAGGGGAATTCTTCTTACCCTCATCCTAGGGATGGCTAATGGGGCGGGTCGATCCGCTTCGACCGGCCCCGTCCCGTCCTGTGCGACCCGTTTGAGTCGCACAGGGCGGGTTGCGGGTCAACCCGGACCTGTCCCGTTTAGGGGAAAAGGGGCGGGTCAACCCGAATTGACCCGTCCCGTTTAAACGGGACGGGTCAGATTCGTCCCGTGACGAATCACGGGACGAATCGGTTCGGGAAAAATTTTCCCCGACCCTTCTTCTTTATTTTTCTTTTTTTTAAAGTCCTATATTATTATATTTGTGAGACGGGAAAATTAGTTTTAGACTCCCAATTTAATTTTTTATTTTTTTTAGCCCTCAACAGCTCAAAAAATTCCCTACTGTGGTAAATTTGAAATTTTTAAAAATAAAATAATAATAAAATCCGAGACGGGTCCAACCCGTCTCGGCGAATTCGGGTAACGAATCAGGTCAGAGACCCGATTCGTTACCCCGATTACTTGATTCGTTTCGTTGGATTCGTTACGAGACGGGTTCAACCCGTCTCGTAACGAATTCGTTAGCTAACGGGAGGAATCAACCCGATTCGTCCCGTTAGCCATCCCTACCTCATCCCTTGATTGACCGATTATTTTTCCACCATTTGAAAGAAGAGAATGAATAAAATGTTAGACTTATTTAGATTAGAGTCTAAATTAATTTGAGCCATACAAGTCTAATTGAATTTATACACCCGTCTCTATGAGCTTATGTTGTTACACCCAATATTAATCAAGCCTAATGGGTTTGGATCTAGATACGTTTCAATTACACTTAGCATAAGTGTATTTAAATTAAGATGTGAGACTCATCTACATATGTGAAACTCGTATTATCAATCAAGGGTCTAAATCTATGATGAGTTGAACTCGAATTCCTTGATGCTATATATCATGGGTCCTCTCTGCCACCAACTACTACGATTATCTCTCTCTTCCTCTAAGGGTCAAGAAGAGAACTTGAAGGCTGGAGAGAAGAGTCCCTTCCCTCAACTCCGGCGTCCTCGAGATCGTGCAACTTTCGACATCCCTTTCATGATGAAATCAGGTATGTCTAAACCCTCCTTCCATTTGATCTTGATAAAGAGGCTATTACATGTATGTGATCTTATTTGAAATAATTATTAGATTTAACAATTAGTATCAGAGCCACCTCTTTATTGTATCATCGGGATATAAAGTAAAATCTTTGATCTTGATCAATAAATATCATCAATAAATACTTACTTTTTGATACAATAAATATTTTGTGTCTCATATATTAAATTAAAAGATTAAAATGGATGATTTTATTGAATTTAACATGTATATATTTTTATGAAATAATTTTTCTGTGTGTTATTTTGATTTTAATTAAATAGAAATCAAAAAAAAAAACATGCAGCCGTATGCCTTGCATGCCTGCACTGCATGCAGGCGGCCCCAGTGCATTAAGAGGCTACTGTGGGGGCCCCTCCACCTGTGGGTGTGCAACAGCCGCCAGCCACAATGGGCCGGCGGCAGCAACGACAAAACATTAAAAAAAAGTTATTTTTTTTGGGTTTTCCTAATTAAGTGGGATTATAAGATTAATTAGTATTAAGAAATTTAGAGATAGAATTTTACTCTAGTAAGGAAACTTACTTCTATTTAATCTCATATTAAATTTTAATTAAGATTGTTGAGATTGATTTGAGTTTTAAGATTAAGATAGAATTCTAGTCTATTAAGGGTATGTTGGGATAGAATTCTAATCAAATAAAGAGACCTAATCTCAATTAATCTCACATTAAACTAATCAGGTTTTATTCAGTTTATTAAACCCTACCCATTAAAGAAACTCATAACTTAACCATTGCAGGTCGGATCTGATTCAAACCCGATAAGCACTGCAGACACGTTTTGCCATATAGAAACTTCAGTTAGCCATTACGGGCTCATCTGACCTCTGTTTTGGGCATGTAAATAGCCATTTCGAAACTCTTGACAAGCACTACAATATTACAGGCACTAGACATGACAAAACAGTAGTTAGTTGAACATAAAAAGGTATTAAAGTGTTTGTTTACCATGGTTATGTGTTTACTTATATGTTTCCGCTTCATCAATATTTATTATATTTCTTATATTGTGCTAGCATGTTGAATATTGATGTTTACTACAGTAGATAACACAGAGATAAAAATATATACATGTTCAAATTAAATAATTTATAAAAAAGCTTATTTAATTGTGTATATAGTTCATGCGGACAATAGCCGACCCAAAGGAAGATTATTATTTGACCGAATTATGTATAGCGTCAGATACTTGATGTGGGTAATGCAAGTGAGAGAACCTTGGTATGTGATAATCGGCCCAAAAGAAGGTTGTCACACTATAGGCCCATACTGTATTACCCTCGTCAACTAGTCCGACGACGGAACAAGAATCCAAATGCGTAGATTTGTGTCGTCCATGCGTGTGGCAATCAGCCCAAAAAAAGGCTGTCATTATGGCCGGATTATTACATATATTATATGACCGATATAGATAAATTAAATTTTGGAACCAATCCTACAAAGGCATAGTCGGCCCAAAGGAAGGCTGTTCTCTTATATAGGACCTCGAGTTTAAGGTATCTATATTGGGCCAGTACTATGTTGGCATAAAGAGACACAACTTATTCTTAAAGTTTGACCGACAACTCTATCGGTTAAACTGGTTGTATTTTCTGAAATTCAATTTTTATGGCTATTACAGTAGAATTTTATTAAATGCAATATTTATGCTAAAATGGTAAAAAATTGTATGCTTATGTAGTCTAAATTGAATGATACAAACTTTAGAAGTGATAAGACCATATAAATGATCATTCTTAGATTCATGGACCTAGACTACACCTTAAGAACTGATGGATCCCTCTACTGTTACATACAAATGTTCAGTTGAAGAAAAGGTTCATTATGATAAGTGAGAGAGATCCAATAGGATGTGTCTACTGGTCATAAAATATTTTATTCTTATAACTATTAGAGGTTTCATGCTTGATAAAGTCAGTGCTAAGAGTTTGTTAGCTGAAGTAGCCGACTAGTTTATTAAATCAAATAAAACTGAGGCCAGCATGCATCTTAGCAAGCTGATAAATATGCGCTACAACGGCAAAAAAAAACATATGGGAGTATATTATGAAAATGTCCAATCTTATTTCTAAACTAAAGGAACTGAAATTGAAATTCTCGGATGAGATTCTAGTGCATTTCATTCTGATCTCTTTTCATGTAAAGTATAACCTTTTTTAAGATTATTTATAATGCTCAAAGGAAAAATTGGAGTCTCATTGAGCTCATCAGTCATTATGTCTGAAAAGAAGAGAGATTGAAATAAGAAAAGAATGAAAGTGCTCACTTAGCATACAGGGTAATACTTCTAATTAAAAAAAGTGAACTTAAAGGGAGGAATATAAACACCACTACAGTATTTGATCCTAAGTGACAAAAGTGCAGGAGAAAAAAGCCTAAGGTCATTGCATGCTTCTTCTGCAAAAAAGTAGGCCACCTCAAGTAGGATTACATAAAGTATCAGAAATAACTAATTAAGAAGGGTATATCTCATATTTATATTTGTTCTAAAATTAATTTAGTTTTAGCGCCACCCCATACATGGTGGATAGATAATTCACATAAGCGATTCAATGTGAAACTTTCAAATCCAAAGGAGGCCCAGCCCAGCTGAGCGATACATATTTGGGTGATGAAAATAAAGTTGCAGTTGAAGCTGTTGGAGTTTGTAGCCTTAAATTAGATTCTGATTTTTGTTTTAGATTTTTATGAGACTTTATATGTACCGTCTTTTAGGCGGACTCGTATTTCTATTTCATTGTTATAAACAGATCTGTTTTTACTGTCGCTCTTAGTAATGAAACACTTACTGTCGCTCTTAGTAATGAAACACTTAGTCTACTTTTCAAATCTAAAGTTGTTGATATTAGAATTCTTATTGATGACTATATAAATTAAAATTTAATGCTTCATATCCTGAATCTTTATATGTGAATAGCCTAGGCACTAAGCAAATATTTATTAAAATTTTTTAGAAAGTTTGGTGCTAGACGGAGTTCAAGAGTCTTAGATTTGGTGTATACAGACATTTTTGGCCCATTTCCTGTGGTTTCATGGCCACAGATACTTCATCACTTTTATAGATGATTACTCTCGTTATGGGTACCTATACTTGATTTATGAAAAATCTCAATCACTGACCATGTTTAAAATTTATAAAGCTGAAGTTAAAAATCAACATAATAGAAAGATTAAAGTTGTCAGATCTGACCATGGTGGTGAGTATTATGGTAGATACGACTTATCAGGCAGATGTCCAGGACCTTTTGCCATTTTCTGGAAGAGTGTGATATTGTAGCCTAGTGCACCATGATAGGGACACCTCGTCAAAATGGTGCTACTGAGAGACAAAACTTCACACTAAAGGACATTGTTAGGAGTATGATACGCTACTCTACCAGAGTCATTATACAGTGAAATCTTAAAGATAGTGTAAGATTACCTAGAGGGGGGGTGAATAGGTGATGGCTAATCTAATGGTCACTTATGAACAATTAATGCGGAATTAAAACTAAGATGACCAAATAAAACTTCTTTTAATTAAACACTTATGTATAACACAAGAGTGTTGCCGAATTCCCCTTGCGAGGCTCTGGACAGGCTCCTCTAGATTCCCCTTGAATGGGTTGAGGTGCCGCGTTGGCTCTCTTGGTTGAATAACAACAATCCCAAGCAAGTATAGCAATTATGAGCACAAGGGTATATCATGCATATAAGAGATAAAGACTATAAAGTAATGCAAGATATAAAAGACAAAGAGAGAAGGAGAGATAGAGTGAGCAATCGCAAACACAAAGGGTTTGTTTCGAAGTTCGAGCACACTTGCTCTACATCCCCGCCTTCGACACACGAAGGATTTCCACTATGCACGATCCAACCGGATCTCTCCTTGGTGCCGCAACACCTACAATCCCTCGGACTCTCTAGTCCCTTACACACCACAAGCCCACCGGCTCGTCGAGGCCGCACCTCTAGCTACAAGAGTTCGCACCCGAACCCTTAAACAATCACGAGCACACTTGCCCGTCTCCTCAAAAGAACAAAGATGAAAACTTTGGTGATCTACAACACTTTGATCACCAATTACAAACTCTCACAACACAATCCTATGGATAATAGACAATGGATAGCTCAAGTGATTGTGAGAAAGCAAGGAAAAGAATTATGGTGAAAAACACAAGAAATCACTTTTACACTCTCTTGATGAATCTTCCCTTTTGATTGGAAGTATTTGCACACAAATTTTGTGGAGAAAACTTTCTGAAAGGAATGGGAAAATCTGGACAAAAGCTCTCCTAAAATCTTAGCTTCAAACAATGACAAAACCCCCTTTTATAGAGGCCAGAAAAATCTGACCGTTGGGCTCTGTCAGAACTGCCGGTCGACCGGTCCGGTCGACCGCCAACGGTCAAAATCCGACCGTTGGAGCCTCCGGTCGACCGACCCGGTCGACCGAGCAACTGGAGGAGAGAGTAAACTCTCTGTCGGTCGACCGGACCGGTCGACCGAGATTTCCTGAGAGCAAAGCTCTCTGAAGCGGTCGACCGTCCCGGTCGACCGTTCTCCAGTGCACACAGGCGTGCACGTCTGTGCACGTCCGGTCGACCGGTCCGGTCGACCGGACCAGCCTGTCAGGCCAGTTCTGGGTCTGCACAGTTAAGGGATTAGGAAATAGGTCTTTTAACTTAATAAAAATCCCATAAATTCACAGTAAATCTAAAAAATAGTTTTAATCACAATAAAAACTGTTTTTCTAAAAATATGTTTTTCTAAAACTTGTTTTTCCATAACTTCACAAAATACAAAAACAAGATATTTGAGTTCATTTTAAAGCATAGTGTGTATGGATATGATCCACTACACAATCAATATGAAATATCTATGTTTTTGACATTAAAGCTCTAATCATGATTTTGGTTTAAAGATATGAACTATGAAATACCAAAATCCAAGATAAATATTTTGTCACAAAGAAAAATCTTTTTCTAAATATAAAATTCTTTTATGAAAGCAATTCTATCAAGAGTTCTATTAAGAGTGTGTGTGTGATATAGACTTGAGCAATCCACCAACTATCTATCCTTTACATTTTTTCTAAAACAAAAATAAAATCTTATACCTAGACACAAGTCTTCATCTTCTTGAAGTCTTCACTTGAAGGCTTCTCATCTTCTTGACTTGGTCCAAGCTTGATCAAAAGCTCCTTGGATCACCCCGTGCTAGCTCCAAATCTTGACATTTAATCCTTTGTTGAGCTTTGCACCTACTAAGATCTTGATAAAGAATCTGTCACTAATTAAACAAGATCATTAGCAAATATAACTACATGAGTTGATCATCATCAAAACTAGAGTGATAGGCCTTTGGGCCAACAATCTCCCCTTTTTGATGATGACAAAACTCATGAAGTTATATATGCATGGATTAAAGTAAAACTTCAAAGAAGCTCCCCCTTAACTCATGCATATCAAATAAGCAATAGATAAGGCAATGAGGCACGTGAATATGTATGCAAGTATGGAGATAAAACATGCAACAAGCATAAATCAAAATCTTTTTCTCCTATTTGCAATACAAATATATATATGCATAAATACAAATCTTATACAACCTTAAGTAAGGAAGACAAATACTTCTCCCCCTTAAGTAAGGAAATCATGCATATATCACAAATACATCACAAATAGTTCTCCCCCTTTTTGTCAATCATCAACAAAGGGTTCAAAGTAAAAGCAAATCAAAACAAATTTTTTCTCCCCCTTTTTGTCAAAAACAAAAGAATCAAGAAGGGGTAAATACAAATCAACCAATAAAGATTTATATGCGATATACATTCATGAAGAGGAAGACGTTAAGTTAGCTTCCCTACAATGTGCATTGCATGAAAGAGGGATGTGAAGCCCTAATTCACACAACACAACTATGTAATGCATAGAAGGAGATGTGAAGCTCCCCCTACACACGTATATCATATAAAGAAGAGATGTTAAGCTCCTCAATTTATAATATACTCAACATGAATCTATATGTAAGAGAGATGTTAAGCTCTCCTTGCATATAGGAAATACAAAACAAAACATTTTAATTTTTTTTTTTTATCAAAACAAAATTTTGAACTTTTCCCAATAAAACAAATTTTGAACCAATCATATTTGTAATTTTGATACCAATAGAAAATAGCACTTGAAGATGTGTGATATCAAGTTATCATTGCAAAATCTTTTAATGTTTCAAACATATTGATATCAATTGTAATCATATAACAAATTTGAAGTTGAAGCATATTGATACCAAATGAAAGATCTAAAATAAATCTTTTTATTTTTCATAAGCTTATGCATAGTTAATATAAGGTGTTAACTTAACTTAGCATAAACTTTTTGTGCTTTTAAGAATGTAAATCAATTGTAAAGCAAGCACATGAAAATCATATATATGTATGTGAATAGATAAGACCAATTTGAAAATTAGGGCATACATATATAGGAACCAAAATGTGAGTAATATACCAATTGTAAAATTAACATTGTAAGTCATGTATATACTCATAACCAAAAATTGATAGGTTTTAAAAATAGTTATGTCTAAGCACTACCAAATTTGAAGAATAAATAACTAGTTATAAATAATTTTTGAAAAACTAGTTAAAGATCCTTCACAAGCATGAAATCATATGTTATTCATGAATTATACTAAATACATACAAGTTTAAGCACTCATATTTCATAAAACTCAAAAATTATCTTTTATCTTAAAAGATGAGTGTTCAAAGGTTATGTAAATGGTATTTTCATGAAAATAGAAAGTGAAGCATGAATCTCATGAAAATCTTATTTTTCATCTTAAAACAAATCATATATTTTTCATAAAGCAATACTAAATACACAAAGATTTAATCACTCATGGTCTATAAAGCTCAAAATATTTTGTATCATAAAGATGAGTGTTCAAAAGATCATGTAAATAGTATTTTTATGAAAGTAGTCATTCAAGCTCAAAAAGATCATAAATCACATTTTGTTTTACACATGTTTTAATCTTTAATACAAATCAAAAACATGAAAAATCATCAATTTTTTTATTATTTATTTAAAATACTAATCTTCATGGTATATGTATGATTTATCCAATTCTAACAATATGCATACATATCCCAAATATGAAAAGAGTCCAATATATATTGCATGAAGGCAAATGACTCAAGGGTATACATGTATATTTATTAGATTTGAATTAAACACACATATACATGAAGTAAGATCAAAGATAGGCATAACAGGTATAAATGACGGAATCATCAAAACTAGCCTATACACATGCATATAGTGAATACAAATGAGCATGAAGTTCAAATATATATAAGTCAATTGTAGTTCACTATTCATATATGTATAAATACAAGTTTTGACACATTCTACATTTCAGCATGTAAATGCCACAAGAAGCACCAAAAAAAATATGAACATGCTATATGATACATGAAATTAAAAGGCATGTACATAAATGAAATAGGAGTTTAGAAATTGTTACCAGCTTCAAAGCTCCTAGCATGGTGGTTGACCCACCAAAATTCCTTGATAGCGGTGCTCCAAGTATGTGTCATTTTAGTTCAATTGCACCCACCATCAAGGCACCAAATCTCTCACATTTTGTGAGAGCCCTTACCTACATCAAAATCAAAGGGTGGGATTTTGGTACCCATATTTTCTTGGGTCCTTTGAGGTTAGTCTTGTTGTAAGGCACCCAAAAATTCTTATTCTTGGCAAAATTGAAATGACCTAATTTATCATAACAATATTTTCTTAAATGGCCTTTGCGGCCACAATGTGTACAAACGTACACCTTAGTATGCTTATGTGTAGGAGTGTGATCATGTTGTGCAACATAAGCATGAGCATGATGATGTGCATGAGAGGAAGGAGTTTGTTTCTTTGAAAACAAGGACTCCAATTTAGAATGATTGAATGCACAAGAGTTCAAGGTTGAACTCAAATTATTCATTTTATTTTTCAAATCTTTAATCTCATTAGTGGTGGCATGTAAAGCATGATGAGATATATGATCATTTTTCTTTTTCTTTTGTGAAACAAATTCTTTTTCTTTTTCAACAAATTTTCTTTTCAAAGTAATATTTTCTTGAAAAACAACTTCCTTTTGAGTTTCCACCAAAGCAATTTTATTTTTCAAAAACATATTCCCTTCACATAAATCATTTAATTTAGACATAAGGGAAACATTCTCATTTTTCAAAATATTGTTTTCTTTTTCAATACATGCTATTTTAGTTTTAAAAGAAACATTCTCTCTTAGCATGCAATCAAAATTCTTTTTCAAATCATTATTCTCTTTTTCTAAGCATGCAATATTAGATTTAAAAGAATCTTGTTCTATATGCATGCAATCAATTTTCTTTTTCAAATTTTTATTTTCTTTCTTAATCATGTCATATTTCTCAAGAATTGTTTGGCAAAATGAAGTGAGCTCATCATATGACATGTCCTCATCATCGGATTCGGAGTTTACCTCAAGGGGGTTATCCCCTTGGACCATATAGCATACGTTGAAGATGTCGCTTCCAACGTCCGAATCGCTCCCCGCATAGTATAGATCTTTCTCGCCAAGGGAGATGAGGGTGTTCCATACTACAAAAGCCAATTCAATGTTAGAAACCCTAGATAAATAGTCATCATTTAGGGTACATTTAAGAGCATGAAGGGCTTTAGCATTAGCCTCAATATTCTTACCATCTATACAATATGCATTATTAGTAGTGGCAAGATAGACATGAATTCCTAAGGCCTTGAGGTACAATGACATCTTAACCTTCCAAGTTTGGATGTTAAGAATATCAAAAGTGGGTGGTGACATAATGTCCATGGTGTGTGTACAAATAAAGTGATTAGCCTAAAAGAAGGATCTTTAACTCTTAGGTTGTTAGACCCAATATCAAGAGCACTAGCTCTGATACCAATTGTAAGATTACCTAGAGGGGGGGTGAATAGGTGATGGCTAATCTAATGGTCACTTATGAACAATTAATGCGGAATTAAAACTAAGATGACCAAATAAAACTTCTTTTAATTAAACACTTATGTATAACACAAGAGTGTTGCCGAATTCCCCTTGCGAGGCTCTGGACAAGCTCCTCTAGATTCCCTTTGAATGGGTTGAGGTGCCGCGTTGGCTCTCTTGGTTGAATACTAGTGTTAACAACAATCCCAAGCAAGTATAGCAATTATGAGCACAAGGGTATATCATGCATATAAGAGATAAAGACTATAAAGTAATGCAAGATATAAAAGACAAAGAGAGAAGGAGAGATAGAGTGAGCAATCGCAAACACAAAGGGTTTGTTTCGAGGTTCGAGCACAC
Source organism: Agave tequilana (assembly GCA_038442645.1). Classification (NCBI taxonomy): domain Eukaryota; kingdom Viridiplantae; phylum Streptophyta; class Magnoliopsida; order Asparagales; family Asparagaceae; genus Agave; species Agave tequilana. The sequence goes on along the minus strand of JAVJIF010001108.1, from coordinate 97,626 downwards.
TTGCTCTACATCCCCGCCTTCGACACACGAAGGATTTCCACTATGCACGATCCAACCGGATCTCTCCTTGGTGCCGCAACACCTACAATCCCTCGGACTCTCTAGTCCCTTACACACCACAAGCCCACCGGCTCGTCGAGGCCGCACCTCTAGCTACAAGAGTTCGCACCCGAACCCTTAAACAACCACGAGCACACTTGCCCGTCTCCTCAAAAGAACAAAGATGAAAACTTTGGTGATCTACAACACTTTGATCACCAATTACAAACTCTCACAACACAATCCTATGGATAATAGACAATGGATAGCTCAAGTGATTGTGAGAAAGCAAGGAAAAAATTATGGTGAAAAACACAAGAAATCACTTTTACACTCTCTTGATGAATCTTCCCTTTTGATTGGAAGTATTTGCACACAAATTTTATGGAGAAAACTTTCTGAAAGGAATGGGAAAATCTGGACAAAAGCTCTCCTAAAATCTTAGCTTCAAACAATGACAAAACCCCCTTTTATAGAGGCCAGAAAAATCTGACCGTTGGGCTCTGTCAGAACTGCCGGTCGACCGGTCCGGTCGACCGCCAACGGTCAAAATCCGACCGTTGGAGCCTCCGGTCGACCGACCCGGTCGACCGAGCAACTGGAGGAGAGAGTAAACTCTCTGTCGGTCGACCGGACCGGTCGACCGAGATTTCCTGAGAGCAAAGCTCTCTGAAGCGGTCGACCGTCCCGGTCGACCGTTCTCCAGTGCACACAGGCGTGCACGTCTGTGCACGTCCGGTCGACCGGTCCGGTCGACCGGACCAGCCTGTCAGGCCAGTTCTGGGTCTGCACAGTTAAGGGATTAGGAAATAGGTCTTTTAACTTAATAAAAATCCCATAAATTCACAGTAAATCTAAAAAATAGTTTTAATCACAATAAAAACTGTTTTTCTAAAAATATGTTTTTCTAAAACTTGTTTTTCCATAACTTCACAAAATACAAAAATAAGATATTTGAGTTCATTTTAAAGCATAGTGTGTATGGATATGATCCACTACACAATCAATATGAAATATCTATGTTTTTGACATTAAAGCTCTAATCATGATTTTGGTTTAAAGATATGAACTATGAAATACCAAAATCCAAGATAAATATTTTGTCACAAAGAAAAATCTTTTTCTAAATATAAAATTCTTTTATGAAAGCAATTCTATCAAGAGTTCTATCAAGAGTGTGTGTGTGATATAGACTTGAGCAATCCACCAACTATCTATCCTTTACATTTTTTCTAAAACAAAAATAAAATCTTATACCTAGACACAAGTCTTCATCTTCTTGAAGTCTTCACTTGAAGGCTTCTCATCTTCTTGACTTGGTCCAAGCTTGATCCAAAGCTCCTTAGATCACCCCGTGCTAGCTCCAAATCTTGACATTTAATCCTTTGTTGAGCTTTGCACCTACTAAGATCTTGATAAAGAATCTGTCACTAATTAAACAAGATCATTAGCAAATATAACTACATGAGTTGATCATCATCAAAACTAGAGTGATAGGCCTTTGGGCCAACAGATAGTTGTTTACCTACTTAATAGAGTACCTAGCAAAATAGTAACTAAAACCCCATATGAGTTATGAACTGGAAAATCTCTCAGTATTAGGCATCTACATGTTTGGGGTAATCCAATGAAAGCTCGGCCATATATACCATATGAGAAGAAGCTGGACTCAAGGACAGTTAGCTGTTTATTCAGAGGATATCCTGAGAGGTATAAAGGCTTTAGGTTTTATTGCCCCTCCACTAAGAACATAATAGAGACAGCTAAATTTATTGAGGATATTTAAAACAGTGGAGTCAACTATATAAGATTTCACATTTGAGGAAGAATATATTGTTATACCCAAGATAATTGTTCCGAATGATGAAGTAGTTATTTAACTTTAGAATGAAAATACAGTTGTACTCTTACAACGTATAGATACAGTTCATCCTGAAGTAGATCCTGCAGATAAGGTAGAATATGAAAATTCTCAACCACAAGTGCCTAGAAGATTTAGGAAGAGGAGATCAACCATTGCAAATAACTATATAGTTTATCTCCAAGAGTATGAGTTTGACATAGGGCTAAAGGATGACCCCACATCCTTGAATGAGGCCAAGCTCAGCATTCACTCTACTAAGTGGTCAAATGCCATGAAAGATGAGTTAAAATCCATGAAGGACAACTTTGTTTCGGATTTAGTATTGCCTAAAGGAAAGAAACCGATTGGTTATAAATGGGTATTCAAAATCAAGCGGGATTTTAAAGGCAATATCGAAAGGTATAAGGCATGTCTTATCACAAAAGGGTTCACTCAAACAAAGGGCATTGACTATAAGGAGACTTTTTTCCCATTTTTCATGAAGGATTCTTTTAGAATTATCATTGCACTAGTGGCCCACTTTGACATAGAGTTACACCAAATGAATATTAAGACTTTCTTCCTTAATGGTGACAAGAAGGAAGAAATCTACATAGTGCACCAGACAATTTTGAAGCCAAAGGTTCGTAATATTTGGTTTGCAAATTAAAAAAATTTATTTATGATCTAAAGCAAGCATTTCGTCAATGGTATTTAAAATTTAATCAAGTAATATCCGATTTTAATTTTAAGGAGAATGTAGATGATCAATACATTTACCATAAATTTAAAGAGAGTAGACTTATATTTATTGTGCTATATGTGGATGATATTCTATTAGCAAGTAACAATATGACTCTTCTACTTGAGACAAGAGTTTTGTCTCAAAGAACTTTTGGATGAAAAATCTTGGAGAAACTTCTTTTGTGCTAGGCATCTAGATTCAACGTGATAAGACACATGGAATATTAGATTTATCACAAAAAGCCTATATCAATAAGGTGTAAGATAGACGTGGCATGGAGAATTGCTCTAGGGGAGTAAGTTGAGTCTACTTCAATGTCCCAAAAATGACCTATAGAAAGAGCAAATGAAAGATATTTCATATGCATCGGTGGTTGAAAGTCTAATGTATGCTCAAATTTCTATCCGTCAGACATACTGTTGAGAAACTTGGCAGATATTTGATCAATCTTTGCATTGATCACTGAAAAACTACAAAGAAGGTAATTCGATATCTATAGAAGACTACATGATTCTGAACTGTTATAGCTGATCGAATACGCAGATTTAGATTATACTGGATGTATCGATAATATGAAGTCCACTTTAAGTTATATTTTTTTGATTGCAGGAAGATGGCGGATTTAGTCGAGAGGCCATTATAGCTACACTGTGACAATAAGAGTTATAGAGCTCTACTGTAATAGTTGCGATAAGAGTTCAGCAAAGTCGAAGCATATCGACATCAAGTTTCTTGTCATCAAGGATAAAGTTCGGAATCACTGTGTCTGTTGATAGTGTTAGTACTATTCTTAACATTACAGATTTACTCATTAAGGAATTCCACTTAAAGTGTTCTTGTAGCATATTGCTCTTATGGAGATGGCTAGTCATGATGATATCCTGGTTTAGTGGGAGTGGATCATTTCATGTAACAAACATTATTTTTAAGTTCACTTTATGTATATTTGTTGATTCCAATAATAAGATGATAATTGCTTTCTTTAAATTCCTTTTGAATTTAATTTGCGCATTTGAGTTTGTTAACAGTTAGACTCGTTGGAGTCATAATGTTAGACTCATTGGAATTATAAGGTTAGAATCATTGGAGTCATAAGGATAGACTCGTTGGAGTCATAAGGTTAGACTCGGTGGAGTCATAATGTGAAAACCAGTTGGAATTGTACCTTATTTGATCAGAGGATATTTTATGCCACACATCCACATTTGATCAATGTCATTAAGGGTTCTGAAATTTGTGATGTGGAAGGTCCTACCTCGATTATACAGAAGGTAACGACTGCTATATTCGGTGGCAGGACACTTAATGGACCAGATTGTTTTGAGACGTGATTTATTAACGGTTAAAATTTTGGTACCATAAACTTATGTATAACATCTTTCCAATATGACTTGTTTGGCCCAAGTGGTAGATTGTTATGCTTATTTGGATTAGAATCTGAGTTAATTTTGGCCTAGATAAGTCTAATTGAATTTATACACCCGTTCTTATGTTATTGGATCTAATAAAAAATTGCTCAAGCCTAATGATTTGGATCTAGACACGTTTCAATTACACTTATCAATTAGTGTATTTAAATTAAGATGTGGGACTCATCTACACGTGTGGAACTCGTGTTATCAATCAAGGGTCTAGATCTATGACGAGTTGAACTAGAATTCCTTGATGCTATATATCATGAGTATGATTTCCTCTCCACCAACAACTAGTATGACTATCTCTCTCTTGGAGGCCTCTCATCTCCTTTAAGAATTAAGAAGAGAACTTAATGGCTGAAGAGAAAAATTCCCTCCCTCAACTCTGGTGTCCTGGAGCCTTCGACATCCCTTTTATGGTGGAATGAGGTATGCCCAAACCCTCCTTTGATCTTGATAAAGAGACTATTGCATGTATGTGATCTTATCTGGAATAATTATTAGATTTAACATAAAAAACAGTAAAAAACAGCAGCAGTGCCTCACAAAGAACAAAAAGATCAACTCATATCATCACCCCATGGTGAGAATACCCCATGCACAAACATTCTTTTCCTGCAATTGCCCTGCATGCAATTCTCAACAGAATGCTAAGAAAACCATGGGTGAATCAAGGCCGATGAGATTCAAGCCCAAGGGATCGAAGCCAAGAAAAACCAGATCTTGACCAAGATAGAGGAGATCAGAGCCGAGAGGTCAATATCGAAGAGATTAGTGACAAAGAGAATGAAAGTCAAGGACAAGATCGACCGGCCAAGAAGTCAAGGACAAGATCGATCCCCAACCTAGTGGCAACGAGGAGATCAACAACGAAAGAAGGCGCGGGAAGGAGAGGGATGGCGCAATGGAGAGAGATAGAGGGAGAGTTGAAGGGGGAGGAGGTCGGAGAAAAAGGCACATGGTAAAAAATCTCAGAGTAAAAAAATTAATAAAAAACATTGATCCACGAGCTCGATGATGACGAGAAGGATCTCGATGACCAAGAGGAGAAGCAGCAGCGAGGAGATCAATGACAAGAGAATGTGCGAAAAGGAGAGGAATGGCTGGAGAGATGAAGAGGGAGAAGGTGAGGAGAACTAAGAGAAAGGCACAGAGAGAAAAAAGAGAGAGTAAAAAATAAATAAACCGCCTTGATTCTCGAGCTCCCACCATCTACAGTTGGTTTTTTGAGGGAAAGATTTCTTTCCCTCTTCATACACGCCAGCACCACATGAGACGTCAGGCTGTCCAGCAAACAAACAAGAGTGAGAGAGGAAGAAGCCTCTCTTCCTCTCAAACGTGACAAAACAAACGAGCCCTAGAGAAGGGAAAGATGGTCTGAGATAAATCCCATTGGAGTTGGCATTCCGAGGATACACGAAGGCAAGACTTTCAAAGGAGGAATGAAAGAATCCCTCCCTAATGAGTAAATCATTGTTCCTAAAAAGAATGAAATCGGTGTCATTTGAAGAAATAAAATTCTTTTCAAGAAAATTTGGAGTTTCTTAGCTGCTTGAACCATTAGCAGGAAGGGGAGAGCAAAAGAAGACACCAACCTTCAGCAAAAAAAAGAAAAAGAAGTGGCGATAAAAGTAAAACCCTCCAAGGGGTGGAGGATTTTGTTTGATTTCAAAGATTTGACATTGTCGAGTAGACTCGATTAGTAAATCAAGTCGATTTGAGAGAGAAGCTCATGGAGTGCAGGAACTCCAATAGAGAGATACAAGTAAATAAAGGCAATGAGAAACACGAAGATCGGGGTCAGAGAGAACCACGAAGCCCTAATTTTAGCGATTCAAGAGGAATAAAAAGTTGATCGAGACGAGATTGGCTACCATCTATCCGTTTATATTAAGAAAACTTGAAATCAATGGATGGTGGAAGGACATAATGAGCCCTGATATCTTCTTTTGATAAAGACGACGAAGGGGATAACAAAAGCAAAGGTTGTGAAGTGGTCGAAACGTCAAATAGGAGCGATTCTGTGGAAGAAATCTAGAAATTTGCTGGAAAAATGAAGTAAATTTGAAATTGACAAAGATAAATAAACCGTTGATTAGAGATGGCTAACGGGACGAGTCGAGTTGATTTGTCTCGTTAGCTAAGGAATCCGTTACGAACTCGCTGGTAACGAATCCAAACGAGACGAATCTAGTAATCGGGGAACGAATCGGGTCTCTTGACCCAATTCGTTACCCGGATTCGCCGAGACGGGTTGGACCCGTCTCAGATTTTATATTATTTTATTTTTGAAAATTTCAAATTTACCACAATAGCTATTTTTGACTTGTTGAGAGTTAAAAAAATAATAATAAAATAGGAGTCTGAAACTAATTTTCTCCTCTCACATATATATAATAACATGGGACTTTTTAAAAAAAAAAGAAAGAGAAGGGTCGGAGAGACACAATTCGTCCCATGATTCGTCCCTAGACGAATCTGACCCGTCTTGTTTACGCGGGACGGGTCAATTCGGGTTGACCCGCCCCGTCTGGTCGACCCGCAACCTGCCCTGTGCGACTCAAACGGGTCGCACAGGGCAGGATGATACGGGTCGAAGCAGGTCGACCTGCCCCATTAGCCATCCCTACCGCAGATAAAGAATATGGAGAGAAATTTGAGAATTTTTTAATCTTGAATATTTCCACTAGAAGTTTTCATGCAAAGTTTTCCACTAGAAGTGTAAAAGCTTATAAAAATGGATAAAGTTGCAACATCTTGAGTATAGTGCAATTTTAAATTTACTCAACCTAGGGTTCGTACATCGGTGTAGTGGAGATTTTCCGCCGCGAGCGATCGGACGGTTGATCCTCACCACAAGCGAGGGAAGAATTGAGTGTGGTTTTCGAGTGTGAGAGTGTAATACACAGCACAAAAGAGACAAATTTTTTATGTGAAATCTCAAATCAGGAAAAAATCATGAGGAGGAGGAGAAAAATCCACTATAATTTATAGGTTACAAGGATTATAGGGCTTCAATGCTAGAGTCTCAGTGCTTGGATTTTCTTTAGATAGAAAAAAATGATTCCCTTCTCCCTAGAGGAGAAGGTCTATTTATTCTTCATCTATTTTGTGTGCATGGGGCGAATGGTACGTGCGTAATCTCCGTAACCGCATGATATTGATTGAGATAAAAGCAGTGTACAGAAAATAGAATTTGTAAGTTAAACATTAAATATGTGCTCTCGCTTCATCAATACTACCTCATAGCAAAGTGGCTAAGCGGGTCATGATACACAAGAAGAGTTGCGATAATAGCGTTTCGGTATTATTTTTAATTACAAAATAGGTTACAAAGTTCTTCTTTGTTTTTAAAAAAGAAAAGGCAGAAAAACTAAGTTAAGATGAGTAGAAATAGAAGAAGAATTAAAAAAGAAAATGTTGTGACTTTTAAAATAGTTTTAAAAGAATAAATTAAAGGAAAATAGTTCATGGCTTAATATCTACTAAATATTCCCAATAGTGAACTTACCTCTTTGGACGATTGTCGTACTTTGGATTGTTGATGATGGTTTACCTTGAATTGAAGGCAATCATTACATAGCCCGTAAAATGAGATTCGAGTCTATCCACATTATATCATCAAAATTAAGTAAGCATGAAATGATACAGATTTGATAATAAGAATCCATCATCATGAGCTATCGGTACCACTCGTAATGACAAAGCTATTCCGATGCTATTTGATTCAACTGAATCGCAATACAAATAAGAAGAGGAAAACTACAAGATTAATAGAGTTTAGCCATGAAAAATGAACAATATAAAACAAAGTGAAATAGATTACAGGAGAAACAATAAAATAAAGGAGAAAAATTACATTGGTGCCACTCTCAATACAACTTTTTCTCTCTTTTTCTCGTGAATCTCTCTGAAATCTGAGCTATGCCTAAAAATAGAAAATTACGTTAAAAGAAAAAAATAAAAAAAATTCTACACTAAACTAGAAATAAAACCCAAGTCTAAGTTCTCTGTCGTGATTTTGCCTTCGGTGTGATATTTATAGGACAAGAATAGTGCCACAGAGTGGAGGAAGATAAGGGAGAAAACGCTGACCCAACAACCAATCCATGGTTGCGCAAACGCGGCCAAAGTCGCGTTTGCGCGGCTTGAATCTGGCTGTTTGGACAGATCCTGAGTGAGTGGATTCCCTTATTCTGTTATTCTTTTCTTCAAGTAAAATTTGTATTTTACTCTCTCAATCTTCAGGATCTGTCTCATCCTCAACTGTGGATATAAATGCATTTAAATCCGAATTAAATGGGCTTTTGGACCCAATTCTTCTCCTTCTCCATTAAATAAAAGCCTGCACACCATTAAACAAAATGAATATTAAATAGCATAGTTTATTCAAAATAATGTGGGAAGGAGACAATAAATATGCAATATTAGTGACAATCATACCCCAACACCTATCTTTTGCTCATCCTCGAACAAAATAAAAAAATTAATACTAAGAGTAAGTCACTTTCGCAGGTCACGTGATTGCACTGACATGTGCAGTAAGCCTTTAAACCTCTAGGTTTTCCCTAGAGAAGGAATTATAGTCTCCTGAAGATTTTCAATGAATTACACCCACTTAATTCATCAAAGAAAGAAGAACAAAGTATTAATATTTTGAACATGTATTTTTAAAAAAAGAGAGAATATTTGAAAAATTCTTACAAAAATCAAGTAATTTATAAGTCATAGGATTACGAAACTATTCATTCTTAAACGTAGTCTCCATGCAAGAATTTGTTATCAATTAAGATAAAGATTCAAACTGTATTTCTTACCCAGTCTATTATTTTTCCTTAAATCATATGCACTTTTGTGACTGTGAATATTTGACTCGGGATTCTTCCACTCTAACACTTATGCCTTATTTTACATATTCTGGCGACATTATCCCTTAGTTCTTTTAGACTTTCTAATTCGCCCAGGTAACGAGCCGTTATCCGGTGACTCCCAAACCAGACGGTCTTAGGGCACCGGGTGAGAAAACACCCCTTAGAAGAAAAGCCTCAAGCAAAAAAGGTTACAAAACTAAGGATTTTAATTGTTGATATTAACAAGTTTTAAGAGTGAATACTTATGCTTTATGAGGTATAAATACCCAGCTTAATCAGAGGATTTTTAATATATAATTTTCACTTTTTTTAAAAAAGGCATAAGAGTCTTTGTTTTAAATTCGAAGTGTGTAAGCACATGTAAAGAGTGCATATTTCATCAAGATAAAAATCAAGACCAAATTACTTTTTCAATTTTTCTTCCTAAACCTAGAAATCAAACTGATGGGGAGATTCTGTCTCCTCGTTTTAAAATACCGCAAGTACACGGTCGTTAGATGTAGCACTTGAGGGTCGATTCAAAGGGACAGGTGGTTCTTACGATTTTGACACTTCTAAGCGAATTGGTAAAAAGTTTGTGGATTTGTGGGTTGTTTGAACTAATTATAAATTGTGTGGGATGTTGTGTATTAATTCATTGTCGATGTTAAGACCAAATTGTGGATTTTATATATACTGTATTAGGGCAGACTCCGTATTATAGAGGAGATACTGCCGAAATTTTTGACAAATTAGAAAATAGTTATAATGATTATGAAATTTATTAGCATAACTGGATTGAAGTAAAATTAATTTGGTGATTAAAAAGATGGGACCATTACACAGGGCCTTATGTATGCCCTCCTTCACGAGTAATAATGTTACTCGCATCTTCCCCAACAAGAAATTAAATTTTGCGATAAATTTCTCCACCTCGAACTTGGTTGTCGTAGTCGTTATGCTAACCATTACTCTGATACCAATTATTGTGTCAACGTTGATACAACAAGAGAGAAACACTGGGTTGAAGACTCGATAGTGAAAACAGAAGTATAGAAGATCTACCACTAGTAAGCAATCAAGACAAATCATCACACAGTCAAAGAACATCAAATTTAAGTCGTTCGACAAGAATGCCTACGTCCACGGAGAGGAGATAAATTTTATTGAAAATAGAGAAGAAAATACGAGAGTTATAAAAATATCTCTCTTTCACAACTCTCAATAGTTAAAATCTCTTGAATTCCTTATTTTTCTCGACTTGCCTTCAAAGGCCACCCCCAATGAGTTTATATAGGCTCTAGGATGATCCTAGTCTAACCCAAACATCAATAATATAATCAGCACCACCTCAGAGAAAGAAGAAACTCGAATTCAAACCAAACTGAAAATATAACTCGAAAAAAAACTGCCAGATCCTCCATTAGCCGATTAGATCCTTGTATAAGTCGGCTAATAACATGTATTAGTCGACTATTTTGACAAAATCTGAGAACCCAATTCTCTGTTAGTAAGTACTAGTCGATTATACCGAAGTATAAGTTGACTAGGCTAAAACATAAGTCGACTAATAAGACCTATAAGTCGACTTATAACATGCACAAATCATGTACATATCCATGCTTGATCTTTAAAGCTTGTAACACCTCCACCTGATCCTGAATTCTTCTCCATGAATATGAGGCACTCAAAATACTAACATCATCAACATAAATATAGCACAAACATAAATAACGAAGGAGGAAACAAATGATTTAGCAAGGTCTGACAATGTCATGTCCTCGAGGCAGAAGGAAGAAGATCTAATTCAATGAACTGAGTTAAAAGGGTTACAAATTGATCTGAATATCCAACTAGAGAATCTATACAATTTGCTATAGAATTCTCTCAAACCAACTAACCCCTAGAACTCTCTAATTCTCTCTCATCGTTCGTTATAATTTGGATATAGAAATCTCGTTTATATAGCCAGAGAAAAGAAACCAAATACCCAAAAGTTTGGGTCAAAACCGGAATCAAAATTCAACTTGAATTACAATTAGAATTCGGGTCGGATATGCTCAGATTGCTGCTATTGTTAACAGGGCTTTCGACAGGGTTGTCAATAATATTATCTCGAAAGTTAGTATGTCTCAGATTTTTAACGACTTATTGTCGAAAGCTCGGTCAGTGCTTTTGAAAGCTTCATGAAGCTTTCAAAAGCTTCAATTTTTGATTTCTAACTGTCACATGCTTCTCCTTTCCCCGAACTCACTCTAATTGAGTTTAAAAACTCTATTTTTTATCTTCTCCCCTACAATTTCTCCATTTTGGTGAAGATTTCTCAAATCTGAGCCAAACAAATCAAATCGCCAACTTTAACTCAGCAACACATCAAATCTGAGTTAAACACATCGAATCACCAGTTTCAGCCCAGCAAACAGCTACACCATGAAGGTTGTCTACGTACCCCCTGCCCAAGGGTTCAAACCACATGTAGTTCATCCAAGCGAGCTTCAGAAAGATTAATTATCAACTGAAACAAAATCACAACAGCAAACCCAACTGGTTGAATCATATAGATCTCTTCATCACGATCATCAGTAATGGTCTTCAACTTGATCTGGTCAAGCTCACCAACTTGAGATACATGCTTCTTTACAACCCATTTTTGTAGATTTTTCTCAATTTTTCTAGCTGCAATCAAATCAACAATTTTTCTTTTGCATGTTCAACATCCAAACCGACTACATGATCTTTGTCACATCCGATGAGATCCCAAATGATACTGAGCCTACTGTAGAACATGGAGTAATATCATCCTCTACACGCTACGATACCGCCTTGTTCTTCATACTCTCCACCTGCTGAGAGTTATTGATTGAGTTTTAACCTGCACAAAAAATACAGAATTTCAGAACATTATAATAGTAGTGCAAGTTACTCAATGCTATCGCGATAGTAAGTGGCTATGCAGGTCATGATCCACAAGGAGGGACTAGCGATGGAAGGTTTTATAAGTTCTCTTTTAAGTTATAAAGAATGATTAAAATTCTTCTTTTAGTTCTTGAAAAGAAAAAGAAAATAAGTTATGTTAGATTGTGAAAGTGGTAGATCAAAGAGATGATGATTTTGAAAAATAGAAAACTAAGTTAAAGAAAGAAATAAAAAGAGTGAATAAAAGAGTTGGGAGATTGTGGTGATCTAAACTAAAGAATTAAAAGAAAGAAACTAAAAATTACTTACCTCTTCAGTGCTCATATATCTTGGATCTGTAGTTATGACTTACTTAGTCTTTGAAGGCGATCAAGTATGACGTGTAGGATCTTTCCAATTCTCGATCTACACTATGAATAAAAGGGCAAGTTAAACTAACAAAAGAATGGTTGTTCATCACCATAGGCAATCAAGGGCACTTGTAATGGCGAAGCAGTCTCGCGGCTATCGGATTCACTTGGATTGCAAACACATCAGAGGGAAGTAAACAAAAACAAGAGTAAATAAGAAAAAGAAACTTCGATTTGATTCAATTAACAATGAAAGAAAAGACTTACTTACACCGGTGTCACCCTCAGTACAAGCTTGCTCTCATTCCTCCATGAAACTCGTCTCTCTTCTCAGATACATAAAGAAAAGTAAAAATTACAATAAAAAAAAACTACACTAAAAAGAATAAAAAACTGGCCTAAGAATTTATCTCTGCTTCCTCCTTCCTATTTGCCTTTTAGATTGCAGGTATTTTATAGGAAAAATGCAGAGGGTAGAGGAGTATGAAGATAGGAGAAGCTGGCTATTTTTGAATTTGAATCCTCCATCTCCAAACTTGATTTGATGTGGATATTCAGTTTTGATCTGCAGCTTATTGGCGTGTTGCTTACTGAATATAACTTATTAAAGTGACATAATTAGAAATCGTGATCAACTTAAGAGTTGTATCCTTTTAAGTCTTCTTTCTGAATAATCTTGATTCATCAGATTTGAGTTTCGGTAGCGAAAGTTATGATTCAAATACTAAAATTTATCTAGTTAGAATCCGAGTCAAAATTGCTTCATCTCATCCGTTGATCTTCTCTCTATCCATTTATCCCTTTGGATTTTAAATTTGCATTTTGTATTTGACATTATCCTCAGTTAATATTTAGCAAACCAAAAAGAATTTATAAAAATCTGAATTTTACTGATTTTCATTTGGTGTTATCTTTCTGATTTACTCTGATCTTCAGCTGAACATTTGCCCCAATCCTTGATTTGTTCTAACTAGATATGGGATCATCCTCAGCTAATCAAATAGATCCAGTTAAATTTAATTTTAACTAGTATTTATTTAGTTTAATTCTCTTTCTCTTCTGCAAAATAGATATTTAAGATAAGAAAATTAGCAGATTTATTACACGATAAATGTACAAGTATAATGAAAATAATGCAAAATATGTGTACGATCACACCCCCACACCTATCTTTTGTTCGTCTTCGAGCAAAATAATAAAACTAAACCAAAGATTATTAGACCACTTTCGCAGGTTACATTGAGCATGTGCAACAAGTTGTTAAATTTCTAGGTTTTCCCTAGAGGACGAGTTTTGTCTCATTAGGTTTTTCAGTGATTACACCCACAAAATTCATAAAGAAAGAGAAACAATGTATTAGTATTTTGACAACACATTTTGAAAGAGAAAAATATTTGAAGTATTATTATAAGAACTAAGTAATCTATAAGTTATAAGAAAACTGAACTTTTCATTCTTAAACTTAGTTTTTATTCAAAAACTTGTTATCAATCAAGGCAAGGAGTCAAACTGTATTTCTCATCTAGTCTATTATTCTACCCTTAGTTATATGCACCTTTGTGACCGTGAACTTTTGACTCGGGGTTCTTTAACTATAACTCTTATGCCTTATTATATATTTTTTCTCTTTTTTTATTTTTTAATTTTAAGTGATATTATTCCTTAGCTCTATTAGGCTTTCTAATCTGCCCATGTAACGAGCCCGTAATCGGTGACTCCCAAACTAAACGGTCTTAGAGCACCGGTTGAGAAAACACCTCCAAGGACTTAAGAGTGAAATACACCTAGAGGGGGGGTGAATAGGTGTAATTGCTAATCTAATGATCTTTTTCAATTTTACTTAAGTGAGGATGCAACGATCTCTCAAAACACGACTAAGAGCCGAATACCCTTGCGAGGTTCTGAACTCCTTCCTCCCAATTCCCCTTAAATGGGTTAGAGGTGCGCAATGCAACCGTGTTGTATTGAGGTGTGATCGAACAATTCCAAGTATGAAATGCTATGATGAAATGCACACAAGTATTGTAGCAAGAAATATTGAAGGCAAGTTAAGTAAACAAGTAAGGATAGCACAAATAAGAGTTAGTTCACAAGCAACAAATTGGAAGTAATTTAAAGCAAGAAAATAAGCAAGAGGAACGCCAAGCCAATCGCAAACAAAGTGATTTGTTTCGAGGTTCGAGCCCGTAGCTCTAGTCCCCGCCTTCACCTCCGTGAAGGGTTTCCACTATCCCCGTAGGATCCCGTACAAGAAAGGCCTCCAAAGACCTCAAGCCCGTAGCTTCACCTTACAAAGAAGTTCCCCTTAGGAACTTGTCTTCACAAGAACAAAAGATTACAAATTTGTGATCTCAACTAGACCACAACACTCTTTCTCTTTTACAAACACTCTCACACTTTTACAACTTCACCTATAGAGAGAATATGAATTTTTGGCACTATGAAGTGTGGTGAGAAAAGCTTCAGTTGTAGAGTGATATTAGAGATCAAACAACAACTGAAAACCAAATTGAAAGAATGGAAATGAAAGCTTTAAACTATTTTTCTCTTTCTCTTGAAAACAATGAAAACTTGTAATTTTTTCTTGGTAAATAACTAAGGCCTATTCCCCACTATTTATAGGGAGAGAATAGGTTAAAACCCTGATTTTTCCTGCTAAAATCTTCTGCAAAAGCACCCCAACAACTCCTAAAAACTCTGTTAAAGAGAAACCCAAAAACAGTTTTTCAGAAATGCCCAAAGAGGAAAGAGCCGTTGGGCTTGTTGCAGGCTTACCGGTCGACTGCCGGTCGACCGGTGCTCTGCTGGCAAAAGAGCCGTTGAGGCTCCGGTCGACTGCCAGTCGACCGATCTCACAGAAGGAAACCCAGTTTCCTTCTATCGGTCGACCGACCCAGTCGACCGAAAGATACAGAGAGCAGACCACAAAAATCAGTCGACCGATATTTAGGGTCGGTCGACCGGCAGACATGCACAGCCTCGTGCATGTCTGGCCACAGCAGCCGGTCGACTGATATTTAGGGTCGGTCGACCGGTCTGCCTGGAAAACAGTTTTCTGGGCAGATTTTTTGAGTTAGAAAAATTTGTAAAAATTCCTTTAAAAATCTTAAGCTAAGTGTTATGCTGAAAATAGTTTATATACATGTATTTAAACAAGTTTTGAAGATATAAGGCTTTGGTACATGTATGTATAAACTAAGGCATAAACCTAGAAATAAATATTTTGAAAACATAGAAACATACAAAACAAATGTGTGTGCAGATCCTAGAGCCAAATTTCACATATTCTATCTTTACAAAACTAAACTTACAAACTACACAGGTCTTCAAGACTTCAACTTGAGCTATCTTCTCTTGATCTTCAATATTGCAATTTGAGCCCAATAGCTTGTATATGAGTCCAAAATCTTTGTATATGAGTGAGAGTACTTCTAGTATGATAATAAACCTGAAACACACTTAAACAACAAATGATATTAGTACAAATAACTAATATGTTTTGTAATCATCAAAATACACTAAACATGGGTTGATTGTAACCTTGGGCCAACAATCTCCCCCTTTTTGATGATGACAAAACATATGAGTTATTAAACAAATAAAAGAGGAAAGCTTGAAAAGCTCCCCCTTAAACAATGCTATATATTTAACATGAATATGAGAAACTATGTAAGCATACAAAAATCATTTTTAAAACAAAATCATCACCATAAATAAGAAACTCAAACATGAACCAAATATTAAAACAACTAAAAACAACTTAGTATTTCTCCAAACTCATACATTTTTCTCCCCCTTTTTGTCATACATCAAAAAGGGTGAAAACAAAAAAAATTTAACACATATTAAAAACCAAAACAAAACAAACTAAGATACTTTAAGTATCAATTTTACAAACATTTAATTCACCACAAATAAAAGAAAATCTTGCATAATCTAAAGGTTTTGTGAAAATATCCGCAAGTTGAAAATCGGTTGAAACAAAATCTATATCAATGTCACCTTTTTCAAAGTGATCTCTAAGAAAATGATATCTAATGTCTATATGTTTGGTTTTACTATGTTGATTAGCATTTTTGATCATGTGAATAGCACTAGTATTATCACAATAAATTTTAACATGATCAAAATGTAAATCAAAATCGAGAAGAGTATGTTGCATCCAAAGAACTTGTGCACAACAAGCTCCGGCCGCAACATACTCCGCCTCGGCAGTTGATAGGGCTACACTATTTTGCTTTTTGGAAGACCAAGACACAAGACAATTACCTAAGAATTGGCATGTTCCACTTGTACTCTTCCTATCTACCCTACAACCGGCATAGTCGGCATCCGAATAACTAGTCATGGTAAATTGGTTAGTTTTTGGATACCACAAACCTAAATCAATTGTGCCCTTAAGGTACCTAATTATGCGTTTTACCGCAATTAAGTGTGATTCCTTAGGACATGATTGAAAACGTGCACATAAACATACGGAAAACATTATATCCGGCCTACTAGCCGTAAGATAAAGTAAACTACCAATCATGCTACGAAATAATTTGATGTCTACTTCCTTACCTTGTTCATCCTTGTCAAGTTTTGTAGTGGTTGCCATGGGAGTCTTTGCTACTTTGGATCCTTCAAGCCCGAACCTCTTGATGAGTTCTTTGGTGTACTTGGCTTGGTTGATGAATGTCCCATCACTACGTTGCTTGATTTGAAGTCCAAGGAAGAAGTTGAGCTCCCCCATCATAGACATCTCAAATTCCCTTTTCATGCATGATTCAAAATTCTTGCAAAGAGAAACATTAGTAGATCCAAAAATAATGTCATCAACATAAATTTGAACTATGAGGATATCTTGATCTACATGTTTGGTAAATAATGTTTTATCTACTTTTCCTTTCTTAAAATTATTTGAAAGCAAAAATGAAGACAATCTTTCATACCAAGCCCTAGGGGCTTGTTTCAAACCATATAATGCTTTATCTAATTTATAAACATAATTAGGGTGTGTAGGATCAACAAACCCGGGGGGTTGTTCAACATACACCTCCTCATCAATATAACCATTAAGAAAAGCACTTTTTACATCCATTTGAAATAACTTAAAATCTTTAAATGAGGCATATGCTAAGGTCATCCGTATGGCTTCGAGCCGTGCTACGGGTGCAAAGGTTTCTTCAAAATCGATCCCTTCGATTTGAGTGTAACCTTGGGCAACTAACCTAGCCTTGTTTCTAACTACATTACCCGATTCATCCAACTTGTTCTTAAAGATCCATTTAGTGCCAATAGTTGGTCTATCTTGGGGCCTAGGAACAAGGTGCCAAACTTGATTGCGCTCAAATTGATTGAGCTCCTCTTGCATTGCAAGCAACCAATATGAATCGGCCTCGGCCTCGAGGACATTTTTAGGTTCTATGTGTGAAATAAAAGCATAATTACCACAAAAATCTTGAATCTTAGAGCGAGTGGTTACCCCTTTTGATACTTCACCTATGACGAGGTCCTTGGGATGATGAGGATTGAATCTCCAATCCTTTGGTAGTGGTTGAGAAGGCTCCTCTTCATTTGCTTGATGTTCATTTCCTTGAGCCTCTTCCACTTTGGCTTCACTTCCATCACCATCCTTTGGCTTGTCTCCCATGGTAGAAGCATCCTCTAAGGTCACTTTCTCCAAGCCTTCATCTAAAGCATCAATTTCTACACAATTCTTAACAAACTTGTTAGATTCCTCAAATTTAACATGAATAGATTCCTCAATAGTCAAAGTTGACCTATTGAAGACTCTATAAGCCTTACTAGTATTTGAGTAACCTACAAAAATAGCCTCATATGATCTAGCATCAAATTTTCCCAAATTAATATTTGTATTTAAAACAAAACATTTGCAACCAAACACTTTGAAATAAGAAACATTAGGTTTTCTAGAAAAATACATCTCATAAGAAGTCTTAGTAGTATTTTTACATAGGAAAACACGATTTGCAATGTAACATGAAGTATGAACGGCCTCGGCCCACAAATAATGTGGTAGACCATATTCATTTAACATTGTCCTAGCCATCTCTTGCAAAGTACGATTTTTCCGCTCAACTACTCCATTTTGTTGTGGAGTTCTAGGACAAGAAAGTTCATGTTTTATTCCATGTTCCTCACAAAAAGTGGTAAAGGGAAGGTTAATGAACTCACCTCCTCTATCACTTCTTATTTTAATTATTGAGGAGTCATTTTCCTTTTCAACTCTTTTCTTAAAGGCTTGAAAATATGAAAAGGTTTGACTTTTATGTTCAAGAAAATAAACCCAAGTAAAACGCGAAAAATCATCTACTAAAACATAAGCAAATCTACTCCCACTTAAACTTTTGGTTTGTGTTGGGCCGAATAAATCCATGTGGATTAGCTCTAATGGACGTGATGACATGATATCCTTAATTGATTTGAATGAGGACTTAGTTTGTTTCCCAAATTGACATGCGTCACAAACTCGGTCCTTTTCAAAGTTCAATGAAGGAATACCCTTCACCATTTCCTTAGAGTTAAGCCTAGAAATATGGTCAAATGAAACGTGGCCTAATCTCCTATGCCACAACCAAGAGTCGTCATCGAGGGCTTTTAAACATGTTATATTGCAAGACATATTTAACATATCAATCATATAAACATTGCTTTCACGAAAACCGGAAAATACACAAACATTAGAAGTTCTATCAATCACTTTACAAGAGAGATTATCAAAAACAACATCAAAACCTTTATCACAAAGTTGACTAACACTCAAGAGATTATGCTTGAGGCCATCAACTAAAACAACATTTTCAATTAAAGGAGAGGTGCCAAGTTTTACATTACCAATACCGATGATTTTACCCTTGGCGTCATCTCCGAAGGTGACGGTGCCACCCTCATGATATCTTGATAGGGTTGCAAAGTTGTTGATGTCCCAAGTCATGTGCCTTGAGCAACCGCTATCAAGATACCATAAACCTCTACGTCTTTGAGCTTTGGAGAGTACCTACATCATTTATAACAATGGTTGACTTTGGTACCCAAACTTTCTTGGGTCCTTGAAAGTTAGTGTTACGAACCCAAACATTATGAGATGATGCACTTAGTCTATCATAGCAAAAATTAGCTAAGTGTCCTTTCCGTCCACAATGTGAACATGAGTACACTTTCCTATACATAAATGCATGGTGTGTATGTGAAGTGTGAGCAAGCTTTGGGGTTTACCATGTTGTTTAGGTTGTGTAGCATGAACATGAACATGAGCATGATGAACATTTTTCTTGGGAGCTTGTTTCTTAGGAAACATATTCTCCATCTTCTTTTTATCAAACTCACTACACTTTTTCAAAACAACATCTAATGAGTCTAATCTTTCCTTAAGCATGGCAATCTCATTAGAATCTACAAATGGGGTCTTTCCTTTACAAGCAATCTTATATTTTTCAAAATCATTTTTAGTGGAAACTAAAGAAGAATGTAAGTCATTATTTTCTTTAGAAAGATTTACAATCTGAATATTAAGAGATTCATTATCCTTTTTCATTTTTAAATATTTCTTCTTTAAGAAATCATAATTGCTAGAAAGTTCCATAAAAGCTTCTCCTAGCTCATCCATGGATAAATCATCATCAAGAAGAGTTGAGGGGGATACCTTGCTTGTGCTCTCATTTGCCATGAAGCACATGTTGGCGGTGTCGATCTCCTCCTCGGATTCACTTTCGTCATCCCATGTTGCTTTCATAGCCTTCTTCTTGTATGGCTTCTTGGATGAAGATGGCTTCACTTGGTCCGGACACTCCGCTACTATGTGTCCCGGCTTTTGGCAATTAAAGCAAGTGATCTTCCTTTCTTCCTTGCCTCCTTGCCATCTCCTCCTTCCTTGGAACTTTGCCTTGTTGTACATCCTCCGGACATTTTTGACTAGAAGTGAGAGCTCCTCGTCATCTTCTTCTTCGTCATCTTCGTCGGAGTAGGTAGCATGACTTTTGAAGGCAATGGTCTTCTTTTTGGTAGGTGCCATGTCCTCCCTTGCCTTTCTCTCCATCTCATGGGTCTTCAAGTTCCCAATGAGTCCAATGAGCTCAATCTCATCTTTGTCATTGAGTTCCTTCAATGTTGTAGCTTTCACTTCCCATGATGGAGGAAGAGCCCGGATGATCTTTCTCACCCTTTGGTCATTGTTGATTTCTTCACCTAGAGAAGCAAGACCATTAGTAATCTTTGTAAACTTAGTAACCATATCATCTATGGTTTCATTCTCTTGCATGCAAAAATTTTCATATTGGGACCGAAGAAGGTCTATCTTGGCCCTCTTCACTTGTGATGTCCCCTCATGTGTTACTAGCAAATGGGTCCAAATCTCATAGGCGGATTTGCAATGGATGACTCTAGCTATGTCATCATCATTGAGGGCTTGTAGGAGTGCATAATGAGCCCTAGCATTGGCATCAAACTCTTTGGTCTCAATTTCGGACCAAGTAGATTCATCACCGGGGGGTACACTAAATTGTTTAGTCACGGCCTTTGCAACTCGACTACCTAGAGATTGCAAGAACACGGTCATCTTAACCTTCCATATGGGAAAGTTAAGTCCATCAAACTTAGGTGGGGTCTTAATTCCATCGGCCATGTTTACTATGTGGAAATGAATGAAGTGATTAGCAATAAAAGGATCTCTCTAAGGTTGTTAAGCCAAATCCTAGAGTCCAAGCTCTGATACCAATTGAAATACACCTAGAGGGGGGGGTGAATAGGTGTAATTGCTAATCTAATGATCTTTTTCAATTTTACTTAAGTGAGGATGCAACGATCTCTCAAAACACGACTAAGAGCCGAATACCCCTTGCGAGGTTCTGAACTCCTTCCTCCCAATTCCCCTTAAATGGGTTAGAGGTGCGCAATGCAACCGTGTTGTATTGAGGTGTGATCGAACAATTCCAAGTATGAAATGCTATGATGAAATGCACACAAGTATTGTAGCAAGAAATATTGAAGGCAAGTTAAGTAAACAAGTAAGGATAGCACAAATAAGAGTTAGTTCACAAGCAACAAATTGGAAGTAATTTAAAGCAAGAAAATAAGCAAGAGGAACGCCAAGCCAATCGCAAACAAAGTGATTTGTTTCGAGGTTCGAGCCCGTAGCTCTAGTCCCCGCCTTCACCTCCGTGAAGGGTTTCCACTATCCCCGTAGGATCCCGTACAAGAAAGGCCTCCAAAGACCTCAAGCCCGTAGCTTCACCTTACAAAGAAGTTCCCCTTAGGAACTTGTCTTCACAAGAACAAAAGATTACAAATTTGTGATCTCAACTAGACCACAACACTCTTTCTCTTTTACAAACACTCTCACACTTTTACAACTTCACCTATAGAGAGAATATGAAATTTTTGGCACTATGAAGTGTGGTGAGAAAAGCTTCAGTTGTAGAGTGATATTAGAGATCAAACAACAACTGAAAAACCAAATTGAAAGAATGGAAATGAAAGCTTTAAACTATTTTTCTCTTTCTCTTGAAAACAATGAAAACTTGTAATTTTTTCTTGGTAAATAACTAAGGCCTATTCCCCACTATTTATAGGGAGAGAATAGGTTAAAACCCTGATTTTTCCTGCTAAAATCTTCTGCAAAAGCACCCCAACAACTCCTAAAAACTCTGTTAAAGAGAAACCCAAAACAGTTTTTCAGAAATGCCCAAAGAGGAAAGAGCCGTTGGGCTTGTTGCAGGCTTACCGGTCGACTGCCGGTCGACCGGTGCTCTGCTGGCAAAAGAGCCGTTGAGGCTCCGGTCGACTGCCAGTCGACCGATCTCACAGAAGGAAACCCAGTTTCCTTCTATCGGTCGACCGACCCAGTCGACCGAAAGATACAGAGAGCAGACCACAAAAATCAGTCGACCGATATTTAGGGTCGGTCGACCGGCAGACATGCACAGCCTCGTGCATGTCTGGCCACAGCAGCCGGTCGACTGATATTTAGGGTCGGTCGACCGGTCTGCCTGGAAAACAGTTTTCTGGGCAGATTTTTTGAGTTAGAAAAATTTGTAAAAATTCCTTTAAAAATCTTAAGCTAAGTGTTATGCTGAAAATAGTTTATATACATGTATTTAAACAAGTTTTGAAGATATAAGGCTTTGGGTACATGTATGTATAAACTAAGGCATAAACCTAGAAATAAATATTTTGAAAACATAGAAACATACAAAACAAATGTGTGTGCAGATCCTAGAGCCAAATTTCACATATTCTATCTTTACAAAACTAAACTTACAAACTACACAGGTCTTCAAGACTTCAACTTGAGCTATCTTCTCTTGATCTTCAATATTGCAATTTGAGCCCAATAGCTTGTATATGAGTCCAAAATCTTTGTATATGAGTGAGAGTACTTCTAGTATGATAATAAACCTGAAACACACTTAAACAACAAATGATATTAGTACAAATAACTAATATGTTTTGTAATCATCAAAATACACTAAACATGGGTTGATTGTAACCTTGGGCCAACAAAGAGTTCGAGCAAATAAGACCACAAAACTAAGAATTTTATTATATGAACCGCTTTTAGGCGTGAATACTTATACTTTATGAGGCACAAATACCCAGCTTAATCAGAAGAGATATATATATATATATATATATATATATAATTTTTTTTCTTTTTTTTCTTTTTTAAATAAGGCATAAGAATCTTTGTCTTTGAACCCTAAGTGTGTAAGTGTATAAAGCATGCATATATCATCAAGGTAAAAATTAAGACTAAATTACTTTTCTAAATTTTCTTCCTAGCCTTGGAAATCAAACAAATAATCTTATTTTGATCAAG
Organism: Agave tequilana; assembly: GCA_038442645.1. Classification (NCBI taxonomy): domain Eukaryota; kingdom Viridiplantae; phylum Streptophyta; class Magnoliopsida; order Asparagales; family Asparagaceae; genus Agave; species Agave tequilana. The sequence continues at coordinate 74,649 of JAVJIF010001108.1, read as the reverse complement.
TATAAGAAATCCTAATTATGATTCTCCTATTCCTTAAAATTGACTTAATTTCTTACAAAGAATATGTCAAAATATTATTTCTATTTTTAAAAAAATTTAAAAGTAAAGAAAATATTAATATTCCTTTTAATAAAAGGAAAACCTAAGTTATGTTAGAACTCTCTCCCACACCTATCTCATGCATTGTCCTCAATGTATGAATTAATGCATAAATGCATGAAAAAGAAGAAAGGGAAGAAAAATATTATCTTATGCTGGTGGTCTGATTGGTTCAAGTGTTACTACCCAATCAAGATAATGTGGTGGTTCACGGAACCCACCTTTATTGACCTCTTTTCTATTTACATTTTTACAGTCCCCAATATGAATAGGATCATGAAAGATTCTATCGTGAAACTTACTCCCTTTACATGACCAGTCTTGAAAAATAATCACGGAGTCATCATGGTCTATATCTATATCCAACAAAAGAATGTGACTTGGTGGAATGGTTGATTTGGGCACAAGAATGATAGGTTCAAGAACCAATAATAACTCGGAAAAATCAACTTTGAGTTCGAAAGCCAGTTTTGGTTCAAGAGTTGAATCCAAATCTCAAAATTGAAATTCACATTCTTTTCCCATCAATGGAATGTGATTATCCAAAATTGGTGATTCAATTTCTAGGTCTATAGGTACGGGAATAAATGTTAGCTCAGAAAATTGGTCCAAATTGGGTAAGAATACCAGAGTCAACATAGATTCAAAGATGGGAACTGAGTCACAAAGTTGGGGATCAAGTTCACATTCATAATCAAGTTCAATCTAATTAAAATAAAAACTTTCCTATTCGTCAATGGATTGATATTGATCAAGTTCAAGGTTTTGTGATAAAATTGAATCTTGGTCAAAATCTTCAAGATACCATGATTCTTGGTTTTCATCAATATGGCTAGAAGTGTCAAGAATAGTCAAAGATTGAGTAGGGAGAGTTTACTTATTCCTACGCATGTTTTCCAATCTGCTAAGTCTTTCTTCTATCATATCGAGTGGATCATTTTGGTGTTAAATCATGGTTTCCATACTCTTTTCTAAGTTGGCATGTTCTCCTTGAAACATAGAGTAGGATCTGTGATTTGAAAATTTTAACAGAATTTTGAGTCTTCTAAAATCTGACTTCGTCGCTCAAGTCGTCTAAGACTTCCATCCTTTTTTCCCAGTCAATTGATTCTTCTAATGGTTGTTCGGGAGAAGGAGTATATGAAGCTGGATGTTGGTAAGGTGGTTGACTATATGACTCGGAGTTGTATCCCCATTGACCCTGTGAAGAGTAATGATGATTATTCCAGTCTTGTTCATAGTATTGAGACTGGGGCATGTATTGATTCGGATAAGATCAATCCGGTACACTAGGTTGGTTAAACTTATGATATGCCAGGTTGGTAATATCCGAAAAAGAGATCGGAGTGTAACATGGATTACCATTAAAATTGGAAAAATTATTGTTATAAGCTATATTACACAAGAAATGTCAAAAACAAACAAATAAAAACAGACAAATAAACAAACAAATAAAAAGAAAAAAATCTAACCTAAGTTAGGGTAGACCTTAGACCTAGACGACTCCTAACAGGTTAGACTGTCCACAGGGGTATATTGCCGAATCTGATCACAAGTTAATCGGTCAGGTAGAGGCAAGATTAGTTGGAGGTATCCATGCCTAAGCAACGGACCTAATTATGCCAAACCACCAACCTTCGGGGTTTCGCCCCTTAATCCCTAACCTTATACACCGATTTGACAAGAGTCAAATTCTAATCAACTTTCCCCTTAGGTCAGTCTCCTATATGAGTCCAAAATGTCCCTAGGGCCAATGTCTACTCAATTTAAGTTAGTCTTGGGTTAGTGAGTGAGGAGATTGTTTGTGGATTAAGGAAGGGTAATGACTTCTCCACCTTATCTTGTTTATAGGATCAATTTAGTGCAATGCGTACATGAAAAGCAACACTTAAGCAATGTAAACAATCCAAAAGTGTTCCTATGCTACATGCTATGCACATGTACCTTTGCTCCAGCACTTGTCAACAGTAATGTAAAATATAAACAAATTAGACACGTGCCTAAATGCAAGTCTAAACCATTTTTAGCATTTAACAAACATCATTTTACTATTGAGGTTAAAAAGTATGTACAGTGAGATAAACAAGAAAATAAATAGTTACAGAAATTTAAATTTGTAATTCAGCAAACCTGCAAAAATACAGGTTAGTAGTTCACTCAGATTGTCACTGGAATGTAGCAAATCTGAGGGCTTCTGGGCTCTGATTTCTTGAGCAGAGTCCAGAGCCACTTATATGTTCACTGCAGCAAAAATTTCCTTGATATTTATCACTGCACACCAAGAACAAAGAAGAAAGTTAACGAAAAATATAAACTTAAAAAGAGAATTACTTATTATCCCTCCCCGGCAACAGCTTCAAAATTTGATTGAGTTTTAACCTGCACAAAAAATACAGAATTTCAGAACATTATAACAGTAGTGCAGTATGATAGGTAGTACCCGTATCAAAAATTCACTCAGATTTCTCTGAATAGCAAACAGCAGGGGTGATAGAAATGAAAATACAGATGAGTCAGAATCATTGCCATCTGTCATTGTGACATTAGCCTCTGATTTTGAATCCTTCTTATTCTTAAAGCCTTGGACAATCAACTTTTCAGTGTCCTTCCTCTTTGGAGAAAATACACTGATTTTTCCCAATTGATGATTACCAGTTTTACTAATATCTTTCTTGACCTTTCGATGATTGGAACCAATTTCTCTTACAGCCAGCACCTCTGCTGATGTTCTACTGAAAGGTTGTTTATCCTTTTTCCTGAACTAATGATTAACAAGAGTAGACGATACCTCATTATAGCTAAGGGATTGTTTATCATTGATCAAGGTTAGAACGAATGTCTCATACTCCCCATCCAGAAGAGAACTCAATAGAATCAATACTTTGTCCTCGTCCTCGGTTACCTCTTACACATTAGCTAAATCTGCAAGAAGTTTTGTGCAGTTTATACATGTTCTCACCTATGAAAATCTCTTTATTCAACTGGAAGTGATAAATCCTCCTCTTGAGATGCAAATAATTTCTTAACACTCTTTGTCAAGTACTTGCCTTCTAGAATCTCCCAAATCTTTCTCGCAGAAGTTTCATTCATCACATGATATTTTAGATCTTGTGTCAAATAAGATCTGATGATGTCATACGTCGTCTAATTCATCTTATCCCAAATCTTTTCTGAAATCTCCTCTGGTTTGTTCTCCAATAGCAAAACATCTTCCAAATTCGATGCGGTTAGTACATCCATCACCTCACATCTTTACATACCAAAATTGTTCATGTCATCGAACTTCACCACATTGATCTTCGCTGGGTGAACATTCACAGTCTTTACCATTACTTGATTGACTTCTGCCATATCCTCTAAAAAACCAAACAAACTATGCAGAAAACTAACAAAAATTAGATCCAAATAGATAAAGATCGAAACTTTACCTCCAAGTGAAAACCTAGACGTCCGAACGATCTACTCCACCCAAACGAACCTGAAAAGCTTTGATACCACTTGTTGCGCGCAGCCTCCGGAGGAATTACGAAATCTCATATCAATATCACAGTATCAAATATCGTATGTCAATCACCAACACAAATATAAAACAAACACAAATAACAAAGGAGGAAACAAATGATTTAATGAGTTTGACAATTTGCCTACGTCCTCGGGGCAGAAGGGAGAATATCTTATTTAATCAACTGAGTTACAAGAGTTACAAATTGACCCGAAGATCTAACTAGAGAATCTATGTCATTTGTCATAGAATTCTCTCAAACAAACTAACCCTAGACTCTCTAATTCTCTCTCATCGTTCGTTACAATTGGGTACAGAAACCCCGCTTATATAGCCAGAGAAAAGAAAACCAAATCCTGAAGTTTGGGTCAAAATCAAAATCAGAATTGAACTGAAACAGAATCAGAATTCGAGTCGGATACGCCCAAATTGCTGCCACTGTCGACAGTGCTATCAAAAGGGCTTTCGACAGGGTTGTTGACAACGTTGTTCCGAAAATTGACCTGTCTCAGATTTTTGATAGCTTCAACTTGTTGTCGAAAGCTCGGGCGGTGCTTTCGAAAGCTTTATGAAGCTTTTGAAGTTTCAATCTTCAATGTCTGATTTTTGACTATCGCATGCTCCTCCTTTCTCCGAACCAACTCCAATTGAGTTTAAAAACTCTGTTTTTGATCTTCTTCCCCTACGCAATTGACAACACATTTCTTCAAATCACAACTATATATTACTTATCATGCAATTTATCATAGATAAAACTAATACTCGAGCCTATTTATATACTTTGCTCGTTTCAGAGTTAGTCATCACCATTATTGCATAAACATATAATTGTGATGACGAATCTATTTGGTTTCAACAATCTAATAGCAACACATAATAGTAAATGTCTGAGAAAATAACTAATTCTTATAGTAAGAGTTATGATCAATTTCACTACAGCTCCAACTGCAATAGTTGAATTTTTTTTTTTTTCCAAAAAAGTAGGAAAGACTGCAACATGAGCATCAAGTGACTTTGTTGTTTGAGTTGGTCTCAGGTTGGGCTAAGGTGCCAGGGATCAACCCAAAGCCCAAACCCCAGTTCAAATTAAGTTCAAGTCACCGTATATAAGCTCCAATCCAAGCTCAACCCATTTTTGGATTATATAAATAAATAGGCTTATAGTCAAGCCAGTCGCAGCCGCCGGTCCACCGACATTCGGTAATATCCAGCGAGAGAAGCCAAAGCGACGGGGACCAGCGCGAATGGCGGCGAATAGTAAGCTTCCGACATCTGCGCCCACAGCCGAGCTATTCCTCGTGGCGACACGTGCAAGTCGCTGGAAATTCCTGCTCAGACACCCGAGGAAAGAGAGGCGGGGAGTGGGACCCACGCAAAGGGAGAATGGGGTTTACCTCCCGACGCAAGCAAAGAATAAGGACACGGAGTGAAATCTGCGGGGCCGATTTTGCTGACACCACCCCCCGTGAGTCTCCATCCGACGTGGACTCCACGCTGCCCCGCAGTGGAGGATGATGTCATCCAAATCCATCTCCCCGCGACACAACGTTGACCCCCCTGCCTCCTGGTCCCCCGGCTTCTTCACTCTTCTATTATTTTTTTTTTTTTTTAAATCAAGCTGGAAACTGCCTGCAAGTTTAACACATTACACATATTTTTTACAAATATCTGTTCTAAAAAATTCAAATCAGTGGTTTGTGAGGAGCAAATTTGGACCAACTTTGAGAATACTATTCTACTTTTTTTTGTTTGTTCTCAAAAGAAATTTTCAAAACAAAACTAAAATAAAATCTAATGTTTTAATTGCTGGACGTTAATACTAAACATCTGGCTCCATCTGAAGCCACTAAAGTCATCAGAAATAATTATTAAATAATGAAATAATATAAGTACCAAATTTTCGATTAAAAAAGAGTTTTATCTTTCATCTTTTTGTTTAAATACCTAATATAATTAGGGTTCAATGGTCTAAATTCTAAAAGAATTATATTTGGCTTCTATATTTTCTCGAAAATTAAAGACCAGGTCTTTCCTTCTGATTTGTTAGTTATTGCGCGCGTGATGCATCTGCTGTGGTGTATGTTAAAAAGTAGTCAACCCAACACACCCTCCCCACCCCCCCCCCCCCCCCCTCCCTCTCCCAAAAAAAAAAAAAAAAAAAAAAAACCACCTCCACGTACACACAAGGCGAGAACAAAAAGGTTATGGGGACAATTGATGAACAAGAATGAGATTATGAACTGCACGAGTTGGAAGAAATGGAGGCTATAAAGTAAGCTTGGAAGAAACCGATTTATTTTCTTTGACTGTTTTCTTACTAATCTTACTCTTCCACTTTCTCAACAAGTATAAACAAGGGAAAAAATTCCGTCGGCAGTTAATCTATTATCTTTAACGACATTCTCTTGATGCCCAATAATCTTGACCCTTTAACCGAAAAGTATTTAACGGATGGCACTAAACGAGATCATTTGAGAATTATACATCTTACTACTAAACATATTCAATCACAAAATATATTTAAATTGATGACTATCATGCTTTCAGAAGTGCTGCCATCAATAAGACTAAAAAAATCTTACATCACTATCAAAATAAAATGGATGGGTTACACTTTCCATCTCATATTTTTATTTACAGATTGCAGGAACTTAAAGCTAATTTAACCTTCATAAGCCAACAGATGATTCATTTCCAAACTAAATAGGAATCAAGCAAAAAAATTTCGGTAGCGTCAGTGTTGAGATTGTAACCATACCACATTAACTAGTTTATTCACAGAATGCAATTGAGTTCCGAGTTTACATTAATTACTCTTCACACGCCCAATAAGCAATTTTTAACAGGCCTAATGAAAATATGTGAAACTCAAAAGAGAAGGGAAAAAAATGCAAACATCTCTTTCAATCATTTCTCAACTGTCAACTGATACCCAATGCCCATGTTTAACAAGCATCTTAGCCCCCCAACCATCATTCCACTCAAAACACCTCATGTCAAAAGGTGAATCTTTTTGAAGTCTCGGTCTCATGTGACTTCCAAGGTCAATACCATATCCCTCTTCAGATCTCACCTAAAGAAAATGTCAGCTTAACAAATGATAATTAACATAGAATCAACAAGCTTGTCAATCCCCACCTTCCTTTGTCTCTTCCTTTGTGTCTCTAACCCATCACTGTATATATAAAGCCCACTAATAAAAGGGAAACTTAAAAGAAAAACACAGGCAAAAGTTCACAGGTCCTTGAAATCACATATATAAGCATACATTCTCTTTTTATATGGATACAACAGAGAAATATCTACAGTGTTGAATGCAAAGAAAGAACTCCGGGTCAAACTCACCACCAATATTCATTATTTCGAAGAGTGGTAGCGAATAAATTAGTGATGCTCCAGTCACTAACATGTTTAGGGCCCACCCAACTTCGGCATCCATGCAGCTGCAGGTTGGTTCCCGGAAGTGCTTGATTCGGAACTAGAGATATGGTGGACCTTGTTGCGTATCAGTCATTTAGCTTGCAAACTGTCACAAACTTTTGGACCGCATTGTGGTACTGGGTTCCCTGAAAATTATATGCATGTATGTCTCACTGAACAACAGCATTTGCAACAAATTATATAATTAAAACAGCTGATTTTTCTTTTTCATCTTTTCTATCTGGGAGTTGCAGCAAGTTGATTCATTCATTTGTATATTCAAAGTTGTTCTGGTGTCTAGTTGGATGATGGACACGAGACGACTCTATAATTCTCATTAGTTAGGGTGCTACATGTAAAAAGTTTTCAATTTCGAAAATAAAAAATTTTCGGTGGGGATTACACCATTAAAACTTACAAGGGAATGTAATACAACCATCCAATGTCATTTTAGATATCTACACCAGTGAATCCCAAAGATCCTGAAGACAGCAGCCCCACTAACAAAATATTTTGAGAAAAGTAAGAAATGCCGATCATGCCAGTGGTTATTACACTTTTTTTTTTTATCTTTTAACGCGGTCCAGGGTCATTTCCAATCATATAACGAATCTGGATGTTCAAAGTTTTGGAAACAGAAATTCCAATAAACGCACATTGTTTATTTAGAAACTAAGAATAAGCCCATTACTTCAACTGGTTAAAGGAGATTGTGGCTGCTCATTAAGGGTAGATTAAATACCTTGGATATTTTAGCTCATAGAGGGATTGGCCAGTGTGGGGATTGTAGCTTTGTGAAGAGGATGACAAATCTATTCAACACTTGTTTTTAGAATGTAGATATGTTACTGTTATTGAAAGCTGAGCTATCCATTGCTACTTGTCCATATTCTTGATTTATGGTGAGGTGGAGGAAAAATTATCTTTGTCATAATATTCGTTTGAATGGGACTTTAAGTGTATTGGCAGTTTGTTGGCTTACTTGGAATGGAAGGAGCAATCAAATATTTTCTCAAAAATTTAGAAGCAGCAGTTCTTTTACTTATTCTATTAACTCTTTCATTACTATCTGGTTAGAGAAATTGCTAAAGAAACAATGGAGAGACTTTGAAAGGGGAGGGACTAGGGGAGCAGCAGGCAGAAGAGCAATTAGACAGAGTAGGCGGTCGAAGCACTGCTGATCTGAGAGGTCGGATGCTGATATTACTCTGAAGCCAACCAAGTCAGGTGAAGGGCCTTTGATCATTGAAGCAATTCCACTTCGAGCTCAAGCTTATATGGTATAGAAGTCATTATTTTGGAGTGAAGCTGAGTAAGTATATTGTCTGTAGCTTTTTATAGCTCAGATACTTTGATGATATGTAAGTATCAGATACTTAGTGATCACCCTTTTTTACTTCATCCTTGTTGGGGATGAAGATGTATTTTTCTTTGCAACAGTGCAGGGTAATATATGTGATTGGGGTCTCATTCAAAGGCGCCATCCTTTTTCTCAACCAAAAAAAAGGTTAAAGGAGACAAAAGAAGTAAAATATATATATAAATAAATAAATAATTAGGTTCTTATTTTGCATTTAAAAGATATTGAGGTAAATTCCAAAATCACCCCGGTTCTACAGAAATTTTGCAACAAACTCTTGTGGTCTACTACCCGTATATTCATTCTATTATTATTCTACAAATAACAATATATCTCTACTTACTTATTTATTTATATTTTTATTTGTAGATAACGCTCCTAAATTATGTCTGAACAGGGGTATTACCTGCTGAATTAACATTGTAACATCAGTACATTTTTTCCTTTATTTGTGTGTGTGCGCGGATTGTTGTTCTCCCTTTTTTTGGGGTGTGTTTTGAATATAGGTCCATACAGATATTCTATCTAGATATTCGTCCCCCACAAATTAAATTTTAGATAGTAGTCCCTGACAACAAAGAACCCATTTATTAAAAGTCCCTCTAATCAGAAACAAACTTGAGTTAAAATATTCTATTAACTTTGATGGTTTTCTAATATTTAACCAATTTTCCCTCATCTTTTCCCAATGGATGACTTACCAAACTCCATGGCTACCTCATCCTCCTCCATCCTCCCCTATTATCTGTTAAAATATATGGCTAGTTAGCTATCACCTCCTCCCCCATCCCCTCGCATCTATTCTAGTTTTCTCCCCCTGGTTCTCATTGATGGCCAAATCTCTCTCTTCATGTTTCTCTGCCCAACCCTTAGCCATTTAAAAGAAACCTTGAGCCATTTTCAATCAGAAAAGGCCTTGACAAGAGTTTAGAGAAGAGAGCTAGCCTCTCAATTATATTATATAGATATATAAAAGTCTAATCATACTCCTATTCTTACACTATTCCTAATGCAACTCATATACCACTCCTTATATAAATCATATTTTCTTAACACTTCCCCTCAAGTTGGAGTATATACATCATACATGCCCAGCTTGTCACAAATAAAATCAACTTTTGTCTTTTCAAAAGACTTTGTGAGTAAATCTATCAGCTGATAACCAGATGAAACATATAGAGCTTGAATAATTTTCTCTTCTACCTTCTGACGTACCAAATTACAATCTATTTCAATTTGTGCGCTCATGAAATATTGGATTTTTAACTACGTGAATAGCAACCTGATTAAGGCACTCTGAAGCAAAACCAAATAGTCAACAAGTCTCTGACCTAAACTATTTCATAAGTTACATTCGGCAATGCACGATACTCAGACTCCGCAGTAGATTGTGACACCACGCACTACTTCTTGCTTTTTCATGATATAAGATTTCTTCCAAGGAATACGCAAAAGCTTATGTTCCTACTCAAAAACCAACTATGGTGTGTCCACAATTCGAAAATAGTTCGTTTCCGGGGGGACTTTTTTAAGTACATAAGAGTCCGCAATATTGCATCCTAATGAGTTGTCCTTTGTACTGAGAGAAACTTACAATACTCACAGCAAATATAATATCATGTCTAGTTACCGTTAGATAGTTCAGCTTACCCACTAATCGATATACCCGCCAGGATCATTTAAGATCTCTCCTGATCTGGTAGCAGCTTGACATTAGCTTTCAAGTGTGCATCAATAGCTCTGCACCCCAACATACCTGCCTCAGAGAGCATATCAAGTACATAAAGAGTAATTCTCCTCTTGGACCTATCTACTTCAATGCCTAAGAATTACCTCAAAGATTCAAGGTGTCTGAACATTCTTTTGTAAGTAGCATTTCAGATCAACTCATGCACATCATCACTAATTATAATGATATCATCCACATATACTATAAGGAGTAACCTCTTCCCTTGATATTGTCGTCAATATACAGAGTGACCTTTTTGAGAACGAGAAAGACCAAAAACCCGAACAGAGGCAAATCGTCCAAACCAAGCTCTCGATGATTGATTCAATTCATACAAAGATTTCTTTAGTCTGCAGACCATCTCTGACTCCCCTTAAGTAACAAAACTGGGTAGTTACTCCATGTAAACATCCTCATCAAGAACATCATTAATAAAAGCATTCCTAACATCTAACAGATGGAGGGGTCAGTGATGAGTAGCAGCCAAAGAAACAGGAACCCGTACAGAAGTCAGCTTTGCAACCAGCAAGAATGTGTCAAGATAATCCATTCTATATACCTGAGAATACCTTTGGCAACCAAACATAGCTTCAAACAAGCTAATGACCCATTGGGATTCAGCTTCACGTGTACACCCACTGACATCCAACAACTTTCTTTTCTATAGAAAGAACAGTGTGTCCCATGTTCCATTTTGTTCTACAGCCAATATTTCTTCCTTCAGACATACTTTCAACCTGGGATAGTTAGGGCTTCTGATACAGACTTGAGAACAGAATATGAGTCCAAAGAAAAATAAAGGCATAAAAAGAAAAAGACAAGTGTGAATAAGATACAAAGCGAGAGATAGGGTGAGATGTGCAAAGTGTGTTTACCCCTTGCGAAGAGCAATGAAAAGATCATCAACAGAGACAATGTCAGAATAGTAGTAGCATCATTAGAGGATAATTAAGATATCTCACCAGTTTGTGATCCGAAAATCAAAACAATAGAAGATACTGGCACAGGTGTAGTAGAAGTACGTCATGTGAAACCTCTGGTTGATTCACTAGTGAGAAGTTTTGGTTCTCTATGTACATGTGACAATACATCCAAATCTATATCAATCGATGATGGAGTATGCACAACTGGCAGATCCTAAATAAGGAGAAACATATTGTCGTCTTCAGACTCTAAAAAAGGAAACTCACTATCAAACCCGGATTTAGACTCAAAAAATATGACATAAACAAGAAAAAATTCAGTGAAGAACAATAATACGAATACCCTTTCTGCGTCTGAGAATACCCAAGAAACATACATTTAAGAGCATGAAAATCCAATTTTATCTTATGAGAATCAGTATTCTGAGCAAAACATATGAATCCAAAAATCTTTGTTGGCATGGAAAACAAATCATTTTAGGCATATAACATGGATTATGGGATTTGATTTTGCAAAATAGAAGAGGAAATTCGATTAATTAGATAGCATGATGTAAGAACTACATCACTATAAAAATATTTAGAAACTTTCCTATGAATAAGCAATGTGCGAGCAATTCAAGTAAATGACAGTTTTTACATTCAGCGACATCATTTTGTTTAGTATATGAACATGAGAATTAATGAATAAATCCATGTTCAGTCATGACATTTGTGAAGAATGAACTAAAATACTCTTTAGCATTATCAAATTTTAAAATTTCACAGAAGTATTAGATAAAGCCAAGTAACCACGAATAATCATCCACGAAAGTAATGGAACACTGAAATCAAGTTTGAATTTTATTGAACATGGACCCCATATATCTTAATAAACCAAATCAAATAACTAGCCTTTTTATTGACTCTATTAGGATAAAACATTCGATAATGCTTCCCTAATTGACAAGACACATTCTAAAAAAATTCAGTTTGACTAAACTCAAGAACTAAAAACTTTAAAACTGATGGAGAAATGACACAATCGACAATGGTGATCAAAAAGTGAAACATAACTGGAGCACGCCACTGGTTTAGAGACCAAGTTCGTGTAATATAATCTGTCTTTCCCACACCTGGTGCCAATATCTTCTTTGTTTCAAGTTCCTAAAATTCACAAAATATAGGATAGAATTTTACTGAATAATTTAACGCTCCAGTATTCTTACTAATGGATAGTAAACTGAAAGAAAATTTTGGAACATAGTATAGATAATAGAGATAAAGAAGATGTGGTATTAGCAATTTCTATGTCTTGGACAGAAAAAGTAGAATCACCGGCTAAAAAATCAAGAGATGACACAATACCTTTGTTCTCAGTCATGTGATCAAAACTAGTTGAAGTAAGAAAAACAGTGGGATTACCTGTCCAGGCCAAAGTAGTCATGGAAGATTGGGTGGATGTCCACTGAAACTACTGGAACATCTGATACAACTGCTCTTTCATCTGCTCCTTACTAACCTAACTCCCTACTCTGGGACTACTCCTAAGCTGTGGCTATATGAGTCGATCGAAATGGCTGCTGCTCTTCAATGGGTAACTGTACTTGGGTGTGATCTGTTTCCTTGCAATAATACTAGTAAATCATTTCTCCTCGTTCTCCTGAACGACCACCACCACGGCCTCTACCTCTTGTTGTTCTGTCTTAGACCGCAAGAGCTGAGCAATCTTGAGTCTTCACACTGGTTTGATTCTGCGACTTCGATGAAATAAATTCACGTAAGAAGTGATAGGTATCCTCAAGTAACTTGATAATAGAGCTGTCAATCACATTCGATCGAGCTTTTGAAAACTCTAGACGTAGTGCTCCTAAAAAAACAAAAACTCTAGACGTAGTGCTCCTATTAACTTGTTCCACCTTTCTTACATTTCCTCCACCTCAGCTCTGATAGGAAAAACAATCTCCTCAACCTCCTCAAAAAGTTTGTTGAAGTCAGTATAGAACTGAGCCAATGTTTGACTCTCATGTTTACTTCTGAATAGCTCATGAATGACATCATAGGCTCGACTCAGGATACTGCCTCCTGAAGACAACCAGTCCAAATAGGTCTACATTTTTTTTACAATCTTGCAATGTAGAACTAATCCTGAACACGTGGCTCTATGCTGTTCAAGATCTATCCTAGAGAAGAAGTGCATCGTCCTGCCTCCAAGTTTGCGTCTTTGAATTGGAGGGGTCATTAGTTAAGTGATCTCTGGCTCTTCTAATAACATAAATCTCAACAATATATTTTCATTGTCACCATTTAACCTCCTATCAGTGATCTCAGAAACAAGTTCAAAAAATCTTGGCTTAATCTCAGCCATCACTCGAAACAAATCAAGACCCCAAAAAGGATTGTAAAGATGCTTAAATCAGAAACCCAAAACCAAAAACTTCAAGCCCAAACAATTATGAGCTTTAACTGCCCATCCCCAAAGAAAGCCCCCCTTTCTGGCTTACAAGTCCTGTGTTATATTAACAGTGATAGAAGCATAGTCAGCATGAGTTCTCTGTTATATTAATAGAGAGAAATAGGGTCGGGTTGGGTCGGAACAGAGAAAGGCGAAGTCGAGTTGGGGGACAAAGAGGAAGGCAAAGTCGAGTCAAGGTGGAGGCGATGGTGGTGAAGTTGATTCAGGATGGAGGAGGCGACAGTGAAGACTGCTCTTGAATTGAAGACGAAACGGATTGAATCAAAGACAATTCAATTTGACCGCGAGCGAGGCAAAGTCGGGTCGCGTCGGGGTTGGGAACAAGTTTGAAGACGAGGCAATTCAAATCGAATGTAAGTCAATTAGAAGTTAGGTCGGGTCTTATGGGTTGTTGGGGTTGAAGATGAATCGAATCGAGTCGGATCAGGATGAAGACGACAAGCAAAGATCAGGGAAGCAAGATGGTGATGTCGAGTCGAAACGTAGACGAGGTTGTTAGCGTGCTGGCGAAGGTGATGTGCAGTTGATGGGTGGCAGGTGAGGGAAGAAGAAAAGAGAAAAAGGAGGAAAATAAGTAGAGATTTAACTAATTAGGTTTTGGATCTAAGCCTAAGGCTCTGAAACTATGACAAGAGTTTAGAAGAGAAACTTATAGAGAGAGAGAGAGAGAGAGAGAGAGAGAGAGAGAGATCTCCTCTCAATTATATAGCTCGAGCAAAATTTGGCAGTTTGAGAAAATAACTGATCAAAGTTTTCAAATAGGAGCAGGAGGACAAATTGATCAAATCAAAAGGGTAGCAAGAGCAGGTTGGCACTGAAGCAAAAAATTGAAAGTGGAGAGAAATTCTAACAACAAAATACAAGCATAAACTGGAATTATTAATTTAAGAAGTAAATTTTGATACAAACAAAAACCCTAATTGTTGTTTCATATGGTCCTTTAATTGGAATCGTCATTGTCTTTGTTGCTTACATCTCTACTATCATAACCCAAGAAGGATTGGGAAGCTTCATGTGGACACACTCCAATTATAGTCAGTCAGCTAATTAGGAGAAAATTTGAAAAACTTAATCACCACCTTGACAAATGTCTTTGCCTTCAAAAGCCAAAGCGTTTGCAAGACCCACACTATAGGAGCAATTATTAGTTTCATTCCCAACAGCAAATGCCCTTAGAAGTTTAATCACCAACCCAACTGTCTAATGCGTGACCCAGACCACACCACCGCCTTCAAATACAAAGAGTTTGTGGGATCCACAACTGTATCTCTATATAGAGATGTAGCTGGCTATGGGGGACGTCCTTTTTTTCTTTTTTTCCCCTTATTTACTAATGTGGGCCCCACTGCAAGAATTAGACGATTGAATGCAGTTTCTAGAATGTTACCAAAAAAAGATTAAGGTTAGTTAGTGGGCCCCACAAACTTCGTAACTTCAGGAGGAGAGTGGATTTGTGGTCGAGGTTTCTTTTATAGCAAATAAGTGCTTCAAGCTAGCAAAATTGCATAAGAGAGATCTTCAAAAAGTTATTCTCCTTTTTGCATGCAAGTCCCTCATGATAAAACATTTACATAACATGATAAATGTTCATATTTAGAATAATTGTTACACGTTCTAACTCACAACTTTAAACTTTTAAGTTAAATTTTATTTTGGTGCATAACCATCTAGAGGGGACGTCTTATGTAAACACACCCTCCAAATCAAAACATTAATATACCATACAAAACATCCCATACAACAAAAATCTTACATATACATTATATGTATTTAAATATTTATTTTTCGATATATTCTTTCTTTCTTTTTTACATATACACGGCTAATACTAATATAAATATACACATATAATGACACCAATTGAATCATGCCTCTAATACTAATAAATTGGAGGCATTGTGGTCTTGATCAGAGTCGATGTGTTCCTGACTGTTACTGTAGTCATCTTCATCTTCTAATTCTCTCCTCAGGTTTGGGAAGGGAGTCAAGAAGAGAGAAAAGAATACTAGGTTGGATAAGTGAAAGGGATGGCACAACAGTAATTTCAAAATCCTAGTGTCACTCTTAACAAGGATTCGGATCAGATAGTTGAACAAAAATTCTAACTAAATGACTCTTAACAAGTGAGTCCACATTGTAACGGACTAATACCCAAGTATGAATTTATTGGGGACTAATATCAAAATAAGATATTTGGCAGGGACCCATAGCCAAAAAGACTTTTTTTTGGGGTGTGTGTAAGCGGTGGTTGGGGTTGTGGGTGGGTGTTGGTTTGGAAAATATATTGCCCCAGAGTACCTGTAGTATCTGAAGGTACAAAATTAAAAAGAAAAGAAATGAACTTGCATGAGGAGAACACTGAACAACTGCGGCTACAAAATGAAAGATTGTGGGGTTACCTCCCAATAAAGTTGGTGGCAATCTGTGCACTGCCAAAATTCTATGTTTCGGTTGAATAGGCAGTTCGGAATGACTTGGAATCCCTTTGAAGCTTCAATAGCTTCTTCCATGGTAAGTGGTTTCTGAATGAAGCTTCCATTGCATTTTGTACATCTTGACATAAGCTGATCCTCAGATATCTTCAATTGGAAGGCTTCAATTACCTGCCATTACCCTACAATTCAAAACCAATCCCAGAAGTCCTATGTTTCCCCCTACAGACTAAAGTCACATTTATCATTGATAGGCAAAACAATTATCTTCACCAAATAAAAAGGCACGCCAGGTTGAAATACGAATCCGCATATAGTATCTCTCTCCAAAGATCATAAATGAAATATTCTTTGAAAGACCTTCACATGCTTAATAATTTCTAGCTTCTAATTGACCAAGACTATGAATAGAAAAACATATACAGACAACTCAGATTAGACTACTAGGAATCAGAATAACAAAACAAAATGTACAAGCAGCAAACAGAAATAGAGAAAAGGGCTTGAGCTATTGATTGATACCATCATCTGAATAAAAAGATTGACTTCACAATCTCCAAAAACAGGGATGAAGTACAAACAATTCTAAGGGCATTTTCAGCTTATTTGACAATAAAAAATTAAAAATAGTTTACGGGGGCTTGTTAGAGTATAAAATATTTCCCTGAACTCTCACTACAACTTTAGAGTTATGGTGTAGTGCCAGGGACTTGAGTAGAACTCTTAAATTTTATACCAACAGGTTACAACTGGGACACAAAGATAATGTTCAATAAGAAAACATGACAATATCACCCTAAATTTCCAGAAACCATCTAATTAACCACTCAACAACCATGCGACTATAACTAGGTGGTTTTTCCCAGGGTCAACATTAATAGAAGTTAACCTAGTAGAGTTCAGGTGGGTTAGTTTTAATCTATGATATATAGCTGGGTCCACTTTCTTTTCCCCTTCTCTTCAGGAACAAGTTTCCTAATAATTCAATGTCAACACCATCTAGAACCACTTAATTGTCGGTTAAACTCAAAGATGAGTCATTCTGATCCAGACAATCACCATGTGTTGGTGACTTTTGAAGAAAACAACTCTAGATATCAAACATCAATGCAAATCCTTTTGGTGCCCTACAATATTAGTGAGTAAAACATTCTATAGTCAATGTGCTGCAGACTTCATCCATATCCATAATAATGACACAAACTTATATAATATTTATACAATGTCTATATTTCAAATAAAGCTTGTCATATCATGTTTGTTTTTATAAAGGCCTCAGAACCAAGGCTGTCCATTATGGATAATGAAACTTTATTTTTTATGAGGTAAAACTTTTATTTGTAATGCACATTATGATCCTTAATGTGAGGTTTGGCAATGTTCGAAATTTAAGATAAGTTATTAAGTGGGACATAAAGATTGTCACATCATCATAATCATACGATAGACGATGGAAAACTGAGCACTAACGAAGTGCAATAGTTTGGTAAATTATCAATAAACAACTCATAAAATATGCATGTTTGAAAATTAGGTATATACAATTCACAAACAGGTAGAACAATAAGTGATAAAGTTATGCAAAATTTATGGTTATTTTTAATGCAATAATTAAGTGGGCGCACTAGTGGAACAGCTCAGGACATGATAATTTGTGCCACCGGCAAAATTCTTTAGAAGAAGGTTCAATTGACTAAGAATTTTTCATTGCACTTCCTGGAAGTGTTGTAGTCAACTCCCGACTGGCTTCTAAGAAGTAAACATTACCTGCTAGTATTCTAAAAGTTTTGAGCAAAAAAGGTGCTAGTTTCCAGGATGAGGTACTAAAAATGAACAGAATGGAACTACTAAAGAAAAAAGATTTTTGGCTGCACATATCCCTTCCAATGTTTTCAACATGGTTTCAAATGTTGGCTGATTCCATTATATGTTGGTAAATATCGTATTGGGTACTGAGGTAGCCAATATGAAATAAACCCTATAATATCGACAGATATCTCTTTGCTGATATGGCTGATATTGACGATATTTGATGTTGATATTAACGATCAATACTGACGATATTGATACTAAAAACCCCATCGAGATTTTAAACCATGGTTTTCAATGAAATTATTTTAAAGTTAGCCGATTCGACATCTCAAATTTTTAGATAAGGTTTGTCTGCCGTCCTAGGGGGTGATCTTCAATTTATTTGATTATTGAATAGAGATGTTTTCTTTATAGTTCCAGGGATATGCATAACCATGACGAAGAATGAATAAATAGAGGAAATCTACATGCATGCACAATGCATTCTTCAATATATGATTAGATTTTATGGAGTATGTGGATGGATGAGAATAGAAAGTTAGTTTCAAGATATCAATTACAAAATGAGGCAAAATGTCAGGAATAAGAATAGAACATGCTGATGCAATAACTGATTTAAATTGGCAAAAGTAAGGAAATAGAAAGATGTAGAATTATTTTATTGGGAGAATACAAAGAAGAAATGTCTTCTAACAGGTAGTTTGGGTTGATGCACAATCAAGAGTTAATTGTGAAGCTTTTGTTGATTTTCGCATAATTTTATAGCACTTATCGAACAAATTAGTACAACTTGTCGTTCATATTATTGGTTTAAACCAACCATCAAAAGATAATTTTTGGCTACTATTTTAAGAATTCAAGATGGCAATGTACCAAAAGAAACCTTGTCTAGTATGAATAGTACTGTGAGTCAAGTTATAGGTGTCGGTTCCTATGTGAATCACTGGTTGTGCTGTTGGTACATAGGAAGAAATCAATACAACAATATAAAAGAAACATTCGGTTAAACTAGTTTCAAAATCTAGTTTCAAGAAAGTATATAATTGAAGAGTTTGAATCAAATAGAAAGAACAGCTCAGTTATAAATTTGGTATAGAACAATAAATATGGCTAAAAATAATGTACAATATAAGACCATTATGAGCTACAATCTCTCGTGTGGACATACTTTCATTGGAACTAGAAAACACAACAAATGAAACTTTGAATGTTAATATGCACAAATATATAAACTATGGCATAAAAATTCCTTATAGATATGGTTTATCATTATAATGTCTTTAGTACTGATCAAAATGAAGTAGATGATGACTGTAAGTCTTCTCGATTCACTCCATATCTAGGAACTTGTATAACATCAAAAACAACAATTGTTGATATTTACACACCATTAAACTAATTCAAAATATATTCAAAACAAACAAAAATGTTATTACATTGTAAACCAAATTATTCACAATGGACATTATAATTTTGTGGTGATAGTTTCATTCAAAACCCAAAAGTCTAAATAGTTGTGTGTTGCTAATGGAAAAGAGATAAGATGGTTAAAGTGTCATGTGATTACTTGAACAACAAGCAATATACACATGTTGCCATGTTTGCTTTAACAAATCATTCAAAGCTGACATGAGTGTTGGAATTTTGTTTGGCAACCATTGATGCCCCCAAAATTCTGAATTTGGATTTGCTTCCAATAACACAGTACTTTGAATAATTAATGATGTTTCAAACCATGCAATAGATATGAAATGGAGTTAACCTAGCAAAGAACATGTGTTACATGACACTACAACCTGAAGAGTATTTTTTCAATAGTTAGCAATCCTTTCCCGTCTTGTTCAAATAACTTGGATAATATAACCATCTATTTTTTCAAAAATATCAATGGTAAAAATATTGGTTAATTAAATAAAATAAATTTCTATTCTCCGAAATAAGTGAAGCATTTATTTAATTATTTTCTCCCTATTTCATGGTGAACTTTGCTATTAGCATTGCCAAAATATTTTCATAATGCTCTCTTGATGCACACATTGTTTCTCAATCTAATGTTCTATCAACAAAAGGCAAAGGGCATGTAATCAAGGTCATTGCCTAGAAATCGGAAATGCTTATAATACCATAGCTAATAATAGGACAAAGCATCAAGTTATTATAAGCCAGAATCCAATAAATAGTAAAAAAACTGCTTAGATAATTAGATTAAAGAAATCCTACCATAGAAATATATATACACACACATACATAAGACCATGTACAATATATAGGTTTCAGCACGTAACTCCTTGAAGTTTTCTCTCACGTTGTAAAACGTAGGATGAAGGCTGTTAAAGCAAAGGAGAGTCAAACATAGACTTTTTACCTTATGAGATCTAATTAGGCAGCAAGGTCTCATAGACAATTAAAGCCCAGTAGATGGGCTAAAGCAGGGGCCTAGGCACCCACTTGAATGAAATGGGCATATCTGCATTGCATACAGGTTTGGACCCAATAATCGGGTTTAAACCCAATGCCTAATAGTTTATAATGGAGAGGGAAATCCCCAATCCCTAACCCTAATTTCACTTTTTTTGCCTCCTCTGTGGTTAATCTTGCATCAAGATCAGGCAATGTATGCACCTTAGGCAACAACAAGTTGAACATCTCAAATTATTACAAGTATTATTTTCTTTTTGCATTCTTTTCTTTATTACCAATCTCTGCGGGCTCTACCTTTGTTCCCCCTCTTCTATTTTATTTCCTCTACTCTTCTCACCCACCTTTCCCTCTATTGTCATCCTTTCTTCCTTCTATTTTCTTTTGTCCTTTCCCTTCACCTTATCACCTTTAGTTCCTCCCACTGATGATGTCTCTACTGTCTGCCGGCATCAGCAAGAGAGAAAGAGATAAGAGGAAGAGGAAAGAGAGAGAGAAAAGACAATGGGAGACATAAGAGAAGAGAGAAAGGGAAGCAGAGGAAAAAAAGGAGCAAAGGCTACAAAGCAATGCAGCACAACACCAGTTGTTGCTACTGCTCCTTGCTATGTGTCAATGTGTGGCATCAGTGGCACCTGCTGCCCTGCTTGCAGCATACCAAGGGCCAAGATGATGAGATTGAGAAAACAAGAGATAAAAGGTTAAGATTCAATGCAAAGAGCAAGGGAAAAGAAAAGAAATGAAAGAGAGAGAAGAGAAAATTAGAAAAATAGAAGCGGAAAATAGGTTAAATTCATTCAGACAAATATTTTAGAATTACTTAGATTCAATGTTCTAAATGTCGGATGTCGGCCTAATGTCAGAAGGCAAAATGTAAAGTCGGATTGCGAATATCGGGAAAATTTCGGGGACATTTGCTCAATTTCGATGGTCATATATGTGTGTGCGCGCGTGCGCGTGCGTGTGTATCATATTATATGTTCCTAAATGTCCCAAAATATCACATATATGATATCTCTGAAATTACACCTAGAGGGGGGGTGAATAGGTGTTGGCTAATCTAATGGTCACTTAATGACAAATGATGCGGAATTAAAACTAAGATGACCAAATAAAGCTTCTTTTAATTAAACACTTATGTATAACACAAGAGTGTTGCCGAATTCCCCTTGCGAGGCTCTGGACAAGCTCCTCTATATTCCCCTTGAATGGGTTGAGGTGCCGCGTTGGCTCTCTTGGTTGAATACTAGTGTTAACAACAATCCCAAGCAAGTATAGCAATAATGAGCACAAGGGAATATATCTAGCATGTAAATGTAAAGACAATGAAAGTAATGCAAGATATAAATGAGACAAAGAGAGAGAGAGATAGAGTAAGCAATCGCAAACACAAAGGGTTTGTTTCGAGGTTCGAGCACACTTGCTCTACATCCCCGCCTTCGACACACGAAGGATTTCCACTATGTAAGATCCCAATGGATCTCTCCTCGGTGCCGCAACACCTACAAGCCCTCGGACTCCCTAGTCCCGTACACACCGTAAGCCCACCGGCTCGCCGAGGCCGCACCTCAAATCACCGAGTTCACACAAGAACTCTAAACCACCGCGAGCACACTTGCCCGCCTCCTCAAAGTACAAAGTAAAATCTCTTTGGTGATCACAACACTTGATCACCTAAAGACACTCTCACTACAACACTCTCCTATAGGATAGATATAACAATGGATGCTCAAGTGTGGTGTGAGAAAATCAAGGATTAGAAAGGTGGAGGAAAACTCAAAGAATCACAATTTACACTCTCTTGATAAAAATCCCTTTTGATAGGAAATATTAGCTCACTATTATGTGGAGAAAACTCTTTAGAAAGGCTGGGAAAAACTAGCACAAAGCTCTCCTAAAATCTTAGCTCAAAACAATGACAAAACCCCCTTTTATAGAGGCCAGAAAAATCTGACCGTTGGGCTCTGTCAGAGCTTCCGGTCGACCGCCCGGTCGACCGCCAACGGTCGAAAATCCGACCGTTGGAGCCTCCGGTCGACCGGCTGGGTCGACCGAGCACTTGGAGCAGAGAATTCCTTCTCTGTCGGTCGACCCGTGCGGTCGACCGGAGTTTCCAAAGAGCAAGCTCTCTGGAGCGGTCGACCGGCACGGTCGGCCGTTCCTCCAGTGCACACAGGCGTGCACGTCTGTCCACGTCGGTCGACCGAGCCGGTCGACCGACTTCAGGATTAGTCGACTAATACTATTCTGAAGCCAGAACAGAAAATTGGGATTAAAGATTGGTCTTTTTGGCTTTAATAAAAATCCCATAAATACTCTAAAATTCTACAAAAATAGTTTTACTTTGACACACAAACATGCTTGCACAAAATCAAGGCATGTTATAAAAGATTGGACTATTTTTGTAACTTGGAAATATTTGGCTCATGATAAAAACTGTTTTTCCAAAACAATATTTTTCCAAATTTTCATCAAATACAAAAACAAGATATACTTTTAAAGCATAGTGTGTATGGATATGATCCACTACACAATTAAGATGAAATATCTAGTTTTTGACATAAAGCACTAAACTTGTTTTGGTTAAAGGATATGTATATAAGAAATTACCAAAAACCAAACTTATATTTTTCAAAAAGAAAAATCTTTTCTAAACTAAAAAATCTTTTATGAAGAGACAATAAAATCAAGAGTGTGTGTGCATGGTATACTTGAGCAATCCACCAACTATCTATCCTTTACATTTTTAACTAAAACAAAAAAAAATCTTATACCTAGACACAAGTCTTCATCCTCTTGAAGTCTTCCCTTGAAGTCTTCTCATCTTCTTGACTTGGTCCAAGCTTGATCCAATGCTCCTTGGATCACATCGTGCTAGCTCCAAATCTTGTCATTTTATCCGTTGTTGAGCTATACACCTACTAAGATCTTGATAATGAATCTGTCACTAATTAAACACAAGATCATTAGTACAATAACTACATGAGTTGATCATCATCAAAACTAGAGTGATGGGCCTTTGGGCCAATAATCTCCCCCTTTTTGATGATGACAAAACTCATGGAGTTATATATGCATGGATTAAGGTAAAGCTTCAAAGAAGCTCCCCCTTAACTCATGCAATCAATAAAATAAATAAATATGACAATGAAGCACATTAATATGTATGCAAGTATGGAGATGCAACAAGCATGAATCAAAATCTTTTACTCCTATTTGCAATACAAAACTCATATGCATAATAAATACAAATCTTACTCCCCCTTAAGCAAGGAAATACAAATACTTCTCCCCCTTAAGTAAGGAAATCATGCATATAACTCACAAATCACAAATCTCACAAATACTTCTCCCCCTTTTTGTCAATCATCAACAAAGGGGTCAAAGTGAAAACAAATCATCAAAATTTGTCTCCCCCTTCTCGGAATGCCCCCCAACAAATCAATCAATAAAAAATTTATATGCTATATACATTCATGAAGAGGAAGACGCTAAGTTAGCTTCCCTACACATATGCATTACATGAAGAAGGGATGACAAGCCCTAACTCACATAACACACATTATGTAATGAATAAGAGGAGATGTGAAGCTCCCCCTACACACGTGTACCACATAAAGAAGAGATGTGAAGCTCTTCAATACACAATACACTCAACATGAATCTATATGAAGAGATGTTAAGCTCTCCTTGCATATAAGCAATACAAATCAAAACTTTGAATATTTTCTTTAAACAAAATTTTGGAAATACCAATTGTAATTAAACATAAGTCTTGAATTCTTAAACATGAATCTTGAAACCAAAACAAATTTTGAATTTCTTAAATATGATACCAATTGTAAATATTTTACCAATTGAAAAGATTTTACATAGAAACATTGATACCAATTGTAAGAATTGTTCATTTTAAAACATATAAACAAATTTGATGTTGATATCATATGTTTAAAATAACAACTTTTAATCATAAAGTGTGGGAGTACAAATACCAATTGAAATACAAAATCAAATTTTCTCCCCCTTTATGAAATACAAACTAAAATATGCATAGTCTTGATACCAATTTAAAAGTAATTAATTGAAACAAAAGTGAAACTCAAGCACTAGCATAAACACAAACACATATATGTATGGAAAATAGATACCAATAGAAATTGATACCATTGAAATTGAAATCATACATACATACAAAACAAATATGAGTATACAAGAGGATCAAAGATGATACCAATTGAAAGAGTTCAATGATACCAATTAAATCAAAAGCATGTGTATATCTCATATCATCTACCACCCAATCATGGTTCAAGTTTTAAATGATTTTCAATATAAGGCATACATGAACATGATCTCCCATCCAACCTCCCTTAGATGGTAGGGGTTTTCAAAAATAGATTTGAAAATAGGCTTAGTTTGAAAAACTCTACCAAATGAAGAATTTGCACTAGAAAAATGTTTTAAAACTAGTACGAAATCCTTCAAGCAATGAATAACGCAAAAATGTTTTTCATGAAACACAAGAAAATCACATGGCACTAAAAACACTCTATTATCCATGAAGTCCATAAAATTTTCAAAAGAGGTGAGTGCACTAGTGTTATGTGGAACATGGTATCATGAAAAGTAGCAATAAAACTCAATATTCCTTTAAATTTTGAAATCATGAAATCCATCACAAAAATTTTATTGAAAAATTACAAAATTTTTATTAAAAACAAAATTTATATTTCAAGATATATGTATGTTTTGACAAGACATTAAGTATACATACATATCCTTAAAACACAATTGAGTCCATATATAGATTTGCATGAAAGGCAAATGACTCAAGAGGTATCCATGTATATCTTAATGTTTTGACAAGACAAACATATACATGAAATGAAAGCACATGATCATAGCATAAATCCAAAATGGGAATACAAGTTTAAAATGTAATAATCATCAAAACTTAGGCTATACTAGCACACCTAATGGGCACAAATAAGCATTCAAACCCAATCATATATAGATTTATTTGTGATCCATAATGTGTACAAGTATAAATCCAAGTGTTGACAAATACTAACATTTAAACTAATATTCAAATCATGAAGTATCAAATAAATTTGAGAATACAAAAGAATTTATCCATATGATTAAAAATAGGATCATGTGAATCAATTTGAAGAATAGATAACTAGTTTAAATGGATTTTTGACAAACTAGTTAAAGATCCTTCAAAGATACAAAGTCAAATGTTTTCCATGAATAATACTAAATACATAGAAGTTCAAGCACTCATATTCCATAAAGCTCAATATTATCTATTTTCTTAAAAGGTGAGTGATCAAAAGTTATGTAAATGGTATCTTCATGAAAATCGTCAATGAAGCTCAAATCAAATATGATTAAAACTTTTATTGAACAACACATAAAATCATTTTTATCACAACAAATCAACTCAAAATCATTTTTCATAAGAATTACAATCTTCATGGTATATGTATGAATTATACAAATCTAACAATACGCATACATATCCCAAATATAAAAGAGTCTATTAAAGATGTTTGCATGGAAGCAAGAGACTCACGGGTATACATGTATATTTATTAGATTTGAATTAAAAATGCATATACATGAAGTAAATTACTAAAATAGGCAAAAACATGTATGAAGGAGAATCATCAAAACTAGATTATACATATGCATAAAGTGGATACAAGTGAGCATGAAGTTCAATTATATATGAGTCAATTGTAATTCACCATTTGTATATGTATACATGCAAGTTTTGATAAAATCTACATTTAAAGCATGTAAATACCACATGAAGCACAAATCAAATAAAATCATGAACATGCTTATGAATATGACATAAGTAAAAGCATGTACATAAAAAGTAAGAGTTTAGAAATTGTTACCAACTCCAAAGCTCCATATCATGGTGGTCTTTCCCACCAAAATTTCCTTGATAGCAATGCATCCAAAAGTTTGTCCATCATGTCCATTGCATCCGCTATCAAGGCACCAATCTTCTCACGTTTTGTGAGAGCCCTCACCTACATCAAAATCAAAGGGTGGGGGTTTTGGTACCCATACTTTCTTGGGTCCTTTGGGGTTAGCTTTATTGTAAGGATCCCAAAATCTTTTATACTTAGCAAAATATAAATGAGGTTTCTTATCAAAACAATATTTTGCTAAATGGCCTTTGCGGCCACAATGTGTACATGTGTACACCTTAGTATGCTTATGTGTAGGAGTGTGATCATATTGTGCAACATAAGCAAATGCATGGTTATGATGTGCATGAATGTGTGGAGTTTGTTTCTTTGAAAACATTGACTCCAACCTAGAATGATTAAAAGCACAAGAGTTCAAAGTTGAACTCAAACCATCCATTTTATTTTTCAAATTCTTAATCTCATTAGTTGTGGCATGTAAAGCATGGTGAGATATAGAATCATTTTTCTTTTTCTTTTTAGAAACAAATTCTTTTTCTTTTTCAACAAATTTTCTTTTCAAAGAAATATTTTCTTGAAAAACAACTTCTTTTTGTTTTTCCACCAAATCAACTTTCTTTTTCAAAATAGTGTTTCCTTCACATAAATCATTCAATTTTGTAAGCAAGGAAACATTCTCATTTTTCAAATTTTTATTTTCTTTTTCTAAGCATGCCATTTTATTTTCTAATGAATCTTTTTCATTAAGCATGGCATCAAAATTCTTTTTCAAATTATTGTTGTCTTTTTCTAAACATGCAATGTTAGATTTAAAAGAGTCTTGTTCTACATGCATGCAAGCAATATTCTTTTTCAAATTTTTTATTTTCCTTTTTAATTATGTCATATTTTTCAAGCAATAGATGACAAAAAGTAGATAGCTCATCATATGACATGTCCTCATCATCAGATTCGGAGTTTACCTCAATGGGGTTATCCCCTTGGACCATGTAGCACTTGTTGGAGGTGTCGCTTCCAACGTCCGAGTCACTCCCCGCATAGTATAGATCTTTTTCGCCGAGGGAGGTGATGATGTTCCATACTACAAAAGCCGATTCAACATTAGAAACCCTAGATAAATAATCATCATTTAGGGTTGACTTGATAGCATGAAGGGCTTTTGCATTAGCCTCAAAGTACTTGCTATTATTAAAATATGAATCATTAGTAGTAGCAAGATATACATGAATGCCTAAGGCCTTGAGGTACAAGGACATCTTAACCTTCCAAATTTGGATGTTAAGAATGTCAAAGGTGGGTGGTGACATGAAGTCCATGGTGAGGTGTGTGTACAAAAATATTGTGATTAGCCTAAAAGGAAGATCTTTAACTCTAGGTTGTTAGACCCAAATCAGAGTACCAAGCTCTGATACCAATTGAAATTACACCTAGAGGGGGGGTGAATAGGTGTTGGCTAATCTAATGGTCACTTAATGACAAATGATGCGGAATTAAAACTAAGATGACCAAATAAAGCTTCTTTTAATTAAACACTTATGTATAACACAAGAGTGTTGCCGAATTCCCCTTGCGAGGCTCTGGACAAGCTCCTCTATATTCCCCTTGAATGGGTTGAGGTGCCGCGTTGGCTCTCTTGGTTGAATACTAGTGTTAACAACAATCCCAAGCAAGTATAGCAATAATGAGCACAAGGGAATATATCTAGCATGTAAATGTAAAGACAATGAAAGTAATGCAAGATATAAATGAGACAAAGAGAGAGAGAGATAGAGTAAGCAATCGCAAACACAAAGGGTTTGTTTCGAGGTTCGAGCACACTTGCTCTACATCCCTGCCTTCGACACACGAAGGATTTCCACTATGTAAGATCCCAATGGATCTCTCCTCGGTGCCGCAACACCTACAAGCCCTCGGACTCCCTAGTCCCGTACACACCGTAAGCCCACCGGCTCGCCGAGGCCGCACCTCAAATCACCGAGTTCACACAAGAACTCTAAACCACCGCGAGCACACTTGCCCGCCTCCTCAAAGTACAAAGTAAAATCTCTTTGGTGATCACAACACTTGATCACCTAAAGACACTCTCACTACAACACTCTCCTATAGGATAGATATAACAATGGATGCTCAAGTGTGGTGTGAGAAAATCAAGGATTAGAAAGGTGGAGGAAAACTCAAAGAATCACAATTTACACTCTCTTGATAAAAATCCCTTTTGATAGGAAATATTAGCTCACTATTATGTGGAGAAAACTCTTTAGAAAGGTTGGGAAAAACTAGCACAAAGCTCTCCTAAAATCTTAGCTCAAAACAATGACAAAACCCCCTTTTATAGAGGCCAGAAAAATCTGACCGTTGGGCTCTGTCAGAGCTTCCGGTCGACCGCCCGGTCGACCGCCAACGGTCGAAAATCCGACCGTTGGAGCCTCCGGTCGACCGGCTGGGTCGACCGAGCACTTGGAGCAGAGAATTCCTTCTCTGTCGGTCGACCCGTGCGGTCGACCGGAGTTTCCAGAGAGCAAGCTCTCTGGAGCGGTCGACCGGCACGGTCGGCCGTTCCTCCAGTGCACACAGGCGTGCACGTCTGTGCACGTCGGTCGACCGAGCCGGTCGACCGACTTCAGGATTAGTCGACTAATAGGTTTGGACTAGTCGACTATTCTGAAGCCAGAACAGAAAATTGGGATTAAAGATTGGTCTTTTTGGCTTTAATAAAAATCCCATAAATACTCTAAAATTCTACAAAAATAGTTTTACTTTGACACACAAACATGCTTGCACAAAATCAAGGCATGTTATAAAAGATTGGACTATTTTTGTAACTTGGAAATATTTGGCTCATGATAAAAACTGTTTTTCCAAAACAATATTTTTCCAAATTTTCATCAAATACAAAAACAAGATATACTTTTAAAGCATAGTGTGTATGGATATGATCCACTACACAATTAAGATGAAATATCTAGTTTTTGACATAAAGCACTAAACTTGTTTTGGTTAAAGGATATGTATATAAGAAATTACCAAAAACCAAACTTATATTTTTCAAAAAGAAAAATCTTTTCTAAACTAAAAAATCTTTTATGAAGAGACAATAAAATCAAGAGTGTGTGTGCATGGTATACTTGAGCAATCCACCAACTATCTATCCTTTACATTTTTAACTAAAACAAAAAAAAATCTTATACCTAGACACAAGTCTTCATCCTCTTGAAGTCTTCCCTTGAAGTCTTCTCATCTTCTTGACTTGGTCCAAGCTTGATCCAATGCTCCTTGGATCACATCGTGCTAGCTCCAAATCTTGTCATTTTATCCGTTGTTGAGCTATACACCTACTAAGATCTTGATAATGAATCTGTCACTAATTAAACACAAGATCATTAGTACAATAACTACATGAGTTGATCATCATCAAAACTAGAGTGATGGGCCTTTGGGCCAACAATCTCTATAGATTGCAGTTAAGTATAATTAATAAGTTATACTATCAATAATTTTATCTAATCATATCCAATAAATATAGCTAGTTTCCAATAAAAATTCAAAAATGTCTCAAAAGGCTTCATGGTGACTGACTACCAACATTAACATCAGCAAAATGTCAAAATCTCATAGATTGCAGTTAAGTATTCATTCACGAGCGAGAATTAGTTAATGATGCCCTAATTCGAATTAATTACCCTAAGATTTAATGATGCGAATCAAATTAGGAATGAGCGAGTAGTTTTAAATAAAAGAAATGAGGAAGAGAGCTCACCTTTGAGATCGTGAGCAGTCGCCGAATCCGAGAGCTCGCCTGAGCGGAATTTACAATGAACAAGGAGAGAGACCATGGGGCTCGTCGGAGCTTAGCAGGACTTCCTAGGTCCTCATCTCCTGGGTTCTCGCCGGGCCACGATAGAGCTCAGTGGCACCTTGTCCGGCTCGACGGAGCTCAGCGGGACCTCATTTGCGCTGGCGGTGCTCGTTGGGGCTTGACAGGGCTTCCTGGGCCTTGTCGGGAATCATGGAGACTTGCTGAAGGTCGTCGGAGGTCAGTCGAAGCTCGCTGAAGGTCGTTGGGGCTCATGGAGACTCACTAAAGATCGACGAAGGTCGTAGAGGCCTCTTCGGAGGTCAGTCGAGCTCGTATCTCTCTCTATAGCCTCCTCATTTCTCTCTCTCTCGAGCATGATGAAATTAGGGCTGCGAATGAGCCCTAATTTCTTCTCTTCTCTTATAAAATAAGGTCAGGTTGGGTTAATGAGTTCAAACCCAAAATAAAAAATAAAACAAAATAAAATGTCAATTTCGGGCGATATTTGGAACCCCAAAATCAGTCAAATTTTCAAAAATTCGCCGAAATTTCGGTGACATTAACCCGATTTCAAATTTTGAAATTGGGTAGCCGATTTCGTGTCGGCCACATGAATTTCCCAACATTTAGGCTGAAATTTCGAAATGTCGGCCGACATTTAGAACATTGCTTAGATTAACTATGCACTGAACTCAATAGATTAGTCTTCCTGAAAATTGAATGGTTGCTTCATTCTTATTATTACCTTTATTTAGGAAAGAATGGGGATATTGGTAAGGCAGTCATGCTCTTGATTCATTTGTAACATAAAATGTAAAAGATATTATATATAACTTCCACAACAAGAACAATTATCAAGATATGTTATGGAGTTATAGGAAGTTGGTAATCACAACTATAACTATGCAATGACTGCTATTAGACATCTTACTAAGGGAGGTGTATACTCCATTAAGCAACAATGCTAAATGTAAATGAAATGTGAAGCAGTGTCTAAAAGCTACAGAGAAGAACAAGAAAATTTGCAATAACATCCGTAGAGAGCGTAAAAAAAATGATGACAACAAAAGATCAAGAAAGGGGGAAATTGATGCAGAACTAAATAAGATGAGGGGAAGAGGGAAAAAGAATTAGGGTTTGTAGAAATTGGAGATAAATAAGAGAATAAAGATTAATTTGGGCCTCGACACCCAGGAGATCTCTCTCCCACTCTGCACGTCACCATGCAAGAGATTCAATTTGAAAAGCACATCAACATGCTAATCTGGGTTTCATTAATTCAAATCATCATAGTTTGCCTACTCAAATACAACTCTTGGCCTTATATAGGCCCACACGCTAAGATTTTTCCCAACATAGCCCCTGTGTGACTAAAACAATAAATAAATAAATAAAACAACTACAACTAAAGATACTATAACAATCCCCATTATTCTCCCTGGCATAAAAACATTTATCTCTGGTGAATGCAGTGGTTACAGATAAAAAGCATGATCAGGTAGAACTGAATCACATCTCGTATGAATCTTCTCAATCAAGCCAAGGTGGTGACTGCAGCACCAATACTAGAAAATCACATAGAGGTGGAGGTGGTCTCCGTGACGAGTTGTCTACAAGTGACGATAGCTCGAGTAAGGCACAGGCTCCAACCAAAGATAAATTATCCCTATCGAAAACTGATTTGATAGCAGGATCCCATGGGACGTCCAACTCGTCGGTGAAAAAAGCAAACCTCTTCAGAACTCTAGAGAAACTAGTACATCAAACATGCAGCTCCCTCCCAATCTCAGAGTAACTTGTAACCGTCACCTCATTCTTAACTGCAAACTCCTGCAATATATTATATGGACATGCAGAAAAATTATAGTTAACATTGTCATTTGTCAATTGTCTAGTGATATCATCATATGCAACGGTAAATCCAATGCAGTAGACACTCTAGGCATGACTTTTAGTTAAGTGAAAATGGGACATGAAGGATGCCTAGTGGGATATGTAACAAACTCTGAATGTGGGATACTATACTAAGGACACGTCTTCAAACACCCACTAAAAGAAGAAAAGCCAGAAATTACTCGTGGATTATGCTAAGGAAATCTAAAGGCCGATTAGAAAGAGGATAGTTAAAAGTAGTCACTGTATTTTCTAAAAAAAAAATAGTCATTGCAGATTCAACCTTGGCTCCGCTTAGTATCACTAGTATCATTATCACGAGTATGAATATCAGTAGGTATAAGTGTGCTAGACTCGACTCGCACATCTACATCGTTGTTGGTACCCTTAGAAAATTCATGGACCTCATCAAAGATTGGAGTACATGACTCAACTATTGTAGGATCAATAACACTATTGGCCTCAAGAGAAACATAAATATCCTCAACTTTCGAATCGTCAACAGTATTTTAGGCATACTATACTGCTCCCTGGTTTCAGAACGAATTTGTGGTCCGAAGAGGATCTAAGTGAGGCTTCTATATCCTGAGCTAGCTGGTTGGCTTGTGCAATAGTCTTTATAATTTGGGAATGACTGATCATGGCCCACTGGATGTCGGTCCTTAACTCAAAACGAAACCGAGATATAGTTTAATGGGGTCTTTTCGTAACTCACAACATAAAGTTAGGTCATTAAATGCAGTTGTATAAGCTTGAACTGACATACTATCCTGAAAAAGACTGTGTTGTTCATCTTCGAGACAGTGCCTTTATGATTCAAAAAAGTATCTCTCTTTAAGTTTGTCTTTCATTTCATCCCAAGTCTCTATGGGAACCCTATGTCTCGCACAATCTCCCTCAACATTATCCCAATAAATCTTAACTGGACCTACTAGTTTTCTCTTAGTAAATTGCACTCTACCCTCTTCAAAAAACCGATATCGATCAAAGTAATAGTCCAGGACTCCAGGTTAGTTAACCAGCAAATAACAATTCAACTATCAAATTCTAATTGTCCAATAGTAATTACAAAAATTGTAGTGATCGACGAAGAAGAACAAGTTAGGAGTCACATGAGGGGTAAGTCGTTCATGTTGATACAACTGGCACTCTAATACCAATTTGTTGTGCGCTACAGAACCTGTGACAATATGACAATACATGCAAAAAGAAAACTATTGTAAAGCAAACTACTAATACCAAGACAAAAGAGTAATAACAATAACAAGAGAATTTAACGTGGTTCAGTCCAAACTTGGCCTACGTCCATGGTGAGAGAACTTGAGAGAGTTTTATTAATAAACTTGGTACAAGAGTCTTAACATTCCCCTTGATCCTACAAGAATATTCACCTTGCCCTTAAATCTACACCTAAATTACAAGGGTACACCTCTCTTTGCATCGTCATCTCCTCTCTTTCTTGCCCATACTATATTACAATTTTTATTTGTAGAGTTCTACAATCTAAACTCTATTGTAACTATGAGATGATCTTGGTCGTCGGATACTTGAAGAACTTGATCAATCCTTGTAGGAGTTAATTTTCTTCATCTAGAAAATTTTAGACCTTCAAACTTTAGAAACAAATCTTCAATGAATAGAAATTGAGTTCTATTCGGAGTCCACCAGAAAAGAAACTTGAACGCATCAGAAAAAATGAAACAAGAACGCATCAGAAAAAAAGAAACCTGAATCTGATTCTGACTATTAGCTGTCGACATGTGTGCCAGTCTGTTGACAGCGGATGTTGCCTGTCGACAGACTGAACTGCATGTTCTTCTCTGTATCTTGTTGTCGACAAGTTCTGTCGACAACCTACTGGGTGCAGTCGACAGGCCTATCAACTATCACCTTTTTCTTGTGATTTTGCTTTTTTTCCTTTAGCTTGTATAGCCATCCACACTTCTCTCCTTTCAAGATTACCATGTCTTCTTGGCTAACTATGATGACGCCTTATTGCACTTGAATCCGGCATCCTTCGTCGAGCACCCATATGGATATTAAATTGTATCGTGCCTCTGAGAGATATCTGACTACCTCTAAAGCACGCACCGTCTTATATTTGCATGTAACATTGACTGTCCCAGTGTCGATGACCTTACAAGCCGAGTCATCCACCATCTTGACAGTCCTTTCCTTCTTTGCAATCAAGGAGTTGAACATCTTTTTATGAGAACATGAACCGTACTACCAAAATTAAATATCCAGCTTTTAATATGAGAAGTGTTATGTTGTCTTCAATGTAGGAAGTCATTAATATTTTAGTATCTGATACACCGCTCATTGCTATGTCTACCTCCACAGCTTGCCACTTTTTTTAACCACTCTTGTTGATACTTGCAGTCATTCTTCTAAGGACCTACCCTGTAACAAAAGTGACACGCCTCGTCAAACTTGACATCAACAGCTAGAAGCTCGCTGATAAGTTTATTGGAGAAGTTTAGATGCTTCAACACCGTTGTCTATGGTTCACAGTCGCGGTCTCGGCCGCCGACTCGGCGGGCACTGAGACGGATCAGTCTCGGGCGATACGCGCAAACGCTACATAGAAAGCTCAAAAATTCTAAAAAAATCACGATAAATCTTAAAAAATGTAGACATCCACATTCATATATCACATATCCAAAATATATCACCTAGCACACTAAACATAAAGCGAGAGCATAAATACACGTGTCGTCGATAGATGCATATCAAAATACATGCACAATATAGTAAATTGTACAAACTACATTCATAAATACATGCTAATATAGTTTTTTCCATATTAAATTGCGATGAAGCACAAAATCATCATCATAATCATCTCTGCGGTAAGTAAATAAACTGATACTAGTGCTCATATATCTCTCAAGTTGTGGTCTGTAGTCATGGACATATGTCACACCATAATGTTGGCCTGATGTTAAACTCAACATTTGCATATGACCTTCAAGACTATAAGTTCATCTATCTGCACTATTGTTGCCCTCATTATTATCATCATCACCATCGCCGCCATCATTGTCATCATTATCATCACCATCTTCACCATCATCACTACTAGAATTGGATAAAACCCTCGCATCTTTACCACCACCATCATCTGCTTCTCTTATACCTCGGAGGGGGAGAGATCGGAAACAAGGAGAGAGATGGAGGGAAAGGGAAAAGAGACAGAGAGAGACGGGAGATGGAAAGGGAGAGAAAGAGAGCGGGTGAGAGAGGGAGGGGAGAGAGAAACAAAGGGAGGGGGAGGGAAAGAGACAGAGAGACAGGAGATGGAGAGGGGGGAGAGGGAGAGAGAGCGGGTGAGAGGGGGGAGAGAGAGACAGTGGGATGGAGAGGGAAAGAGACAGAGAGAGGGAGGAACATCACTTAGGGCTGGGGAGGAGCGGGCGGCGGCGGAGTCTAGATCTGAGCGGCGACGATCGAGCAGCGGCGGCGATCTCCAGATCTGAGCGAGAGAGAGGTAAGTTTCTTTTTTTTTCTTTATACTCTTTCGTCACGGGTGAATATGCGTTTCGAGCTAATTCGACCGAGAATTGGAGTCGACTCGGCCAAGTCACGACCGATTCGGCCAAGTCAACCGAGTCAACTCCGATCTTGGCCGAGTCGGTCTCCTCTGAGTTAAGTCGACCGACTCGTGACTCAGACTCCGCTCGGAGAGGGCCGAGACGAAAACGACTCGGCCGACCTCGTCTCCGACTCGGCCGAGTCTTTGAACCATGTCGTTGTCCCTTCCTTCATGCGTAACTCATATAGTTATTTCTTGAGATACAGCTTATCGGAAAGGCTTTTTGTCATATACAATGTTTCTAACCTTGATCACAAACCCGTATCCATTTTTTCATCCATCATGTTGTACATGACCTCGTCTACGAGATATAGTTGGATCGTGCTTGCCGCTTTTATACCCGTATCCTCTCAATCCTCATCTGACGTACCTACAGATTTTGCT
Source organism: Agave tequilana (assembly GCA_038442645.1). Lineage (NCBI taxonomy): Eukaryota > Viridiplantae > Streptophyta > Magnoliopsida > Asparagales > Asparagaceae > Agave > Agave tequilana. Next base: position 38,883 of record JAVJIF010001108.1, on the reverse strand, counting down.
AACTTTCCCTGCAAGATGTTGTGAAGACCCTATTGCACCAACTCCTTCACGTTCTTTTACCATAAATTGAAGTTTGCATTGCCATTGAATTTCTCAACCACGAACTTGCTCGCAGAAATTCCTATCTTCGAAATATCGTCTTTCGTCAACCTTTAACTCTGATACCAATTGTTGATACAACTGATACTCTGATACCAATTATTGTGCGTAGCGGAACCCGTGGCGGTATGACAATACTTACAAAAGGAAAACTAATGCAGAGCAAAGCAATACCAAAACAAAATAATAATAACAATAACAAGAGGATTTAACGTGGTTCACCCAAACTTGGCTTACGTCCACAGGGAGAGAACTTTATAGAGTTTTATTAATAAACTTGGTACAAGAGATATAACTTTCCCCTTAATTCCACAAGAGTATTCACCATCCATTTGAATCTATACCTAAATTACAAGATTATACCTTCTCGCTTTGCACCGTCACCTTCCTCTCTTTCTTGGCTTCTTATCTTTCTTGTTGTGATACAATATACTAGGTTACAATCTTTATTTATAGAGTTCTACAATTCAAACCCTATTCTAACTATGAGATGATATTAGTCGTCAGATATTTGAAGAACTTGATCAATCCTTGTAGAAGTTGATTTCCTTGATCTAGAAGAATTCTAAACCCTTCAAACTTTAAAACAAATCATCACTGAATACAAATTGAGTTCTCAGAGTCCGCCAGCAAAAGAAACTTGAATGCACCAGAAAAAGAAAACCTGAATCTGATTCTGATTACTGGCTGTCGACAACCTTCTCAAGTTTGTCGACAGGTATGCCAGTTTATCGACAGCAGGTGTGCCAGTTTGTCGACAGACTAAGCTACCTGTTGTTTGTTCCTCTCTGTCGACAGCTCATTGGGTGCATCACTTTTTTCTTCTGAATTTGCTTCTTTTTAGGTCTTCTTTCTTCTCTAATTCAATTGAATCTTCTTTGGCCATCATCCCTAACTTGAAAACAAGGCAAATTTCCAACAGTTCACGTCCAAGTACAGATTTCCTCTAAGATTCCTTGAGAATATAAACATCAGAGAGCTGAAAGTCACCAATGAGGTCCTGGAACAATGGTACTACGAGCTGGGAAAAGATTGCCTCGAGAACGGCGCGAATCTAGAGCAAAACAGGCTTGAAACGACTTTTGAATCAACTCAGCGGAGTCTGAACCTAGTCTAGACTGAGTCACTGAGTCAACTCGATCGACTCGACTCGTCTCTGAGCTGCAGCTCAGGCCGATTCGAGTCGGCTCGGGCCGGGTCAAGTTGACTCCGCGGCTCAAGTCGGTTATGGTCGAGCCGATGACATCAGCTTCCGAGTCGATGACGTTAGCTTCAGCTAGTGGGAGCAGATCTGGCTGTGAGCAGGTCAGATCCGAGAACTCTGGTGAGTCGGGTTGCTTCGCGGGTTTAACTTAAACCCAACAATCAATGGATTCGGGTAGGGTTGAAATTGAAGATCCAAACCCAAACTGCTCTGATCTCTCCTCTACAGCTTCAACGAAGATGGCAGCGAGAAGAGGGCAATGGCGGCAAGTTTGACGCGGCGTGGCGGTCTAAATCTGCAAGGTGGCACGATCTGAGGGATGTCAGCAAGGAGATCTCGACAGTGAGATCTGTTGGCGTTGGCGACGATGAAGAGGCATCGACGTTGAGATTCGAGCGGCGGTGAGGAGGCAGTCGTCATCAAGGTCTGCATGATGATGTCGACGAGATGAAATCAACGAAGGAGATCAAAATTGTTGTCAACAGAGGAGAAGTAGTGAACGTAGCGATCGGCGAAGGCAATGAAGTTGCAGCATTGTCGATTGGCGAAGATGGAGTCGATGTCGTCGGCGCTCAGTCGACAAGGATGGGGTTGTTGACGGTGGTGGCGGGGTGGGTTGGGGTGGGGAAGAAGAACAGTAGCAGGTTGTAATTTCTGATTTTTTTTATTTTTTGGATTTTTTTATTAAACTAGAGGAGAAAAGGGGAAGAGTATCTACGGTTTTGTGGAACTAGGGTTTTTAGAACTTTGTGAAAATAGAGGCTAGGGTTTTATAAAGGGGGCTAGGTTTATTTTGAAAAGAAATTTTTTTTTGAGGAAGAAAGAGCAAGATTTTTAACTCCGGTACCAATTTGATGCAGAGCTATATAAGAGAAGAGAGGAAGGAAAAAGAAATAGGGTTTGTAAAAATTAGAAAAAGATAAGGAGATAAAGATTAATTTGGGCCTCGGCATCCAGGAGATCTCTCTCCCACTCTGCATATCACCATGCAAGAGACTCAATTTGAAAATCACATCAGCATACTAACCTGAGTATGAGATTAATTCAAATCACATCGTCTGCCTACTCAAATACAACTCTTGGCATTATATAGCCTCACACACTAAGACATTTCCAAACATAACCCATGTGAGACTAAAACACTGTGTAAACAAATAAAACAACTACAACTAAAGATACTATAGCAATACCCATTAGAAATATTTGAAGAGCAAATAGAAAATTTGTGTAGTGCTATCCAGATGCACTTCTCAATCCACTGTGCCAGCAATGGATAGCTATACTAGACATCAAAATCAAAGTCACTGTTGAAATCTAAAGTGATCAAAATACCACAACAAATATTATGAAAAAAACAGCAAGTTATAATAAGTGAAAATCTAGTAAACAGTAAAAATAAAATTTAAAACGTGCTTAGATTAACAAATTTACTTGTTGTAAACCATGCATTTGTTCACAAACATTGCATTATTCTCCTTTGTTTCTCAATGCTTTGAATAGAAGTTCAAAAGTAAATCAAGCCAAATTAAATAAAGAGATTGGGCCAACATAGCATAGAGTATTTAGATATTGATATATGTGATCCTTATCATGTGGAGGGGCCTAGCACAAGCTAGCATAAAAAGTAGAAAAGACCTCTTGAAATTATCATTGTTCCCCAAGGTGAACTTATATAGTTGACAAGATAAGTGACTGGATTTTGTTGTTGGATGATCTAACAAAGAATTTCAGAAGTTCTAAATCACTCTCATTCACAATAACTACAGCACTACCTTTGGCACGTTACTCCATCTCCGTGAAATAATATTGCATCATTTTTCCTAAAGGGTATCTCATAATTGTAACCCAATATATTGTTATGTTGATTCTGATCAATAACTAATAACAAATAGCAAAGATATCAATGTCCTTGCATCACAAGCATATGAAATAGATCCAAAACCTAATTGCTTTGTGTATTGTTCAACTTGTTGACAAGTCTAAACGTTTTTATAGGATTGTAACAAGCACCTCTAGACTATTAATTATTTTGTATGTCAAGTAGAATATACAAGTAAGTTTACCACATCTGAACTATCATAATAAAGAACCATACCAAATAAACTGCATGAATTTCTGTCAAAAAAACTAGCACAGTAATGTCAACGATATAATATGGGAGTCTTTAACACCATGTATTGCTCAAGTCAGTTCCCTATACTTCTCTCTGCATTATTGCACGAGTCATCAAAATTCCATCTAATGATTTCAAGAAATAACTTAATAAATAAAAATTATAGGTAGAAATAAAAATTCCATCTCAAGTTAATTCCCCTCCATATTTCTTCCTTTCATTATTGTCAAAGGGACCAAAGTCAAGGATCATAGTAGCACTACTGGTGGTGGCAGGCAGTCAACCGTTTTAAATAGTACGCATGAGACAACAAATAAAATAGGCAAAGAAGAGAGAGAGAGAGAGAGAGAGAGAGAGAGAGAGACATGATGAACAAGGAAACAAATCATTATGATGAACTGTTAGAGTTCAAACAGTGAGATGCATCTATGTAGTACTACAAAGAATTCAAAGTTTCAAACTAGATAAGCAAGCACTAAGCTACGAACTAGAAACTACCAGGCACTAAAAACAACTTAGCAACTAGTAAGTGGCATACTAACATCCACAACAAGTAACTACTAACTAGTAGTCAAGCATCAAGACAAAAACACATAACAAGTCGAGCACCCAAGACTCCAATACATGAGATTGAGTTGATTGACATAATTTTATACCATTTTATTATTGCCCCTTATTTATCTATATTTTGTATATAAATAATGTTACTCGGGTATTTTTAGTGGTTTTGCAGAACACTTGCCAGAAGAAGAAAAGACAAAAATTGCACATTTTGAAAAAACGAACAAGCCTATAGAACCTTTATTGAAGGACTTTTCCAATATAGTGTAATATTTTGATGATAACTTTTCTACATAACTTCAAACGAGATATCCAAGGTATCTACGGAAAGAGAATTCAGAGAGTTACAACTTTCATGTTGAAGACTTCTGCTAATTCGACCATCTGATCACCCGTAGCAGCCAAAAAAGTTCAGTTCCTGAAACTGGACTGGGGCTGAGTGTAATTTTATAAAGTCGAGGGGGTTAACCCTTTTCTGAAAATTTTTATTCGGAAATTGTGAAGTGAAGATTCTCTTTTTGATATTTGCACTCTTATTTCTAACATGTTGTCATCCCTTTTATGCATTCTCAATGGTTTCAAAATATTATGTCTCAGCTTTAACTTCACTTATTTAACTCTTACAATGCATCTTGTTTCTGATGTGAAACGGTGATGTGTGTCATAAATCAGTGATTTAGTAAACTTGCTACGTTTCACCAACTATACGATCTTAAGTAAAAAAAATAGTTAAAACAAATAATGCAACAGATAACAAAACATGCAAGTACAGTGTTACTGTTCTCAATCTAAAATAAAGTGATGCAACTACTCAGTTATGATAATAAAACTTGTAAAATCAATGCAGATGATCAGTAGACACAGGACAAACAGAACCTCACAGTCTCACAATTTAGTAACAGCAGATATAATTGATAAATAATAGAAATGGGTATCAACTCACAAGTAAATAGAATGTTAACAGATGTTATCTATTGAGGATTACAGATATTTCAATAACATGTAGAGGATGCCGATGTGTAGAGCTCGTCGTCACGATCGTAACAGTTCAAAAAATATCTGAATCGGACACTGGATGTGAGAGTTACGCCTGAAAACAAATCATGCACTAACGGGTTTGCTTTTGGACTGTAGCACCCGTTTCTACTTGGCGGGATCGGGTGGGTTACTGTAGCACGCGGATCCACAACTTAAAACCGGTTCTTTTAAAGGTTGTGGATTTGAGGATTGAGTCGGGTCTTCTTCAGACCTGCTTCTCTTTATTTCCTCTTGTTGCTGCTACACATGAGGAACACGAGCTCACCGTGGCAGCGACACTTGCAGGCGGAGTGGGAGGGTGGTTGCAGGTGATGATGGTGTTGCTGATGTTGACGTCAGCGCTGACGAGAGGCGAATCGAGGGCGTGGTGGAGGTCGTGGACAAGACGAGGAGGTGGTTGTGATGGGGTTTAGTCAAAGTCAGATTGATTGAGGCAAGGGAAGGCGAGATTGCAGGGGTTGTGGCACTCACAGGCGAAGGAGGAAGAGAGGGAAGTCGGGGCAGGTGGCGAGAGGCGAGACAAAGGCATGGGTGAGGGAGGAGAAGGAGATGGCGACGGTTGGGTGATGGGTCACGATGAAAACAAGAAGAGGGAGGCGATGATAGCGTGGGGCGTTTGTCGAGGCGTCGAGGCAAAGAAGAAGTCGGTGGAGGCGGATGGATGCTGTGACAAGAGGGAGGGAAGGAGAAACAGATAGAGGTCAAAGAAGGTTTACGGCGATTAAGTAACGAAAGCGAGGAGTGAAAATAGATTAGGGTTTTAATTAAGAAAAAGGGGTAAGTAGGTTTTAACCTAAACAAATGGAGAAAACAAAAATCAAACAATAATACATTGGTCAAATTTCTTCATTGCCCTCCATATTGTTTGATGAAATAGGTCTTTTAAGGCTTGTATAAAATTGAATACAACTCAAAGTAAAACTCTTAATTAAAATAGAATTACAAATTTCAAATTTTAGAAACTAAACTCCTAATAAAAATATAACTCTAAAAATAAAGAAACTAAAATACATAAAGTTCTACTACTAGTAAGAAATTGGAATGAGGTGTCTTTTCCACCGGTGATACATGTGGCTTAATGTCTGCATCATTTTCATATTTTACATGTTTTGTGTCATGTTCCCAGATTCCTTACATTGAATCTTATTGTTTTTGGTGCATTAGATGCTATTTGAGTGTGTATTCTGCAGTACTAAGACCTTCCTAGAGGGGGCGGCTCTAGGATCCGGGCCCAAGAAGTCTATGTTGCAAGTGCACTCCATAGGCCAATTGCACAATGCATGCATGAGTTTGGTGTAGAGTGCTCTCCGTGAACCAAATTTAATTATATATAATCCTGACCCATTTGGAGGTATGTTACATATAAAGGAAATGTATATAACGCAATGTTCAAAGTATCGTCCAAGTCGATGACTCAACCGACGCATATCCGACTCGGTGGCATCGCAACGAGATTGTGACGCGAGTCACCCTGAGTTTCGTTTTTTGACCGACTCGAGGCTGAGTCGGCCGAGTCCCGATACGACTTCGTATCGAGTCGGCCGAGTCGATGTCGAGTTATGAAAAAGAAAAAAAGGCACTTACCAGATCTAGGGCTCGCCGCCCGCCCACCGTCGCTGCCTGCATGCCTGCAGGCCGTCGTCGCCTGCCTCCGTCGCCTGGTAAGCCTCCGTCGCCGCCCGATCTCTCTCTCCCCCCTCTCTCCCCCCTCTCTGCTTCTCTCCCTTTCTCCTCTATCTCTCCCCCCTCTGTCTCTCCCTCTCGAGGGACAGAGAGGGAGATAGAGGGAGAAAGTGAGAGAGGGAGAGGGAGATGGTGAGAGAGGGATCGGATGAGGGGGAGAGAGAGAGATACCGGAGGGGGAGAGAGGGAGAGAGCCAGAGAGATCTCTTATCTTTTTTACTTTATTTATTTTTTTTAGTATTTACCCCTCAAAGCTTCCATATTTTTAAATGTACCCACCAAATCACAATATTTCTTAAGTTTATACCCCAAATCATCTTTTTTTGCAAATTATCCCTCAAAACAAATTTGTTTTGGACATGTGATACATAAATATTGATGTCTACATTTTTTTTAAGATTTATCGTGATTTTTTCAGAATTCTTTCAGATTTCTATGTAGCGTATTGCGCGTATCACCTGAGACTGATCCGAGTCATCACGACCGATTCGTTTCCGTGCCCGCCGAGTCGACAACCGAGACCACGACTTTGAACCATGATATAAGGCTCTATGTGATGTGATTGTAAGTTACCTCACCTCTTAGGCCACTGACTAGGCAATTTCATGGAGTTGTTCGCTTTGCCCGGGCCTACTTACATGGTGAGATAGTATCACCTTTATATTTTCCTAATTGATCTCCTATAAAGTGTGTTCAAATTGCAATAGGAGTTACATCATTAAACATCAAATCCCATTCCCACTACCATTATCCCACGTCATACTCGCAGTTATAATCACACTTCCACCCCTGAACCAAATTTACTTTATGAGCCTAACCCATTTGCTGTGCAACAAGCTCTGCAACATATATCGAAAGATGCAACTTTTAGCACCAGTGGACAAGAATCTGAAGCAATATAAACCTAACAATCAATAAAAGTCCATGATACTCAGTAGTCAGTTCAGATTTCAGATTCCAAATCAACCATAATAATCGTGAAAAGGACATCAAAGAATTCCAAACACTCACTCAAATAACTGACTTCAAGAAAATGAGAATCAAAAATTACAACCACCTTAGACTAGTCCTAAAATTGTTTTAATCTAAATAAGAAAGTTTAAGGGGGCAAGGACAGATCTCTCCATTTAAGAGGGATCAAGTAGCACCCTGCCTCGGTGAAATTGATAAGGCTGAAGAATTCTAGGCGGTTAGAAGCTGAAAGCTGAAGAGGGATGGACTAGAAGCAGGATGGCCAACAAAAGGGTTTCAAGCGATTACTAACAACCTTCTAGGTTTTTTTTTCTTTTTTTCTTTTTTTCTCTTTTCCTTTGGTTTCTCGTCTTTTTCTAAAAGCTACTCTTTTATGGTTTCTTATTCTCAAGCATGTTTTCGGTGCCTGACTCTTTCTTAAATGACTACTTAGACTGTGTCTCTTGAAGAATGATAGATGGACAAGGATAGATCTCTCCAGTTAAGGGGAATCAACTATCACCTTGCCTAGGTGAAATTGATAGGACTGAGGAATTAGGGGACGCTAGAAGGTGAAAGCTGAAGAGGGATGGACTAGAAGCAGGCTGGCAAACCAAAAGGTTTAAGCGATGACTGATAGCCTTCTCGATCCCCCCCCCCCTTTCTAAAAGCCACTCTTCAATGGTTTCTTATTCACAAGCATGTGTTCAGTGTCTAATTCTTTCTCAAATGTTTGCGTTGACCATGTCCCTTGAAGAAGTCAGTCATAGTTTAACAGAAATGAGTGATAATCATAAATAACCTGTTTGAATCCTCATAACTTGCATAACTTGAAAGATCCTCATCTAGTAATAAGATTTTTTTTAAAAAAAAGGTGAATAAAGTTTGAGGGAAAACCTCGCCGATGTAAAACTAGATCATCTCCTTAACATACCTCGAGCAACTGATCATTCTTGAGTAGATTCTTCACCTTATATACTTGGTTCCTTATCAAGTACTCATGTTTCAAAAGCTTGGCATCTCGCGTTAAAACCACCCTTTTTTCTTTATATGCTTGATCCAGTAGCTGCCTGTAGACAAAAAATCAAATTTAACACAAGTACATTGAAACTTATAAATGTATAACAAGATATTGAAGATCATACAAATATTAAAGGAAATCTTTTCACTGCTTCGTAAAATAGTGAACCTTGGTTCAGGCTTTTTAAAAGATGGAATAGCAGCATCAATCCCAACACATCTTAGATGCCGTGCTAGACCTTCAACCTGTGTAAACGTGCAGTCAGATTTAAAAAGAATAAAGCTTTGGGTATCAAATGCAAGGAATTCCACAAACAAATTTCATATCAGGAATTTTATGTTTAATAAATGATTAAAATTCAAATGCTGACAATTGGACCACTTAATAAAATCCAGCCCAACAAATCATAATTTAATATGGAAAGGTACATGCAACTAATTTGTTCAAGTTAACTAAATCACACTAGCCAAACCATGAGAAGCATGTTTACATCATAAGTTGCAACTATCACCCTCGGAAAGAATTTCTTTTGTTATCCAGACTCGGAAAGAGTGTTGGCAACATAGCTAGTGAACCTTAACCCTACTGTATCATAAAACTTGCTAATAAAAAATATGCAGCCTATTACATCTAATCACAATGGAATCACTACTGATCAACAAGGGCTAGGACTTCTTAAATATCATGCAGCATAATCTAAGCAGGGAGGATAATGTACTAATATCTGTGAGACAAATTAGGTAAAAGAATATAGTATATGAAGACAACCATCATACCATAACGTCACACAGAAATTTTGGGCACCCGTCACCACCAAGTGATGGATCCCAAGGTGGCATGTCCTGCCAATTTCCATTACATTCCAACTCTTCTTTGCCCTTTATATTCACGGACTGTCGTCTTCCTTTCTTCTTGAGGCCCTAGGTCTTCTGTCTGCCTCCTTCAACAGAAGTCTTTCACCATACTTTGTAACAATGTTCCCGATACATTTGTCCACGGGAGAAATATTTCTATATAAATTATGTGAAGTTGCTGTAGTACAGATATGCATTCTTGAAGCACTTGATTTCACCATATCAGATGCTTTGCAAAACTTGGTCATCAATACATTATCACAAATATTTGATTCCATTAAGATGTCCTTCAATCCACTAGTAGCATCAGAGTTATTTATTTCCGTAAGATTAGATAACAGTTTCCCTGCAAAACAATTAATCCCATTAAGAAAAATAAAGAAGTAGAAGACAGAACGAAAAACAGGTGGGAAAAATCATTGCAGTAACAAGCAGAAATAGGTAAACAATAGTAAATGCATCATATAGAATTCAGGCTAGCAAGCTAACAGCGTTTTCCACCATAAAATTTCACACAATATAAAAACTAATCCCATAAGTACAATCAAAGCCCGCCAACTTTTCAACGTTGACCGGAGTGCACTATGCTTGAAAAGAGCACACAGACATTGTTTAATTCTGACTAGAAGGCATTAAGCTTTATTTAAGCATCAAACACATTGTTTAACTCTGACTAGAAGGCATTCAGCTTTATTTGAAAAGCATCAACACACAACACATGTACGCTGATTCACATTCGTTTAATGGTGCATTGCTTGGATACAAAACTTCAGAGGTTTCACATTCAGTAGAAACAAACTAACTTCCTGTAAATACCGACTATTCAATGAATTATGAATTAGTTGGCAGTACTCCCTTTGATCTCCTGATTGATGATTCAAATGTGAAGTTCTCAAACTCAGAGAGCATATTTTCGGTCTCACATGTTGCATATAGAACCCTAGAATTAAATGAGGTAATTTTGATAATAATTTTTAACTTTTTATAGAATTAAACTTTGTATAAAATTATCAAAGCTTATTACTTTTCTTTTACAATATTTTTTTTTCATGTTCGCATAATTTACTAAAATTGTTGAAATATATTATCGTGTTATATGTGATTTCACTGATTTGTAACTTTTTCTTTTACTTTATGCTCACCCAGCACAACCCTACCCGACCACCCACCCCGCAAACACCATTATTTCTGCCTCGGTCTCTGCTGAAAAGAAAAGTGGAAAGTGAAAATAAAGGGCTAACAACACATCATTGAAGTTAACTGGAGTTAACTAGAAACTAAACTTATGTTCAGAAAAATAAAGGGATAAATAAAATCATTGAAGTTAATGAGAAACTAAACTTACATTTGACTAGCAACTCATTTTTAAGGTGTTGATTGGATACTTATGATGTCCTTCCCAAGGATTCTATGGCTTAAAATGTTCCTTGAGAAATATAATTTCCAACAGGAAAAAGCAACCCTGGTGTTTATTCCCCCTTACACTGTCTGCATAATCAGATACAAAATTTATATAGTCAAACTAGCTTCTTTTAGTCATTCCTAATGATATTCAACTACAAAAGAATTAAAAGGATAAATAAAGAGTTGGAAATATGAGAGAAACAGTGAGGAAATTAGGGTTTGTTGTGGGATTAGGGAAAGAAGAAATGTAGGGTTTATGAAAATTTAGGAAAAGATAAGAATTGGAGCTTCTCATCTCACTCACTGCTTCATGCTTCTCTAGTGTTCTAAATATCCCCGATATTGTGCCGATATTGCGTTTACGGCACCTAACCGCAATGATTTGGCACATCCAAACCGATATAGCGTTTTTCATTCAAAATCGCCGATAAATACGCATGGACCCGATATATCGGCCACTGTTTCGGCGATTTTGGATCCGATATAGCATTTTACACTCAATTTCTAGGTTAGGTATTTGGGTAATTCGAGTGATGTGGTAATGTGACATTTTTGAAGATTCTACACTTGGATAGTGATTATGAATTCATAGGCTTAATGCAAATTATCGAGTTAAGTATATCTTAAATATATAAGTATGATGTTTTATGTAGATATATATAATTTATGCATATATTGTCTTATTGAGATGCGACTTAAGACAAGAAGATATGTATATTTACAGTCCGATTTTGACATCCGATTTTTGAAAATATCCCCGATATATCCCGATATATCCTCATCTCCGATAAATTTTCTGTAACGCCCCGATCCCACGGATACGGAGACGTCACTGCGACGTATATACGCAGGTCAAAAGGTGCCCCCACGTATACACGCTAAGCATAAAAGTACAACAAGGATCAGAGTGCACGACAAAGCGTGATTTCCATACATATGCCAACATAAAAGTACAAGTACAAGTCATCACAAGATATGATAAAATATTACACATTACATGTATCTTTTATCACAACTAAGTCCAAAAGCAAAAAGATACAACATAAACACAAAATGCTCACGAGTAGGAAGAAAATCCCGTGAGTCAAAAAGAAAGATCTGTCGCAAGGACTGGAGCTAATCAGCCTGCTCGCTAAAGAAAGCTCGATCTTCTGTGGATGGCTCCACTTCGATCCAAGCTTCGGAACCTGAACATACAAATCCAAGGGAGTCAGGACCTCCCGAAAATGAACAGGTTATAGCCAAGTGGCTAAGAGATATGAATAATAAGAACGGAATAGCATAATGAATATAAACCAACAAGTAATGAAAGCATAAAGAACTATAATCAGGATGAAATGGATACATAGTTAAAGTCTATTATTATTATTACTTGTCTTACTGTGATATCTAGCTATGTGACCCAGCGTCCCAGCGCACATAGATCCATATCCTAGTAATACAAGGTTGTTATTGGAAACAGCGGGGGTATCAACGAACTATGTTTACAGTGGACCCCGTACATGCCCGGGATAACGGTCCAGGATTGTTCCGTTGCTTGGTGACGGAAGCCAGCTGCTAGGCTATTCAGGAGGGACTTATGTATGCCCTTATCATGATAGTACTCAGGAAAAGGGAGCAAGCACTCCCCTCGGTCTCCTGGAGGCCCTCAGGTTAGACCGGAAAATAATTGTACAATATACCTAATGCCACTGTAAACACGAACACATATCGATATCCGCATGTTTCCCCCTGACCCAATGTAAGTTGGTCCATTTTATACAAAAGTTGAATGCATCATGCTTGGTTCAAGAGATGGCATGATAAGTGGTGATATTCACTATTTAACATGTCATGAAACGAGAATATGCAATAACAAGTCATGAAGTTACAAGAGATAACATCCATCCAGCAATAGGTCAAGTAGTACCAGTTGTGAAGCATAAACAAGCATAATATAATACACATATATCAAGGGTAAGATCCAAATTTAGAAAAGAAACCAACTATAATAAACAGCTTAAATTAGTCGACTAGGTGGAAGGTGTAGTCGACTGGTAGGGGTCATAAGTCGACTAACAGTCTGGATTAGTCGACTAAAACTGGGTTCCAGAGAGTTGATATTCTGTTTCAGGGAAAGTTAGTCGACCAGGTAAAAGGGTAGTCGACTAACAGACACGCAAGTCGACTAACAGTCAAGCTAAGTCGACTAGAACTGGGATACAGAGAGTTAAGTTCGTTTCAGGAGTCGACTAAGGTGAGAAGGGTTAGTCGACTAGTAGTCTGTAGTCGACTAATAAATAGGATAAGTCGACTAGGGCCGAGAGTTGGGTTTCTGGTTCAAGTAAGGTTAGTCGACTAGGGAGGAATGTGTAGTCGACTAACAGTGATTTCCAGAGAGTTGAGGTTTATTTCCAGAAAGGGTTAGTCGACTAATGATCAGGGTAAGTCGACTAAAACTGTGTTTCAGAAACAGGTTAAGGTTCAACTAGAAGGGTTAGTCGACTAATACCTAGGTCAAGTCGACTAATCTGGGTCTGTAAGTAGCGTACAGAACAGAATTGGCAGGTCGAATTTGAAGGTCAAATGTGTGATTTTGAAGGCACAAGTGAACAAGATGTGGAATACAAGTATACTAGGGAATTCACATGTCTTGGTGAGTAAGAATACTCACTAGGAGTGATCAATCGGCGTTTTATGCGGTCGAAAGAGTCGTTGACGACGAATGGCGCCAAGGTGATCTTCGGTGGCGAAGAAGGCTATGATCCAAGGTCCAAGGTGGTTGCTTGAGGTGGAGATGAAGTCCTTGAGGTGGTTCTTGGAGCTAGGGTTGAGGTTGAGAAGGAGGAGAGATTTTTGGGAGAAGGCTATCACTTAGGTGAAATGAAGAAAAAAGGAAAAGAAGTGTAAAGGAATGTTTATATAGGTGTTAGATTTTGTAAAGGAGTTGCAAATAGTGTAATTGAGAGGGGGTTTTGTGCAAATATGGGGAGGGTGAGGTGTCCCTCACTTGGCCACTTGGCCGGCCATGGGGGAGAGAGAGAATGAGTGGGATTTAAAAAGGATTAGGTGAAAGTGAGTGGGATTATGTGGAGAATTGGAATTATTGGAAAATTGGAAAATGGAATTTTGGAAAATATCGGAATCGTCCGAAATTCAAGTATCTCGGAACGACCCGAAAATTTTACTAAAAATCAAGAATAACATTTTAAGACTCATGGTGAAATTCGTTTGAAGAAATAATTTATAGTTTTAAAACTAAAAATCCCGGAATCAGTTATCTACCGACTCCGTTGGAATTTTCATAAATTCATAAAATTCCCAGAAAAAGCATTTAGATAGAAAATATGATTCTAAGAAATAAAGTCTAAAGGACCTTCTAGAAATTCCTAACTGTTTGTGAATTAAAAATCCGAGAATCGATCAGCGGTACTGGTCGACACCGGTTTTGAAGAAATTCATTTTAATTCAGGAAAAATCCAGAAAATCATAGAAAATATATAATATTGGAAAATGATTTTTTTTTTAAAACTGAAATCGGCCAAATACAGGAAGTAAATCGAAAAATACGATCGAAAAACTGAATACGCAACCAAGTACGTATTCCGGGAACGGGGTATTACAACCCATCCACCTTACAAAAATTTCGTCCTCGAAATTTCATAAAGTGAAAGGTAACAACAAAGAAGGACAACAGATAGATAAGGATAATAAGAAAGATAACAGTAGGAAGGAATAGAAGGAAGGAGTTTTACCAATCAAGAAGTGAAGAGTTGAGGGTAACGCTCACGGACAACATCCTCTCGTTCCCATGTGGCTTCTCCAGGGGCATGTCTGTTCCAAGATACCAACACTAATGGTATGGCTTTGCTCTTCAATGTCTTGACACTTCTGTCCAAAATGGCCATCGGTTGCTCTTGGTAGGACAAGTCCGGCTGTAGTTCCAGTTCGGAGTGATCCAGAATATGACTATCATCCTTCACATACTTCCTCAGCTGAGATACGTGGAATACATTGTGAACTCCGTCCAAAGATGGCGGTAATGCCAATCGATAAGACACATCTCCCACACGGTCTAAAATCTCGAATGGGCCGATATATCTCGGACTAAGTTTTCCACGAGTACCGAACCGGATTACTCCCTTTGTAGGTGATATCTTCAAAAACACATGATCTCCTGCCTGGAATTCCAATAGCCTTCTCAGTGTGTCTGCCCAACTCTTCTGCCGACTCTGCGCTGCCCTGAGGTAATCTCTGATAATCCTGACTTTCTCTGTTGTCTGAATCAGGATCTCCGGCCCCAAAAGTCTCCTCTCACCGACTTCATCCCAACAAATCGGTGACCTACACTTCCTTCCATACAATGCTTCAAAAGGTGCCATCTTGATACTTGCCTGATAGCTGTTATTATAAGAAAATTCAGCCAAGTGAAGATGGTCTTCCCATGATCCCTGGAATTCAATCATACAAGCCCGCAACATATCTTCAAGAATCTGGATAGTCCTCTCAGATTGTCCGTCTGTCTGAGGATGATATGAAGTACTGAATTTCAGACGAGTCCCTAGACTTTCTTGGAGGCTTTCCCAGAAATGAGATCTAAATCTGGTGTCACTGTCTGATACAATACTAACTGGAACTCCATGCAGACGAACTATCTCCTTCATGTACTTGCCTGCCAAAACCTCTGTTGACTGACCTACCCTGAATGGTATGAAGTGAGCTGATTTGGTGAGGCGATCGATGATTACCCACACCGCATTATTACCTTTAGGACTGCGAGGCAATGCCGTGACAAAATCCATGGTGATGTGCTCCCACTTCCACTCAGGTATCGGTAAAGGTTGCAGAAGTCCAGCTGTCCTTTTATGCTCAATCTTTATCTGCTGGCAAACCAGGCACTTGGCAACATACTGGGCTATCTCCCTCTTCATAGCATTCCACCAAAACTGCTTCTTCAAGTCCTGATACATCTTGGTTCCCCCTGGGTGTATAGAATAAGCTGAACTGTGTGCTTCTGCTAAAACCTTCTGTCTAATTTCTCCTTGGGGAACACAAATCCTGCTACCAAAGTATAAGGCACCATCCGGATGAATACTGATATCAGTCCTCAATCCAGCCTCTACCTGAGCTCGGAATTGCTGCAATCTGGGGTCTTCCTTTTGAGCTTCCTTGATCTCATCTATCAATGCTGACTGAATCTGCATGGTCATGAACTGTCCCGCCTTATCAGCTCCTTGCACCAACATCAAGTCCAATCTGATGATGTCTTGAATCAACTCCTTCTGCTGAGTAAGCTGGACAAGCATTCTATACTCTGGCTTCCTGCTCAGTGCATCCGGTACTGTATTGACCTTGCCTGGATGATATTGCAAGTCAATATCATAGTCCGCCATCAGCTCCAGCCACCGCCTCTGCCTCATGTTCAACTCTTTCTGTGAGAAAATATACTTGAGGCTCTTGTGATCCGTGTATATCAACACCTTATCTCCCAGAAGATAATGCCTCCAGATCTTCAAAGCAAATATGACAGCTGCTAGCTCCAAGTCATGAGTTGGGTAATTCCGCTCATGAGGCTTCAGTTGCCTAGATGCATAAGCTATAACATGATCATGTTGCATAAGTACACATCCCAGGCCTTTTCCTGATGCATCACTGAAGATGACCATCCCTCCTCTTCCTGAGGGAGTCCTCAAGATTGGAGCTGAAATGAGCCTCTGCTTCAATTGCTCAAAAGCTGCAGTACATTCCTCTGTCCATATGTACCTTTCTCCTTTCCTGGTGAGCTTGGTCAACGGGGCTGCAATCCTAGAGAAGTCTTGGACAAAGCGTCTGTAATATCCGGCTAGTCCAAGAAAACTCTTAATCTCAGTCACCGTCTTTGGAATTGGCCAGTCCCTCACTGCCTGGACTTTGCTAGGATCAACTGAAATTCCTTCCGCTGAAACTATGTGCCCAAGGAAGGCTATACTGTCCAACCAAAAGTCACACTTGCTCCTCTTCACATGAAGCTGCTCCTGCTGGAGAGTCTGCAATACAATCCTCAAGTGCTCTGCATGCTCCTTGTTGTCCTTTGAATAGATCAAGATATCATCTATAAAAACAACAACAAATTGATCCAAGTAGGGCGAGAACACTCGGTTCATCAAATCCATGAAAACTGCAGGGGCATTGGTGACTCCGAAAGGCATAACTAGAAATTCATAGTGGCCATAACGGGTCCTGAATGCCGTCTTCGGAATATCCTCTTTCTTCATCCTTAGCTGATGGTAACCTGACTGCAAATCCAATTTAGAGAATACCCGGGCTCCATGAAGCTGATCAAACAAATCATCAATCCTTGGTAAGGGATACTTGTTCTTAATGGTAACCTTGTTCAATTCTCTATAATCAATACAAAGTCTTTTACCACCATCCTTCTTACTCGCCAATAGCACTGGAGCTCCCCATGGTGAAGTACTTGGCCGAATCAATCCCTTGTCTGAGTATTCCTGCAGCTGCCTCTTCAGAATCTCTAACTCCGCTGGTGCCATCCTGTACGGAGCCTTGGATATAGGAGCTACTCCCGGCACAGTCTCAATAGAGAACTCAATCATCCTTTCAGGTGGCAGTCCTGAGATCTCAGCAAAGACTCCTGGAAATTCATCCCACACCGGTACTCCCTTCTGAACCTCCGAAGTAGTCAACCGAGTCTTCCTCTTAGTAGACTTCACCTCTCCACTAAATTGAAATTCCGGTTGACGGGGGATCCTGAAAATAATCTTCTTCTCCCTACAGTCAATAACTGCATAGTACTGACTGAGCCAGGTCATGCCTAAGATTACGTCGTACCCCTTGGTGTCTAGTACGAGCATATCTATGGCCAAGGTCTTATCACAAAGTTCTACTGGACAGTCAGCACAAACTCTAGAAGACATGACTACTCCATTCCCTGTACTAATCTCCCATTTGTGGTCTAAAGATCTAACAGGTATGGAATGCAATGCCACAAAATGATCTGAGATAAAACAATGTGAAGCACCTGAATCGAAGAGAGCTAAAACAGGTTTAGAATGCACCCTGATATTACCTGTTATCACCTCCTCAGAAGTCTCAGCCTCTACTTCTGTCAAATTGAAGGCTTGCCCCCTTCCACGCCCTGCTGCGGTCCTAGCTCCTCCCTGGACTGGGCGAATAGCTTGCTGTGGAGGAGGGGGAGGAACTCTCCTGATCATCGGTCCCTGATTCCTCTGCCCCGGTGGCCCTGGAAGTGCCCTCTGTCCATTCGGTCCCTGCAGTGCTGGCAAAGCTTGGCCGGCTACCCCCATTCTCTTGTGTGGACAGGTTTCTATAGAATGGTCCCGGGAACCACACACCAAGCATAATCCATTTGCCCTACGGCAATTCTGTCGAATGTGGCCTGGCTTCTGGCAATAACTGCAGAAGGATAATGGTTGGGCCGTCTGGTAAGGAGCCGGTCTGAATGGTTGCCTCATAGCCTGAACCTTCGCTGCTCTGTAAGGGCCTCCTCTCCCCATTGGTGGAAATGGCCTCTTCATGGCCTGGTTCCTCATCTGGCTCTCTTGCTTCTTCTCTAGTCCACGCTCCACCTCTCGAGCTATGGTGAGAACTTCAGAATAAGTCTTCAGCTGCTGGGGCATCAAGAAGACCTGAATATCCATCTGCAAGCCCTGCTGAAATCTGCTAGCCCGCTTCTCCTCATCAGTTACCATGTACGGAGCAAAGCGGCTAAGCCTGAGAAATTCCGCGGCATACTCATCCACGGATCTATTCCCTTGCTGAAGTCTGATGAACTGCTCTTCCATGTCTTTCTGAGCAGTAGCAGGGAAGAATCTGTTGTAGAAACTCTTGGAGAATGTGTCCCAGGTGACAGGCTTCTCCAATCTGGCCTCCTCAGCTAGCCACCAAGTTCTGGCTACATCCTTCAATTGAATCTTAGCAACCTCCACTTGATTCTCCTGTGGAACTCGAGCTGCATTCAATAAGTCTGAGGTATCTGTCAGCCATTGCTCAGCATCCAGGGGTTTCT
Source organism: Agave tequilana (assembly GCA_038442645.1). Lineage (NCBI taxonomy): Eukaryota > Viridiplantae > Streptophyta > Magnoliopsida > Asparagales > Asparagaceae > Agave > Agave tequilana. The sequence goes on along the minus strand of JAVJIF010001108.1, from coordinate 19,950 downwards.
CTTCACCCGTGAATATGGCTGGTTGCAGCCGCCTGAAGTCTGAAACATTTCCTGGCCTCTGTTCCTTTGGAGCTGCCAATTCTTGCCGGAGGAGTTCCGTCTGCTGCTGCTGGTTCTCCATCATCGTCTGAATGACCCTCAGAATATCCACATTCTCTCCAGTGGGTCCATTCGATGCTTGCCCAGAGTTGTTACGACCCGACCTTCTCTCCATACCGAATTGGGATAAGATAACTGGAATTGGAAAAATGGAGGGAGTTTAGGACACTAGGGAAGGAATCAAGAAGGGATCAAGAAGGACTAGATAACTTTGTACATTGTAGTTGGCAAAAGCAAATTACAGTAATTTGCTGCTTAATTGTACTATAGGTGTGAGAGCCTGGCTCTGATACCAACCTGTAACGCCCCGATCCCACGGATACGGAGACGTCACTGCGACGTATATACGCAGGTCAAAAGGTGCCCCCACGTATACACGCTAAGCATAAAAGTACAACAAGGATCAGAGTGCACGACAAAGCGTGATTTCCATACATATGCCAACATAAAAGTACAAGTACAAGTCATCACAAGATATGATAAAATATTACACATTACATGTATCTTTTATCACAACTAAGTCCAAAAGCAAAAAGATACAACATAAACACAAAATGCTCACGAGTAGGATGAAGATCCCGTGAGTCAAAAGAAAGATCTGGCGCAAGGACTGGAGCTAATCAGCCTGCTCGCTAAAGAAAGCTCGATCTTCTGTGGATGGCTCCACTTCGATCCAAGCTTCGGAACCTGAACATACAAATCCAAGGGAGTCAGGACCTCCCGAAAATGAACAGGTTATAGCCAAGTGGCTAAGAGATATGAATAATAAGAACGGAACAGCATAATGAATATAAACCAAGTAATGAAAGCATAAAGAACTATAATCAGGATGAAATGGATACATAGTTAAAGTCTATTATTATTATTATTACTTGTCTTACTGTGATATCTAGCTATGTGACCCAGCGTCCCAGCGCACATAGATCCATATCCTAGTAATACAAGGTTGTTATTGGAAACAGCGGGGGTATCAACGAACTATGTTTACAGTGGACCCCGTACATGCCCGGGATAACGGTCCAGGATTGTTCCGTTGCTTGGTGACGGAAGCCAGCCGCTAGGCTATTCAGGAGGGACTTATGTATGCCCTTATCATGATAGTACTCAGGAAAAGGGAGCAAGCACTCCCCTCGGTCTCCTGGAGGCCCTCAGGTTAGACCGGAACATAATTGTACAATATACCTAATGCCACTGTAAACACGAACACATATCGATATCCGCATGTTTCCCCCTGACCCAATGTAAGTTGGTCCATTTTATACAAAAGTTGAATGCATCATGCTTGGTTCAAGAGATGGCATGATAAGTGGTGATATTCACTATTTAACATGTCATGAAACGAGAATATGCAATAACAAGTCATGAAGTTACAAGAGATAACATCCATCCAGCAATAGGTCAAGTAGTACCAGTTGTGAAGCATAAACAAGCATAATATAATACACATATATCAAGGGTAAGATCCAAATTTAGAAAAGAAACCAACTATAATAAACAGCTTAAATTAGTCGACTAGGTGGAAGGTGTAGTCGACTGGTAGGGGTCATAAGTCGACTAACAGTCTGGATTAGTCGACTAAAACTGGGTTCCAGAGAGTTGATATTCTGTTTCAGGGAAAGTTAGTCGACCAGGTAAAAAGGGTAGTCGACTAACAGACACGCAAGTCGACTAACAGTCAAGCTAAGTCGACTAGAACTGGGATACAGAGAGTTAAGTTCGTTTCAGGAGTCGACTAAGGTGAGAAGGGTTAGTCGACTAGTAGTCTGTAGTCGACTAATAAATAGGATAAGTCGACTAGGGCCGAGAGTTGGGTTTCTGGTTCAAGTAAGGTTAGTCGACTAGGGAGGAATGTGTAGTCGACTAACAGTGATTTCCAGAGAGTTGAGGTTTATTTCCAGAAAGGGTTAGTCGACTAATGATCAGGGTAAGTCGACTAAAACTGTGTTTCAGAAACAGGTTAAGGTTCAACTAGAAGGGTTAGTCGACTAATACCTAGGTCAAGTCGACTAATCTGGGTCTGTAAGTAGCGTACAGAACAGAATTGGCAGGTCGAATTTGAAGGTCAAATGTGTGATTTTGAAGGCACAAGTGAACAAGATGTGGAATACAAGTATACTAGGAAATTCACATGTCTTGGTGAGTAAGAATACTCACTAGGAGTGATCAATCGGCGTTTTATGCGGTCGAAAGAGTCGTTGACGACGAATGGCGCCAAGGTGATCTTCGGTGGCGAAGAAGGCTATGATCCAAGGTCCAAGGTGGTTGCTTGAGGTGGAGATGAAGTCCTTGAGGTGGTTCTTGGAGCTAGGGTTGAGGTTGAGAAGGAGGAGAGATTTTTGGGAGAAGGCTATCACTTAAGTGAAATGAAGAAAAAAGGAAAAGAAGTGTAAAGGAATGTTTATATAGGTGTTAGATTTTGTAAAGGAGTTGCAAATAGTGTAATTGAGAGGGGGTTTTGTGCAAATATGGGGAGGGTGAGGTGTCCCTCACTTGGCCACTTGGCCGGCCATGGGGGAGAGAGAGAATGAGTGGGATTTAAAAAGGATTAGGTGAAAGTGAGTGGGATTATGTGGAGAATTGGAATTATTGGAAAATTGGAAAATGGAATTTTGGAAAATATCGGAATCGTCCGAAATTCAAGTATCTCGGAACGACCCGAAAATTTTACTAAAAATCAAGAATAACATTTTAAGACTCATGGTGAAATTCGTTTGAAGAAATAATTTATAGTTTTAAAACTAAAAATCCCGGAATCAGTTATCTACCGACTCCGTTGGAATTTTCATAAATTCATAAAATTCCCAGAAAAAGTATTTAGATAGAAAATATGATTCTAAGAAATAAAGTCTAAAGGACCTTCTAGAAATTCCTAACTGTTTGTGAATTAAAAATCCGAGAATCGATCAGCGGTACTGGTCGACACCGGTTTTGAAGAAATTCATTTTAATTCAGGAAAAATCCAGAAAATCATAGAAAATATATAATATTGGAAAATGATTTTTTTTTTTTAAAACTGAAATCGGCCAAATACAGGAAGTAAATCGAAAAATACGATCGAAAAACTGAATACGCAACCAAGTACGTATTCCGGGAACGAGGTATTACATTTTCCCAGCCGATGTAGCCGCTGTGGCCGCAATTTAGAACACTGTGCTTCTCATAGACAGATTTCAAAAGAACCCCAATTAGAGTTTCAATTTCTCAATAACTCATCAATCATTGATTTTCAAGCAAAATCCTACAAGAATATATATATATTTAGAAAAGAGGCCATGTGCAATACTCGTGTCTCAAATAAAAAAAATAAAAGACCAATAAAGAAATCTCTTCAAATAAGTCTTCCAAGGTCTGGCTGAATCCCCATCAATTCTCCTCGGATTGGGAAAAAAACTCATCCTTGAGCTTTAAAAATGCGACATCACAAAAAATCTCGAACGCAAAAAAATTGGATTGGATGTTGGTGATCCAGCATAAAAGATGATGTAGGTGATAATTATCTTTCAGTTCTCTGTAATAAAGACATCGTCTAAAACTCGGATGGTGGCTGAATTCAGAAATGAATAACTGGAGTTTCACACACAGGTGAATCTCTCACCCACTTTATACATCACACAAAAAATTTCAAAAACTGAAAATTGAATACGTTGCATGTGTGAATTTAAAATAGATCGGATTGGAATTGCAACGTTTCGGATATTTTTGGGCATGTTGAAAGGACTATTGCCTTCACTACGAGCTCGAAACCCACTGAAATGCGAAGGAGTGTCTCCCACGAATCCAACGCTTCAAAAAGGGCTTGAATCGGCTATGAAATAACTAAAGATGCCCTATATAACCAAATATGTCCCGTTTAGACTGGTTCAAGTTTGGGTCTTGCAGCGGCTAACAATCTCGCGGGCGGCGGTGAAGAGATCTGCAGGCGAATGTGGCGGCGCGACTGCCGATGAAAGTGTCAATGACAATGCTATCGACAATGGCGAGTGCATAGATCGAAGAACATGATGATAGTGGCAGTTGATGAGATCTGGAGCATCGAAGAAGAGGAAGAAGAAATTTTTTTTTTTGAGTCAGTTGTTCACAAGAACAATATTGCTGCACTATGTTTACGATGATCAGTACATTTTTCAATCGCAAAAAGAAGGCTGCAGGATTTTCTGATTACAGTTTTTAGATTTTGTGTAGGAGATTATGATTTTGGCTCTGATACCAAATTTTACGCTGGACATATGGGGAAAAACTAGGGTTTGTGAAAATTGGAAAAAAAAAATTAGGGTTTCGAGCCTCACAACCAGGAGAATCCCTCTCCCACTCGATGCCTCATGCACAAAAATTTCAATAGAACCACAATTAGGATGTTCAAAGTTTGCAATATCTCAATAATTCAATGATTTCAAAATAAAATCCTACAAGTGTATATATAGGTAAAAAGTCGTGTGCACTGCTCGTGACTCAAATAAAGAAAATAAAAGACTAAGAACTCGGGATTAGATGAATCGTTCACCCACTTCATGCTTCTCACATAAAGATGCAAAAGAACCCCAATTAGGGTTTTAATTTCTCAATAACTCATCATTCATTAATTTTTAATCCTACAAAGATATATATAGAAAAGACGTCATGTACAGTACTTGTGCCTCAAATAAAGAAAATAAAAGACTAGTAAAATAATAAAAGACTAATAAAATTAAAAACTAATAAAAAAACTCTTCACAAATAGGTCTTCCGAGTCCTAGCCGGATCTCCACCAAAGAGTAGGCAGCTCTTAATGATACCAGGGAAAACAAAAATGAGGATTGGACCTCATTTTTTTCCACCAAAGAATTTCACTTATTCCTCAGGAATTTTTTTCCCCTTAGAGGGTATCCAAAATGTGCATTTAAACAGAATTTTCTGTGGGAACTAATGGACCTAAACAGAATTTTCTGGGGGAATTTTCGAATCATTAGAAATGCACACTCTCATGCAATTCCATGGGTTTTTGCTTACAGGAAAAACCACTGCGGGGCTAAACAGTTAAAGCCAATGACTGTCCCATGTCGTCAATTTTCAATTGTTGTGGCTCCTATGCAGCTTGATTATCAAGTTGCTGAAGGAAAAATTGGTGAATTCATCCACATCTAATAGGCGCCATATCTGATAAACATATGACTTATCTGCAAATTGTATCATGCAAGAGAATGCATGCAAAGCTATGAGAATCCTATCTCCATCTCATGAACACATAATATAGTGGAAGCAACATATATGATGAGTTGTCCACTTGCAATTTCATTTTCATTGAAGATAATTGATGACCAATCCAAAAATTGACTAGTTATAATACGTTTCAAACCAAACTTAAATTCCAAAAAAAAAATTGTGATGTTTAGCTAGGAAATTTCATAGAGATTAAGCCATCAGTGAAATTTAGAATGTCATTTATGAAGTTAACTTGCCTATATGGTATCATGAGGTACCAACTCCGGTTGGAATAACGTTATGTGTCAATATAAAACAATGAAAAAAAAACAAGATGAGTAGCATTCAAAGATAAGCAAATAAAAATTTCCAATAATCAAGAAGATAAACCTTCTGTAACAAAATTGCATTCAAAGATGGCAAACATTTCAAGCAAATAATAAGCATCTGCAGCTGCATATGATATCTGTTCTTCCGCCAAAGGACGACATGACCAATCACTACATTGAAGTTCCTGAAGAAAGAAGATTTAAATAAGACATAATATACATATATAGAAATTAGATGGTACAAAGGCATTAGATCCTTCGCATTAATATATCTAAATTAAATTTGTAATACCATCCAAAATCTTGGCCATAAAAATTCCAAAACAAAAAATGTTGCAGAAAGGCAAGAATTGACTGAAAATAATGAGCATAATGAAAATAGATGAGAACATATTGGAGCAGATCGGACTTACAAGGCACGCAATACGCATCTAAAGTTGCAGTTAAAGATGGACCTATATATAGATGTTTGGGCCCCATGGCCCACCAAAAAGTAAGAAATATCTTACTATATACAAAGATTTTTTTCTCCCTGATCCTACAAAATAAGTGTTCCCCAATCCAGAAATATTTAAAGAGTTGTATAAAAGTTGAACATAGGAAATGGATTCCTTAGTCCACCATTTAATAAGTGGGTCCCTCCATAGCAAACAAAAGATGTTGGATCGGTGTGCTTCCTTCTCTCAAAACTCAAAAGCCAGTATCTAGTTTCTAGTTTCTAGTTTCTAGTTTCTTATCGATAATGACTCCTACAGCAATATGAACTTTACACTTAATATATATAATCAAGCTAGCTAATAGTTTTTTATTTTATAATGACTCTGGTCTCATCCTGATGAAAACCTCCTAAATTTTTGGTAATGTCTATGAATGCACGATTCAAGAACAGCAAGGAGAGTTGCTTGAGTGCATTGAGAGAGAGTCAGCAAAGAAAAGAAAATTGTGTTTTTTTCTAGCGAATTGGATTGAAAAACCAACCAGATAGATCAAGCCAAAACCTCTCTTCTATTTATGACAATTTGGCAATGGCACTAGATCCTTCACCTTTAATGATGTAAGTTTTTAATCATTAGTCATTTTTTCTGTACTTTTACGACTTCTTTTGAGAGAATATCTTATGCTTTTATTTCAGCAAATAGGTTCCAACATTCCGACTAAGTACCTAGATTCTTAGTAGGACTAAACCAGCAAGCATTTACAAGAATTTGAATTTCCATTTTATGTTTTTACAGCCTGAGAGCTTAGAAATATAAATTTCCTGCTTCGATTGGAACAAATACTTTATTTAAAATTCTTTACCATAGTCAACTCTTGTATAAGCTTGCAATTATATATTAGAGGGTAACTTCAGAGATATTTATAGGTTGGAGTACCTTGGGCCACTTTTAATTGGATCGAAATAATATCCATTCAAGATAGATACTTCATCCTGGCCAACCTTGTCAACGCCAGTAACATGCATTAGAATGTAAAGTTACCCCTAAACAAGGCAATCTATATGTTCTCATTAACTTTTATGGTCTTTTGTTGTATTAATAAAATTTACTTTCGAATTTGTCACAACCCCCCCCCCCAAAAGCGAGTACTTCGTGATTACACCCTTCGTTGTAGTATTCATTATGGATGAGAACCAAAACCTTTAAGTGGTTCCATATGGACCAACTCACAAAACAGCACATTTCCCTTATAAATACAAAGCAATACTCTACGATTTGGGCAGTGGTGCACCACTGCAACAGGGATTTTTTATGGCATTGTCCATAAGATGAATTTTATTAATGTTACCAACGGAACCAAATATTATTTTATTGAAATTTAGTAAATATGTGTATGGCACTAAATTTTTCCTTTTTATATCTTATGTATGGAGTAAAATATCAAAAGAAATTAAGAAAAATTAAGAGAGAGAGAGAGAGAGGGGCCCACTTTTGGCATAAATTTTTCTACAATCAAAAATTGGACAGTGCTAACTACAAAATCTGAGTTGAAAGTTACTTGATACGAACTATCTGTTGTGCTTAAGCAAGATTTGCTTGAGTTGGATTTGGGGATAGCTTTGAGTTTTGAGGTGGGCTGACAAAAGCTCCCGAAATCACAGGAATTTGAGCCTGCAACAAGATGCAAGTCAAAGGAGATCATGATGGCTCTGACCTAAATTCCTCTGAAGTTAAAGGTTTGAGATTCTAATTGGGAACAGGAACAAGGTCTAGGTCATAGCTAAGCATGATGGAAATTGTGCTTTGTGCTATTTATAGATTGGTGAAGAGATTTACTCATTCAGGTGTAGGGTTGTAGGGTATATGAAAAGAGGTTCAGAAGCTTGTTTACATCTTGTAAATAATAATTTATGGAGACTCTGACAGACCTCCCTGAATACCTGCACACACAACAACACACACATCATGTTGAATTTGAAGTCTGAATCAGTAACTTAATGAAGATTTGGTGAAACAAATAAACAAAAAAGAAAACAAGCTTCACCAATTTAAAATGGTCACTTCTCAGACTTGCACAAAGTAACAATCAATGTTGTCATGTTTCCAAGAATAACTATTCAAAAGGCTGAACCTCAAAAAAAAAAAAAAAAAAAAAAAAAAGCTATTCAAAAGGCTGTGGAGAAATACCTTAACTTTCTATGAAGGGAGGCTGTATTAGGTGAATAAAGTTGCACTATGTTTACATTCAAATACCAGAAGTATCTTGCTTGTGATCCTATCATATGTAGAACATTCGCCAAACCAAAAATTGGTGCGTCTGACACGATTGGATACCACAGGCTTGTCCATCCATGTCCCACACTTACAAATGTGTAACCTTATTAACCTCAAAAATAGGTAGAAGATGAAGTATGTTATGCCCCTTTATGACAAAAGGTTAATTATTTTACATATTAATTTACCATTTTTGGGTTCTTCATATGTGAATGAAAACCCAGTACATTTATTTATATGAGTTGAAAGTGCATAAATCTAGAAACATACACACATGTAGCCATGTCCTCGGATCTAGATTTGGAGAGTTGCCCTATTCGAGACCGTGTATCCTTGTTGTAAATCATAGAATTTTACTTCGTATTAGGGATGGTCGGGACCTTCCTATTGGAAATGGTTTTTGCATACTAAAACCCATATGAGGGTGAATTTAGATGTTCTTATAGTACTATAATGTTTTTGTCTTTTCTTTAGATTTAGTGGGCACAAAGTTTCTAAATCTAGAATTCCAAGTAGTTGTCTGGTCAGAAACATGGGCTAAAAAAGAACAGAAAAGGAGATACCATGCAAACAGGAAATACTCCCAAAGTATGAATTTTTCTACTCATAATAGAAACTATAGAGGTCATGATTTTAAGAGTTTTCGGCATTTTACTATCTTGTTCAAACATAGGCTCTGGAAAATTCATTATCACTCTTTTAAATATTAGATAAATCCTATAATATGCAGGACAGTCATTATCTTAATTATCTTAGATAACAAATGTTGAGTGTCTAAGATGCACGTGCAACCCTAGACAATTTTAAACTTAAGGTAAAATAGAAAGTGCAAGCAGACATCCAAACCTAAGGTAAAAATGTGGAAATTGAGACACATTAATTATATTTCGGTAACGAAGAAAGTGTGCATTAAGATGAAATTTAATAGGCCAAAAAGCTACATTAGGATCTAATAGGAAGAAAAGAGATAACAGGTTAATATTTCACTTATCACAAGGCTCAAACTTATTGCACATTTTTACCTTATGAGAGAATGTTGGAACCCTCAATATATCAATTTTCCAGTTTTAAAATCGTCTAGGATTGCATCTACATCTCAGATACTCAATACTTGCATGAACTCTTAGAAGCTAACTAGTAAGCTGCCAGCCTGCCACCAATGTTTTGTCGAGGAAATAGTTTAGTACCTAGCAGTCATCATCCAGACTTAATTCTACTATTTTGCAGCTCCCATGTGAAAATTCTAAATATATGTCTCAATTTTTAATGTGTATAATGAATGCAGTTGATGCCAACAAAAAACCCAACCAACAAAATGAAGTCGGATGAATAGCATCCGGCATCCAGGATACAAAGTACCCCCATGTTCTTATGAAATATGCTAATATTTCCCTTTTATCTTCTAGAGGATTCGGCAGCAATTGTGAGAAGTGCTTTCACACACTTTAATCAATTGGTGTGTATAATAACTGCAGCTGACGTGCATAAGGTATATAACATTAACATCTAACTATTATCCTACAGTTTAACTCCAAGAAATAATAAAATAACAGTAAGATTAGAACAGTGGACACTAAAAAGTGATCATCAGTGTCACAGATCCCATTAACCTTCCAGGAAGGTATCTTCAACTGACTCCATGAAGCACAAATAGATAACTATTTATCACTTTTCCTGCAAGTACAATTATATGTCACTACTTATCTTATGTCACTCATTTTATCATTAACCAAGGTCAGGAACTGATGTCATGGTCATGGCATAAATATTCTTACATAAAATGTCTCCATATTAAGGTGCCGAACAAAAAAGAATCATACTAGAAGCACTTAGTTATGTTCATTTAATCAGGATTAACAAAAAAATAGTGCTAGAAAATCTTTTAGAGTTTTCATTTTAGGTGTTCGTCATTGGTTCAGATGACAAAAATACTATATAACAAAAATAATCATCCACAAAATATAATCCTTTAGGGCTCTGTATAAGATTTAAACAGAAGATGATGTAAATGAAGGAAGCCGAACCTTTGAAAGAGAAATCTTAAGAATTTCTTCACAAATAGTTGCCAAGCTTTTGGTTTCCTTGGGAATCTTTTTCCCTGCCTTTGGATTTGTAAGGTGATGGTATATGCTAGTAATATCAAGAAAGGGTTCTACCTGTTTCATATGACGTATAGAAATTAATATCATCTCTAAAGGAGAAACTCAATGATCAAAGCTCTATATACAGAAAACATTCAGAGAAGAATTATTAACAACCTAACAAGAGATGATAATTAAGTGTATATCAACGTGAACAATAAACAAATTATTATTGTTAACAAAACAAAAAAAACAACTGACATATTTGAATGACAAGATACTTTAACCAACACTCAAAATTTAAAAACAAACCGTGAGTAATAATAGGAACTCGAAGGACATTTTACATTAAAGAACGAGTAGAATTACACAAACTCAGTGCAATATGATAAACTAAATAAGACGGTGCAGGCATGTGTAGCAAATAATTAAAGATGCTCTCAAATGAAGGGTTGGAAATGCAATTTAAAGATGCAAAAAGGAGGGGAAGGGACATCCTCTATCATTGTCCTTTTTAGTCTTCTACATCCACCTCATGACAGGTCAAAATCAAAAAAAAATCTTATGGAGAAGACGAGCATTTGAAAGTGAACTAGCAACCTCAGAAGTAAACTTGTTAAGAGACAGCGTTGTTCCTCCAGCAAAACAACCTCTCATGTAATGCTTCAGTGATTCAATCATGTAAGATTGGCTCATTGGCTCATCATCATCCATGTCACTTTTAAAATTTATAGGTGAGTGCAGTTAAGTAATCATTGAACTTCACCAGGATGCTCTTACCTACTAGCTAAGAGAATTGCTCAAAGACTTTTGGATATTACGAACTTATATTTACAAATAGATGCTTCATATGTAGCCCGTTGCACACAAGCTTCAAAGAAGACATGGTTTCACTAATGAAACATCAATGAATTTTGATTTCTTTACTCCATGCTTAGTTTTTCGCTTCTTCATTCACCACCTCACTCTTGGAGTGCTCCTGTGAAAAAAAATCTTCAACTTCAATCGCCTACCCGAGATTGTCTACATAATGTCAAAACCCTAGTGCAGTACTTTTGTGCTTGTTTGTATCGGAAATAATGATCCGAAAGCATTTTTCTTGCTGAAGAACTGAAATGCTCCTCCACAAAAGGTACTACCTAACTGCTGAGAGTGTCAAGTTTTCTTACATTACAATAAAAATTCCCCAGCTTCATCCACCAATTTGAGATTGTTTGCCTAATGTCATAAACCCCAGTAGCATTGATTCGTGCTTATTTGTATAGAAACAATGCTGAACCCAAATCAAGAACTTTAAAATAACTCTAACTATTAACCAAAAAATTAAAATTTTGAGATTTAGAGAGATTATTAAAGAGCATGAGAAATCACCCGGTCGAATCCGCCTTGGGAAGCAAATGTCGACGAGAGGTAAACGAGATCCTGCTTGAATCTGAACCCTAATTTGAGAACCGCAGGAGAAATGAACATATCTCTCAACATCTCCCAAATCGATTGTAGCGGGAGCGAGAGCAAATCCACCAAGAAAACGGGCGAGTCGCCGCATACCGGGTCGGCGGGTTCACGGCGGACCCTACAAGCGATCTGGAGGAGCGCGACGGTCGGAAATGACGGAGCGGGTGCGGGTGCGGATCCGATGGTTTTGTGGGTCCGGATGGTTTCCACTCGGCATCGAGAGCAACGACGGGGGAGCGGCGGAGGGCCCACCGGAGGAGGGAGAGCTCGGGGGAGTCGGCGGCGGATACGATGTGGATTTCGAATGCGGTGTGGTTGTGGATTCGGGTCCATTGGAGACTTGGAGTCAGCGTCGGGTCGGATCTGTTACTCCTTTGAATTCGCAGTTTATATGGAGGCCGTGAGTCACAGAGAGTCGTGAGACGGAGGCGGCGTTGTCTTCCAGGGAGCTGATATTTCCATCCCAAAAGCTGATGAAAGCACCCATAAGTTTTTACAAATGTCATTATTTTTTTGATGATTTCACTCTTAGTAAAAACTCCTCTTTCCTCCTTTCTCGTTCCTTTTTCCTCCGATCTCCCTTTCCTTCTTCTCCGGTGATCCCCACTCTCTGGCGCCTCCCCCCGCTGCCCCCTCGCCCTCCTCCCCTCGATCTCCCCCCATCTCCCCCCCCCCGGTCCCTGATTCCCCCGGTTCTACCCTCTCCCCCCTCTTTCCCGCCTGCCCAACCCCCTGCCCCCATCTGCTCGGCCGGATTCTGGCCGAACAGATGGAGCTATGTTCGGCCAGAAACCGGCGAACAGATTGGGGCAGGGGTAGGGGAGGGCGAGCGGGGAGGGGGGAGATCGGGGGAGGCGGAGGAGGAGGCCGGAGGAGAGGGGGAGGGGCTCGTCAAAGGGGAAGGGGAGGCCGGGGGGGAGGGGAGGGAGTTCACCGGCGAGGGGGAGGCCAGGGGGGAGGGAGTTCGCTGGCGAAGGGGAGGTTGGGGGTCGCCAACATGGGAGAGAGAGGAGGAGGAGAAGAGAGTTTTTTTTTTTTTGCCAATTTTAAATTTTTGGGATGGCTTTATCAAAAATTGGGGTGCCTTAATCAATTTTTGGGGTGGAAATATCGGCTCCCTAAGTGTACGGGTAAACTACGGGTGTTATTTTTCTTTTTCTTTTCTTTCTTTTTTCATATTTTTATTTCTCTTTCTTCTCTTTTCTCTTCTAGTAGAGAAGGAAATTCAAAAGCCCATAACTCGAACTAGAGATTTCTTGTAACACAGTGTAGGGGGAAAATTCTCAGGAGAATTATCTATGCTTTAATTTGTACCTGAGATTAGGAGAAAGTAACAAAGACACACAAAGATACAAATTTTTACGTGAAAATCCAACTAGGGAAAACCACAAAGAGGGGGAGAGAGATCAATTTTTTTCGGAGGTTACAGAGAACTCAGTAAAGTTAAAACTCTGATCTAATCTCTGAATACAATAGAATAATAGTTTTTGGAAGGTCTCTCCTCTGTAATGGGAGGGAAGTCTTAGCTTTTGAGGATTTCTAGTTGTCTGTCTATCCTCTCTTTTTCTGTGTGTATATATCCGGGGAGGCTTCATTGGCAGTGCGGGTTATGTAGATTTCAATAATAGCATGATCTGCACATTGCGGTTCTTCTGTAATGGTTTGGATTCTTCCCTTGATGACGGGAGAGATTTTTGCTACTTTCTGTAACAGTCCGCGCTGGAGTAGGGAGCATTGCAATGTTTGAAAAGTGAAATGAGCTGGCGGCATTACAGACTCCATAAATATAGGCAGATATCAATGGAGTTAATTGTAGCAGTCACCTTTCTCAGGATAAAAGAACTGGTCTCAGAGTGGCGACATTCTTGAAGGAGGAGTGTCTTCGGGGCAGTTGTTCCCTTGGGAGGGAAAGCGTCCTCGAGGCAGTTGGATGGTGCTCTGTAGAGAGGTATTTGGTCGGTTATCTTATCGTCCTCTTCGGGAGGTTCTAATATGGAGGGACACTGTAATATCCCTATTTAGTAATACCGTATTTTTATTTTCCTAGAGTATTTATTCTGCTTTACTAATATTTTATTAAGATTATTGATTAACTTAATTTATTGCTTCTTTATGTAATTATTGTTATATTAAATATCAAATTATTTTTAAGATAGTAAATGGTATTTTAGCTTTATATATTATTACCATTATTTCTTATCCGTATTTTAGTTCCTTATTAATATTATTTACAATATCATTTTTATTATTTACTAATACTATTAGTGGTAGTTATTACTATTATTATTCTTCCATTATGATTATTATTTATTGTTGTTACTATCAGTGTTATTATTATTAATACTGTTAGTGTATTAATTATTATTAGTGTTACTATTATTGCTATTATTATTGTAGTTATTGCTATTATTATTGTTATTATTATTATAATATTATTAATGTTTATTATTAATATTACTATGATTAATACTATTACTACTAGTATTATTATAGTTATTATTAATTATTATTAGTAGTATTTATTAACATTATTATTTGGATAATTAGTATTAATTATGGTTATTGTTAATTGCTAGTAGTCTTTCTTATTAACCTTATTATTATTATTATCATTTTTTTTATCAATGTTACTAATTACTATTAACATTACTAATTAATTATGATTGCTACTAATATCTAATGTTTATTAAGTATTATTATATATTATATTTGATTAGTATCATTATTATTTTATCTCAGTTTTTTTTATTATCATTAGTCATGCCTTTAACCCTATAGCCCATCCCCATTTCTACCCATTATTTATCCAAACCTGAACCCATTATCACATCTATATCCCAACCTCATCTTAATCCTACCCGTTAACCCCCAACCAATACTCACTATCTAAAACTCCCTATATAATCCTAACATAAACCCTAACCCCAATTATCAACCCTAATCTTCATTCCCCATCTCCCTTTACAGCTGCCACCACCATCAACATCCCCATCTTAACCCTTATTCACTTGGGCCGAGATCCCCCTCCTTCGTGATTTCCTCTCCCATGTCGGCGCGCCTTCCATCCAGGACCCAGGCAGAAGTGTAAATCACCTAGAGGGGGGGGGGGTGAATAGGTGATCGCTAATCTAATTGTCACTAAATGCGGAATTAAAAACTATATGACCTAAACTAAACTTCTTACACTAAAACACGTATAACACAAGAGTGTAGCCGAATTCCCGTGAAGGGCTCTGGACTAACTCCTCAAGATTCTCCTAGATATGGGTTGAGGTGCCGCGTTGGCTCTCTTGGTTGAATACAAGTGTTAGCAAACAATCCCAAGCATGTATATCAATTAAGCACACAAGTATATCAAGCATATAAATATAAACACAATAATTGAATGCAAGATATAGACAAGGAGATAGAGAGAGAGAGTGAGCAATCGCAAACACAAGGGATTTGTTTTGAGGTTCGAGCACACTTGCTCTACATCCCCGCCTTCGACACACGAAGGATTTCCACTATGCTTGATCCCAATGGATCACTCCTTGGTGCCGCAACACCTACAAGCCCTCGGACTCCCTAGTCCCTACACACCGCGAGCTCACTAGCCCGCCGAGGTCGAACCTCAAACAAGAGTTCACACACGAACTCTAAACCATCGCGAACACACTTGTCCGCCTCCTCAAAGTACAAGAAAAGATCTCTTGGTGATCTAAACACTTTGATCACCAATAAACACTCTCACAAAAACACTCCTATAGGATGAATAGCTCAATGTGTTGCTCAAGTGTTTGTGAGAGAAAAATAAGGATGAGAATGGTGGAAGAAAAACTCAAGAAATCTCTTTTAACACACTCTTAATAAACTCCCCTTTTGATTGGAAGTATTAGCTCTCAATTTAGTGGAGAAAACTCTTTTAATGAAGTAGGAAAAACTGGCTCAAAATCCACTAAAAAATCTTAGAGAAAAACAATGCCCAAACCCCCAAATTTATAGGGCTAGAAAAAACTAGCCGTTGGGGTCTGACAGAACTGTCGGTCGACCGCCCGGTCGACCGGCCAACGGTCATATTTCAGACCGTTGTGCCATCGGTCGACCGAGCCAGGATACAGAGAGCAAGTCTCTCTGTCCGGTCGACCGCTCGGTCGACCGGGGCCTTTCCAGAGAGAAGAGCTTTCTGGACGGTCGACCGGATCGGTCGACGGCCCTCCTGCCAGAACTGACTGTGCACGTCTGTGCACGTCAGTCGACCGCCCGGTCGACCGGCTGAAGCCAGGACAGAACTATTAAGGGATTAAAAACTGGTCTTTTGGTTAAATAAAATCCCATAAATCACAGAAAATCTACAAAAATAGTTTTAAAATATACTTTGATAAACAAACATGCTTGCACAAAATCAAGGCATGTTACAAATAATTTGGACTATTTTTGTAACTTGAAAATTTGGTTCAAAACAAAAAACTGTATTTCCCAAAAATGATTTTCCAAAACTTTACCAAATACAAAAACAAGATATTAAACTTATTTAAAGCATAGTGTGTATGGATATGATCCACTACACAACATGGTGAAATATCTATGTTTTTGACATTAAACACTAAACTTGGTTTGGTTTAAAACATGTATATAAGAAATACCAAAAATCAAAACGGTAATTTTCCAAAATAAAAGTCTTTTCTAAACTGAAATTCTTTTATGAAAAGACAATTAATCAAGAGTGTGTGTGTATGGTATACTTGAGCAATCCACAACTATTCTATCCTTTACATTTTATCTAAAAAACAAAATCTTTAAAAAACAAAACCTAGACACAAGTCTTCATCTTCTTGAAGTCTTCACTTGAAGCCTTCTCATCTTCTTGACTTGGTCCAAACACGATCCATAACTCGATCACTAGCTCTATGGATCAAACCGTGAAAGCTCCAAAACTTGACTTTAAATCCTTTGTTGAAGCTCCACACCTACTAAGATCTTGATCATGAATCTGTCACTAATTAAACACAAGATCATTAGTACTATAACTACATGAGTTGATCATCATCAAAACTAGAGTGATGGGCCTTCGGGCCAACAAGAATCCCTAGCCGCAGGCCAACTCTAGGCCGAGGCCTCCACAACACTTCCTTCCTCCATCCGCAACCAAACCCCACTCGCCATCTCCTCCACTCACAGCGCGGCGGCACACCCATGCCCAAGCTCCCGATGTCCAACCGAACCCTTCCTCTTTTGTGCTCTGCCGCAGACCCACCACAGCAGGCCCCCTATTTGTTGCTTCATGGTCGTTGCCCTTGGTTTAGTCCCCAGCAGTCCCAACCCTTGGTAGACCTACCATGAGCCCCCTCCAACAGAGAGCACAACAGCAGCCCTTGGCTTACCATCCATAACTCCGTCGAGCCCCCGTGAGCCCGCTCGCTGATCGGGGAAAATTCACGCACGAAAAATGTATGTTTTGAAATCAAGATTTAAAGTGTGTGTGCTTTGGCTTCTCGATACTTCAGTTATAGCATTGAGGCTAAAACGAGTCAAATCCACAAGGACGTGAGGCGATAGAAGCTTACACGGTATGTTTACGTGTATGTTAAAAGTTCTTCAATGTTTTAAAAAAATGAAAAGAAAACAAATAATGAAAAGAGAAGTACGGTGAAACACGAAGAAGTGGGAAACATAGAAAAGATAGTATTTGCGGTTTTTGATATATTTCTAAAACAAAGTGAAAAAGAAAGAAAACTCATGGCTACTAACTGCTAATGGCTCCACTAACCATGAAAACCTCTTAGTGATAGTTGCCTCACATGTATCCTTGGCCATCACAGTCCTTTGTTCAAGAGCGTTTCAAAGTATGGCCCATACGATTACTTTCACATCCTAACTCAACAAAACAAGTGCAAGCTACACTTAAACCATCAAAAATAAATAAGAGTAAGCATGAAATAAAGTAATGTTAGCTTGTTAGAGAGTGAGAGGATATTAGAGTGTTAGATCCATCATCATGAGCCATCAATGGCTCTTGCAAGAGCAAGACCAAGTAGGGGCTATTAGATTCATGTGGATTATCAAATAAGAAGTTAGCAAGTTAGTGTAATACCCCGTTCCCGGAATACGTACTTTGTTACGTATTCAGTCTTTCGATCGTGTTTTCCAAATTACTTCCTGTATCTGACCGATTTCAGTTTTAAAAATCATTTCCCAATATTATGTATTTTCTGTGATTTTCTAGAAATTTTCCTGAAATTGAATAAATATTTTCAAACCGGTGTCGACCAGTGCGCTGATCGATTCTCGGATTTTTAATTCACAAACTACTAGGAATTTCTAGAAAGTCCTTTAGACTTTATTTCTTAGAATCATATTTTCTATCTAAATACTTTTTCTGAGAATTTATGAATTTATGAAAATTCCAACGGAGTCGGCAGATAACCGATTCCGGGATTTTTAATTCTAAAACTATAAATTATTTCTTCAAACGAATTTCACCATGAGTCTTCAAATCTTATTCTTGATTTTTGGTAAAATTTTCAGGTCATTCCGAGATACTTGAATTTCGGACATTTTTCAAAAATCCCAAAATTCCACAAATGCCACCTCATTTCCCACTCACTTCCCCACCTAACCCCACTCACTCTCTCTCTCTCCCACAGCCGGCCAAGTGGCCAGGTGAGGGACACCTCACCCTCCTTTTTTGCAAGAAAAACCCTCACTTCTATCTTAATTCCAACCCCTTTACAAAATCCCAAACTATATAAGACTTTCCCTTTACACTTTAATCTTTTTCTTTCTCATTTCAACTCAAGTGAGAGAAGCTCTCACCAAACCCTCCTTCCTCAAACTGAACCCTAGCTCCAAGAACCCCCCAAGCTCTTCACCTCCAGCTCAAGCTTCTACTTTGGAGCTTGGATCGTAGCTCTCTTCGTCGCCAAGGATCATTTGGGAGCTATCCGTCGACCACACTCTTCCGGACTCGTAGAGCTTCAATCAAACGGTTCCAAGTGAGTATTTCACTCACCAAGACTTGAATTAGCCCTAGAACACTTGTATCTACACCTCTTGTACACCTAGGTCACCCAAAACCATGAATTGAACCATCAAACGCAATTTCCAGAAAATCTGTTCTGTCACTGTTTTTCCCACTATTAGTCGACTTACCCTAGGAGCTAGTCGACTAGAACACTTAGCTGAAACTTAGTTTTCTAGAAAACACAGTATTAGTCGACTTACCCCAATTATCAGTCGACTAATCTTTTCTGGACTTAAATCTCAACTCTCTGGAAATCACTATTAGTCGACTCCTGAATCCCCCTAGTCGACTAATCCTCCCTGGACCAGAAATCCAACTTTCTGCATCAACAGACTAGTCGACTTAAGTATCTGTTAGTCGACTAGAGCTCACTGTTAGTCGACTAACCCTCCTACCCTAGTCGACTAACTCTTCCTGAAACAGAATTCCAACTCTCTGTATCCCAGTTCCAGTCGACTAATCCAGACTGTCAGTCGACTAGAGACCCCTATAGTCGACTAACCCTTACCCCTAGTCGACTAATTCTGACTGTGTGTCATAGTTAATTTCTTCTGAATTTGGTTCTTATGCTTGTTACATGTGTATTATATCTTGCTGTTCATGCTTCAATACTGATATTACATGACCTATTACTGAATAGATGTATCTTCTTACCTCATGACTTGTTATTGCATATTCTTGTATCATGACATGTAAATAGTAAATATCACCACCCATCATGCCATCTCTTAAAAACAAAGCATGATACACTTGACTTTCCTATAAAAAGTACCAATTTACATATGGGTCGGGGGAAATATGCGGATATCGATACGTGTTCGTGTTTACAGTGGGTAGGTATATTGTACAATCATATTCCGGTCTAACCTGCGGTACACCAGGGGAACGAGGGGAGTGCTTGCTCCATATTCCTGAATCAGTCATGACTAAGGGCATACATAAGACCCTCCTGAATAGCCTAGCGGCTGGCTTCCGTCACCAAGCAACGGAACAATCCTGGACCGTTATCCCGGGCATGTACGGGGCCACTGTAAACATAGTCGTCGATACCCCGCTGTTTCCAATAAAAACCTTGAGTTACTAGGATATGGATC